>OX596078.1:16892065-17156968 GCA_951394005.1 Protophormia terraenovae
AACTGGGAAATCTTTTTATGCCCTTAACCGCTGTTTTCAGTTTTAGGAAATTATTTTTGTCATTAATAATTACTAGCCTCACGTAACATTATTCTATTGTAAGTGGTGGACTGGACGAAATTACAGCTGGTTGTTTACAACCACTGCTGGTGTTGCCAGACTGACGGCGGCACTGGTACGCTGGCTTATTGCCGGGCTGAAGCTCGCCGGACGGGGTGGTCCTTGCCGTCAGGTCTGGAAATTCATCCACCTACAAAAAAAATCGTACCAGCTTTAAAATTATGCGGTATGAAAAAAAATTGCTGAGGCCCGAAGTAAGTTCATTACGAAAACTCCCTAATGTACACACAACAAGAACTAATATATTTTGACTGATGTTTTGCCAAATGTTTTCCCTCCCAGAGCTAACTCTCTCCTAAACATTCCAGAGTTTCATTTTTATTGGAATGTCCCTAACATAATATTTTCCCTACCTTACCAGTTTCTTCTCTCCCCTTTTACTCACCGCTTTTAAGGCTTAATTACCAATACATTTTTCTTTTAAATAAAAGAAAAAAATCAAGAATTTCTTTGGAACGTTATAAACATAACTTCAGTTAATTTTATTTTACAAATTATAAAAAAAATATTATTTCATTATATTTATATTTGAACAAAGTTTCTAAATTTTTAATTTTAATTTTATTTTACAAATTATAAAAAAAAATATTATTTCATTATATTTATATTTGAACAAAGTTTCTAAATTTTTAATAAAAGATTTAACACTGATGATTTTTTTTTTTTATATACAGAAACTCAATGGATTGATTATGCAAAAAAATTAACTTATTATTTAGTTTTTCGATTTTAAATTAACATATTATTTTTATTTTTCTTTAATTTTCAATTTTCAGCTCAGGAGGTAAGTATATAGGTTGTATAAATTTACTAAGTTTCCTTTTTTCCTTTTCAGGTATTGCCGGCTGTTTTACGGGTAGCGGCAACTAGGCATGGATGAAGTTTAACTGAGGTTCAAGGTTTTTTTTTTACGTTGGTACGGGGTCTGGGTAAGTATTAACAAATATAACTTTTATTATAGTAAAAATACCCCTTTCGTTATATCTTTTTTGTTGTTTTAGATTTGAATTTTTTTTCTTCTTTTACTTTTCTTTCCTTTTTTTTTTTTTTTTTTAAATGTTATTCATTATTTATTTTTTTTTTTCTATTTTCAAGGGAAAAAAAAAACATCTAATTAAGGTGCGGTACCTACGCGGTGTAGCTATTCTAGGCCTGAGCTCATACCTATTCTACACTAAATAACTCAAAAAAAAAAAAAAAAAAAAAATGGTAAGTTTCCCTTAAAAAAAAGAAGTTTTTTTCTTTCCTATAAAAATACTTATTTTTATTTACTTTTTATGTTTCTTTAATTTTTATTTATTTATTTTTTTATTTTTATTTTCTCTTCTTTTTAGGAAAAAGGCACTTTAACTACTTTCGTCCGTCTTGTAGTCCGGAGTGTTAACTTACGGGTCTAAAAAAAACCTTTACCTAGCACCCCTAGGCGTGGGAGTGCTGTGCTGCTTCTCCAGCGTTGGGTGGACGACACAGTGGCAAGTGGCAGATGTTGTTTGTATGTATATTTTTCTTTTATTTAAATTTTAAGAGTTAAGCTTTATTTTTTTGTATCCAATAAAAAAAATTTTATGCACAGCAATTTTAAAATTGATGTTTTTTTTATTACTGCTGGTATTTTCTCTTAGGGTAGTTGTTTCCCTCGATGGCCACTGGTCTCACCTCTTCAAGAATCAACAGGAAAAAGGAAGTTTTATTCCCCGAAACCTTCCACTAAACCTAGCAATCCCTAATATGTCTGCCTACTCCATCTTTCTTTATTTAGTTCAGCAATTTGTTTACTAATAAATACTATGCTTCTTCTTATTGTCAAGTTTCATTCATATAAATTGACAACGTTCATATATATTTTTCTCTTTCCATCAGCGTTGCCAACTTTTTTTTGCACAGGGTGCACACGACACTATTATAATTTGTTAGGTTAAAAATTAGTACTGAAAACATTGCTTTTTATTTAAAAGAAATCATAATATTAAAGAAATTATTTTTTGGGAAATTTTATTTTTAATGGACTGGAACTAAAAAGTTCCAACGAGTTCCAATTTCAGAATACGATTGTTATATAAGAGAATATCTCTAAAATTATATTTCAGAATTTTGGCTGCAATATTTTTAAATATTAGAAAAAATGTGCGGTACCTCTTATTAACAATTTTATAAAAATTATTTAAACATTTTAAAGCAATGGCTGAAAATTTGTAATGCAAGTGTTTCACTCAGATTATTGTGATTAGATCTTACCACACCTACTTTTAAAATATTTGAATAATATTTACAAAAGTATGTCCGAAATTGATACAAATAAAGTAATTTTTTTAGATGGTACAAGATAGAACAGCAAACATCTTTTATTTTTGGAGTCTAATACATAATACAGCTCCCAAATTTAATTTAATTAATCACTTTAAACTGCTTATCTCATCTTATGTCAATAATTATTTTTGTTGATATCTTGAAAGCTAATTTTGAAAAAAGAGTGAAAATTCCAATTCACCATTTTGAGCTACTCATGTGCAAAAACTTGAATACCTTTGTTATTATTTGTAATAATAATGGATTTCAGATTTTTACTTTCACTTAAATATATTTCGTTCATTCCATGTTCCAGAACAATTTATATTGAAATTTTTAAGCAAACATAATCATGTATTCTTAAATAAGAAGAGGAAAAAATTAAAAAAAAAAAAATATAAATAACATTTACATTATGAATGCATTTTTAAATCATAATATTATTTTTAAATTACTAGATTAAAAGAGGATATATTCATCTTCCACATGAAGTTTAAATTATTAAAATCCGTTAGCAACTTTCAGAGACATTAATTTGTATAGTTACACACTTCACCGATTTTTTTTTTTTACTTTTTGAAAAATCGAAACCGTGAATAAATTCGCGAATGTTTAAAAATTAAAAAAAATAATAAAAACAGAAATATTTATATGGCTCCATAGGTTATATGCGTACCAAATATGAACAAAATCGGATGACCCTCTGTAAAAAAATTGTCATTTTTTACAAATATCTCATGGAATGAACGATATATGAATTAATATTTTATTGAAATTCTCTATAATTTTCTAAATTATGCCAATAAACAATTTTTTTGTTGTCTCAAGTCGATAACGAAAAAAATTTAAAAGTCAAAATTTCAAAACAGGTGTTAAAAATTGCAAGTTTTTGCCAAAAAAAAGTAATTTTATTTTTAAATTTTTGGCACACTTTTCTTAAAACAAAACAAACAAATGCAAATTAAAAACTTGAGACTGAATATTTTCTAAATGCTTGTAGGTATCAAAACAATTTTTGCACATGATATAAAATATTTAATGGAGAATTGATAAATGTAAAAACCAGGAAAATATATACATAACTTTACTATGTATTTTTAAAGGTCGAAGTTTTTATACCCTACACCACCATAGGTGGTTGGGGTATTATGTGTTTGTGCTGATGTTTGTAACGCATAGAATCAGTTATCCAACACCCACCTTAAAGTATACCAATCGACTCAGAATCACATTTTAAATCGATCTAACGATGTCCGTCCGTCCGTCTGGCTGGACGGCTGGCTGTCCATGTAAACTTTGTGCACAAAGTACAGGTCGCAATTTTGAAGATAATTAAATTGAAATTTGGCAGGTGGTACTTTTATGACACAAGGACGAAGCCTGTTGAAATTGGTTATGATCGGTCTATTATTTCACCTACCCCCCATACAAATGTCCCCCCGGAATAGAGTTTTCACATTTAAAAATGCCTTAATATTAGGAATATTTTAATGAAATTCGGTCCAAAGAAGTTTTGTGTAAGTACCAATCTTTGTGCCAAATTTTATGAAAATCGGTCCACGATTGACCATAGCTCCCATATAAACCCCCCTTCCGAAAATCACTTTAACGTGCATAAATCACATACGAAAGATAGTATTAAGTTAATATTCGACTCAAATAAGTTTTATATAAGTAGAAACTACATTGCTAAAATTTATGAGAATCGGTCCATAATTTACCATATCTCCCATATAAACCCACTTTCGGAAATCGCCCTGTAATGCATAAAATCATCAATATATTATTATTAACCCATTATTCTGTACTTGTATACTTTATTTTAGATTTAATAAAAGTGTTGGTCTACAGCTCTAATATAAATCCACTTCCCGAATTTGTGTGCTCATACGCAATGGTGTAGGGTATCATATAGTCGGTCTTGACCGACTATATCTTCTTCTCTCGTTATTATTGAAAATTTGGGTACTTTCGAAAAATTGCCTCGTGTGACTAAGTTTACCGGTAGGCTGTCATAATTTTTTGCAAAACCTTTAAGAACATATTGAGTTTAATTCACAGAAGTACCGAAATCCACAATCAATAATTTTTAACGGACTCAAAAATTTCAACTTCTCATCCAAAATTGATAATTTTTGACCACTGCTGGATGTAAGGTAAACGATCAGTACTTTTCAAAATTACACTTACACGCTTCCTTGAGGTCTCGTTCTTCAGAAAATGCCAAAAAAATTATATATATAAAGTTACTTTTTTGCCAAAAAATTGCAATTTTTTAGACCTGTTTTGGAATTTTGTTTCTTGTTATCGAATTGAGATAACAACAAAATTTTTTTATTAGCATAATTTAGAAAATTATAGAGAATTTCAACATATTTTTAAAAAGTTTTAGAAATTTTATTTTAAAAGTTATAGGGCAAAATCACAAAAAGTCAAGGCCAAAAATGAGAAATTTATTTTTTGAAGTTAAATATCTTTTAAACCATATTAGATAATTTAGCACAGTAAGCATGGTTTTTCTTTGTCTTGCTTAGGTGAAATGTTAAAAGTCGGTTTATGTTTGTAAAAGTTATAAGCCCAGATATGTTTTTCGTCCTCGAGGTGGTCAACTTTGGCCTACTGTAGCGGCGTCCGTGCTGCAGTTACACACCGTAACAGCAACATTCTGAAAGACGAACTCCTTCTTTATCAATGTTTCAAGTTTCATATAAATCGGTTCAGTGGTTTCAAAGATTCGGACTTATTACCAGTTATTTTGCTTTTGGCCCCTCTGTGCACTCGTTTATCTTACACCATCCTTTCGCAATCCAAAATCACGAATTATTTCCTACATTGTACGTAATCTTTCGTTTATACACACGCAAAGAAAAAAGATGGTTAGTCAAATCATAATCGGTAACTATTATTAATGTTTGGGTTTGCGATTCCTTCAATCACATTAGATTTATATCCTCTTCTGAATATAATATGATCCTATCCAATGTTAATATAATATGATACTTACAATCATAATATCTAAAATTTGTTCAAACATTTTTTTTTACCATAAAATGGTCACCACAATCATAACATTTATATTTATTGGTTCTCACAACTATACTGCATTGACCTAACATGATCCGTATATTAATTTTATTGTACCCCCAATAATACAGTGTATACAGTTGAAATTAAATTTTTTATTTAATACACTCCGTTGGAGAACTATAAATACACGCTATTATTGCGGAGAGATATAAAAGTCGCAGAATAATGAAAATTGGCAATATGTTAAAACAAATGAAGTCAAAAATATTTCTGTGAACAATTTTATCCTACTTTGAATTTTACTATGTATTTTAAGGTGAAAATGACTTAGCAGTGTTTCATAACTATAAATACACTTAAATAAAAACATAAAAATTTTTAAAATGGAAAGAACAAATTATAAAAAGAATATAAATTATTAATGAGTATGTACAATTGTATTTTAAATATTGAAAAAACTTTTCGCCGGCGTTCACTTTACCAGTGTTGCCATCATGTTTTCGGTTAAGGACCTCCTACTTCATTTATTAGTTATTTTGAATGGAAATCACTTTTATATTTCCGGTTTTCAGAATAAATCCGACGGAATGTCAATGCCTAAATTTGTCCAATTGTTGTTTGATCCATAAATCTTGCAGGTAATCAAAAAAACAAAAAAAAAGAAAAAACATATTTTTGTAATGTAACCACATTTTTGTCAAGCGAATCGTTTGTTCTGAAGCATTTGTTCTGATGGAAAATTGGGTCATATCTGCAAAAATTGTCCACGAAAGGAACAAGTTCACCTTATTACACTCCAATCTACTCTAAATAATTCGTGAAAAGGCTAGAATACGTCAGCGCAACTATTGCAAGTACAGAAAAAAATCCCAAACCCATTGAAGATTTACCACCAAGATGTATTTTTATGAAAATATGGAAAATTCTTTGACAGATCCATCCCATTACTATTAAAAGAGGATTAAATTAGATTATTCTATATAAAAACGGTGTTACATTAACCTATTAAAGGATTTTTGACATTTTATTTAAATAAATCTCATTGGCAGATTTGCAATACGTTTGAAATTTCTCTATGCTGAGGTTATGTTTCAACTTGCACCCACGAAGATTCTATGGAGTATTTAGATAATGAACTAGTTCCTTATGTAGACAATTTTCGCAGATATGAGCCAATTTTCAACCAAAAGAACGCTCCAGTCCATAAAATTCAAACATCAAAATATACACACATTACAATAATATAATATTTTTGAATCGCCCACTTGATTTTTGGATTAAAACCCAATTGGAAATATTTGGGGATTATTATTCCTTGGGATTTATTCTGAAAACCGGAAATATGAAAGTGATTTCCATTCAAAATAACTAATAATTGAAGCAGGAGTCCTTAACCGAAAACATGATGGCAACACTGGTAAAGTGAACGCCGGCGAAAAGTTATTTCAATATTTAAAATACAATTGGACATATTCATTATTAATATATATTCTTTTTATAATTTGTTCTTTCCGCTTTAATTTTTATTTAAGTGTATTTAAAGTTATGAAACACTGCTAAGTAATTTTCACCTTAAAATACATAGTAAAATTCAAAGTCGAAAAAAATTGTTCACAGAATTATTTTCTACTTCAATTGCTTTTACAATTTTCCAATTTTCATTATTCTACGTCTTTTATATCTCCAGAAATCCGCAATAATAGCGTGTATATATAGTTCTGCAACGGAGTGTATTATTATTATTATTATTATTTTCATTTAAATTTGCAAACGATAAAATTATTTAAAAATCAAATACTACAAAGTTCACTGGACGAATTTATTTATTTATTTATTTATTCAATTATTTATAAAAGTCTTTGGATTAACAATATATCCTTACAGACTATTCGCTTAATAATATTTAGTACTTATATTACATTTTTTAAATACAGTTTAAATTTTTCTTTAGAAAAACTAAAATCTAATACATCATTTCCATTTAAATTATTAAACAAAATTCGAGATTTTGTTAATGGTTCATTCAAAGAATAATTATTTTTATGAATACTTATATAAAAATAATCATGATATCTTAAAGATCTTAATGGAACATTTATATTAATTAATGATAATAAATCAGGACAAATTATGTTATAATTTAAAATATCAAATAAAAATAAAAGATATTGGATTGACCTTCTACTTTCAAGGGTTTTTATATTTAGCGTATTACAACGATTATTATATGAAGGCAATGAATTATATAATAAGTTATTAAAAGAAAAGGCAAATCGTGTAAAGTTTCTTTGAACTTTTTCCAAACGATTTATATGAATAAAATAATGAGGACTCCATATAATAGAAGCATATTCAAGTACTGATCTCACAAATGAACAATATAAAATTTTACGAGTTTGTTGGTTATGAAATTCCATACTATTTCTTTTGACAAAGGCAAGAAGTGAATAAGATTTTGAAATAATATAATCCAAATGCTTTACAAAACTAAGTTTATTATCAAAAACAACTCCCAAATCAACTATCTCATCTATTTTTGTAAGTAGAGTAGAATAGATGAAATAATCAGAACTAATTGGATATTTTATTTTATGAAAACATACGTAATAACATTAAGCAATATTAAGTTGTAACTCATTACGATCAGACCATAAAACTAATTCATTTAAACTATTCTGCAATACTAAAACATCAGACAGACATTTAATTCGATAAAAAATCTTTAAGTCATCTGCATAAAGCAAAAATTTACAGTTTTTAAAACATGAGGATATATCATTCATATAAAGACTAAAAAGGAATGGTCCTAATACACTTCCCTGCGGCACACCAGAAGTGGCAACATAAGGAAGTGAAAAATTGTCTTCAATATTTACAAAGAAAATACGCCCATGTAAATATGAACGTATCCAGTTCAAAAAATTTGAATGAAAACCAATTTTATCTAATTTAGCAAGTAGAATATTGTATGATATTCTATAAAAAGCCTTTGAGTAATCAGTATAGATAGTATCAACTTGAAAACCTGATTCAAAGTTTGATATACAATAATTAGTGAAAACAGCTAAATTAGAAGTCGTAGAACAACCACGTAAAAAGCCATGTTGTTCACTAATCATAATAGGATTAACAAAGAAAGATATTTTCTTTATTATCGCATGCTCAAAAATTTTAGAAACCGTTGACAATTTGGATATTGGTCTGTAATTTTCCACATTACATTTATTTCCAGATTTGTATACCGGGGTGATAGAAGTAAGTTTCCATTTTTCTAAAAATATACCAAGATTCAATGATTTATTAAAAATTAATTGGAGCGGAATGCAAATAGTTCCACAGCAATTTTTTATAAAATAAGAACACAATCCATCCAAATCACAACCAAGTGAGTTTTTTAGAAGCGAAATAGTAGAAATCACGTCAGTAATAGATAAATGTAGATCAGAAAATTGTCCAGCAGAATGAATATTATCCAAAACTGCAGGAAGAAAATTTGAAGATGGTGAAATAAAATTAGATTTAAAAAATTGTGCAAAAAGATTAGCAGATTGATTTGGCGAGTTGGACGTAATTTTTTCATAGAATATTTTCATAGAATTTTAGAATTAATAAAATACCAAAAAGATTTTGGGTTAATATTAATAGAATCTTCAAAACCAAGAATGTATTGCTTATATAAAAATTTATTTAAGAAATTAAATTCTCTTAAATAATGTTTATATAAACTAAGATGTTCAGGATTATTACTGAATTTATACTTTCTAAAAAATTTGTTTCTTAAGTTTTTTAGTTTTTTTTTAGGCCCTTTGTATACCAAGGTAACTTATAAACCTTATTATTTGATTTAGGTACATAACATGAAATTAATACAGATAATTTTTGAAGGAAAATATCATAGCATTCAATTAATGATTTTTCGAAAAAAAGGTCAATCCAATCAATTTCACTAATCAGAGCATTAATAATATCATAATTAGCACATTTAAAATTATATGATATTTTATCATTAAATTTTATATTATCATAAGCATAAATATCTACAATAATGTTTAGAGGAATGTGATGTATAACTGATTTACATAGAGAAGTCGAACATTCTGATACAGTACAATTTAAATCATTAGAAACAAAAACTAAGTCCAATATTTTATTTAATTTATTAGGTATAATATTAATTTGCTTTAAATTTAAACTAAAGAATGAATCAATTTAATTAATTTCATGATTTCTATTCATATTTCCTGGTAAAAATAAGCTATCACCACCAGGTATAAAAGACCATACTAATTTATTTAAATTAAAATCTCCCAAGATACAAAACTCCGATCCAGATTTACTGCATTCATACAGGTTCAATATATTCTTTACATGTTTATCATAAAGTAAATCACTACTACTAGGCGGTATATAAGATGCACAAATGTAAATATTATAAACACCAGATATAGAAACACATATCTGATCTATAAGAGAATCATTATCATTCAAACATGTTAATTCAGCTTTTAAAGAACGGTTTACGACAATCATAACACCTCAACCTTTTCTGAGACCAGTTTTTTCAAAATCTCTATCTTTTCTAAAAACTTGATAAATATTCAAATCAAAAAATTCACCGTCATAAAAATGTTCATTCAACCAGGACTCAACTATCACGTAAACATCAAAATCTCTTTGCGATGTAAAAGAAAAAACTTCAAAAGATTTACTTCTCATTCCAGAAACATTCTGATAATAAATACGTAAAGGTTTATGTTTACATACACTATTAACTATGTTTCCAGTTGTGTAATAGGCTTTTTTGAAAATTTTTTAAACGGACGCACTCGTATATTAGAGGGCCAAATTGAAGCATCAAAAAGTTTTTCATAATAAGTAGCAGTTATGCCAAGTTTGAAATTAATTTTATTTAAATCTTTTAAATCAGCATCTTTTTTAATCAATTTATAACAGACAATGTGTTCTGCACCAACATCAATATGTTTAGAAACATACGATTTTATTTGCTCTTCTGTTACAGATGGTTTAAATGATGATAAGTGTACCCATTGCCTTCGTACAATAACATCCAACTCATTGTTGTTATTTTGACCAACGACAATTCTCTTATGCTTCTTACTATTCGCTTAAGAAAATTCAACTTTATTATGGTCCTCTTTCACACACCTAAAAGAAACGAGAGATAAACTATAGTCGGTCAAGACCGACCATATAATACCTTATACCATTGTGTTTTAGCTAAAAATTAGACTTGTGGCTAATTGTAGATCAACACTTTTACTAAATATAAAATAAATTATACAAATACAGAACATCCATATGATTTTATGTACTTTAGGGCGATTCCAGGAAGTGGGTTTATATGGGAGCTATTTTGGACCGATTCTCATAAATTTTGACAATGTTGTTTCTACTTATATAAAACTTATTTGTGTCGAATATTTACATAATACTATCATTCGTATGGGATTTATGCACGTTAAACTGATTTTCGTAAGAGGGGATTTATATGGGAGCTATGGTCAATTATAAACCGATCTTGATAAAATTTGGCACAAAGATTGACACTTATACAAAACTTTTGTATCGAGTTTCATTGAAACATTGCTATATTTAAGGCATTTATGATCGTTAAACCCCAATTTCGGAGGGAAATTTATATGGGGGCTAGGTGAAATAATGGACCAATCATAACCAATTTCAATAAGCTTCGTCTTTGTGACAAAATAATTATTCGTGCCAAAATTTGTCAAGATATCTTTAAAATAGCGACCTGTACTTTGTTCACAAGTTTTACATGGACAGACAGCCAGCCAGCCAGACTGTCAGAAATTGATTCTGAGTCGAACGGTATACTTTAACATGGAGATCCGATTATTTTGTCTGTGCGTTACAAACATCACACAGTGTGCGATTAAAAAAATTAAATGGAAATAATTATGGAACTTCGGAACGGCTGTTCCGATTTCCATGAAATTTCACATGATGATAGCAGAGGAGAGTTTAAGTTTTGAATTTGGATCATATAGATCTACAGGGGGCGAATCCACAGAGTCCCAAAGTTGGTCACCTCGGGTATAAATTTTTTTAAAAACAATCCTGATTCCTTATTTCTGAACCTATTTGAAAGATTCTTATATAGGAGGATTTTGCTAGTCGAGATCTACATATATTATCTCTTTCAGCTTAAGAGATATTAAGCTTCAAAGATTAAAATGTTTACTTTTTAGCCTGCTTGGTGAAGTTTTTTCGCTAAAGCGGATCCAACTTTCACTCCATTAAAAAAAAAAAAATTAAAGTTCAACTTTTCAAAATTCTTTCTTTGCACAATTTTTTTATTTGTTATTAATAAAATTAAAAAAATTAAAAAAAAAAAAAATCGGGTGAAAGTTGGAACCGCTGGAGGTCTATATGGACCAAGTTCAAAACTTAAACTCGCCTACTCGCCCTCTACTATCACCATGTGAAATCGGAACAGCCGTTCCGAAGTTCCATAATTATTTCCATTTCATTTTTTGAATTGCACACATGCACAGTGTGCGATGCCACCATAAGATATAGTCGGTCAAGCCCGACAATATCCTTTATCGCGCACCTCCTACATAAGAGGAAATGTTAACGAAATTTTGTACAAGTAGTTCAAGGATCAATGTAAACTCGGAAACAAAGAATGGGCGTGGTCACCCACCTTACCGCCCACCTCCTATATAAAAAGTTGATGGTGGGTATATAGATTGGGCTAAGCCGAATATAACATTCTCGCTTGTTTTTTAATTTTTTTACTAAATTTA
Organism: Protophormia terraenovae; assembly: GCA_951394005.1. Classification (NCBI taxonomy): domain Eukaryota; kingdom Metazoa; phylum Arthropoda; class Insecta; order Diptera; family Calliphoridae; genus Protophormia; species Protophormia terraenovae. The sequence continues at coordinate 16,904,290 of OX596078.1, forward strand.
TATTTTTCGCCTAACAATTTTTTTTCATAACTTTGAAACTATAGATCGCATCAAAAACAATTGTATACATCATTTAAATTATTATTAGCCAAAATTTTTGTAAATTTAGTTTAACAAAATCGGACAAGTTGTTTTTGAGTTATGAAAACATAAGTGGAAAAATTTCTCAAAAAACTAAAATTTTGTGAAAATGAGCGAATTCACTTAATTGCGAATAAATTCGAAAAAAATCAACAGATTTTTATGATCGATATCTCATTTTGTTGCTATTACATGTGGCTTTGCGATAAAGTAATAAATCTGAACAGTTTTTGCCGTTTTCGATTTTTAATGATTTTTTTTAAACAAAAAAACTTGATATTTTCATGTAAAAAATATATTTTTTGTTTAATTTTTTTATCATAACTCCGAAACTACTGAGCCGATTGAAACGCAATATATAAGAGGATTAAAGGTTATGTAAATATAAATTTTTCTTTCAATAATATCGGACTAGCACTTTTTGAGTTACCATTAATTATGCGGAAAAACGTCTAAAAAATTTATAATTTTACATAAAAATTAAAAAAAAACCTCTCCATAGAATTTAAAATTTTGACCATATTTGGACTACTGGAACCATAATACATCAAAATAGTAAAATGGTTTTTCAAGCCTTTAAATTTTTTACAATTTTGTTACCTTGTGTAATATGCGAAGTATTTTTTTGGCGAGAAGTTCAATTTTGAATGTTTGTAACTTTTTTGTTTTAAGCAGAATTTTTATGAATCTTTTTTTTTTAAAGGCTTATGTGTTATCTATCACAGAAAGTAATAATAATTTGAAAAAACTTATCAAGGAAACAATCATGGGGAATTTTCGGTCTTCAACTTTTTTTATAATTTTTTTGTCTCTATATTAATTTTTATTGGACAAAAACTAAAAAGTCCCACAAAGTCCCATTATTTATGGCACTTTTGTAATTGCAGATAGGTAGTCTTCCAAAATCAGTAATAAAATTTTGCCCCAATTTGCACCTTTTCAATTCGCAAAGCAATCCTCAAGAAGAGGAAAAGTTTGAGGGTTATTGAGTTTATTTATGGAAATATTAGTACAACATCAAACAAAATTATTGATTCAATAAAATCATTTTCAAACAAAATAATTAATAAAATCAATTCCAAATGGATGTTAGCGACTAGAATGAAAGCTCGGTTTTTACACTCAAATAGAAATTGGTTGAAAAAAGAGATTGATTAGTCAATGTTTGATATTGGAAACAATTTTCCTTCTCCACTTAGTACTTGTGGAAGGCATAGTAAAAATTTCAAAGATTGTTCAGTTGTATCACATTATTTTGGAAACTCACGGATGTGGTCTTGAAATTGATTCTGTTGCCTTTGAAAATTATGTCATAGAGACTAGAGATATTTATCTGCAAAACTATAAATGGTTTTATATGCCCGCGACACCACATAAAATTTTATTTTATGGGAAAGATATCATTGAAAAGAAAGAGGCAAAAAAAAAAAGAAAAACTTTCGCGAACATTTCACAAGAAAAACATCTATAGAGGCAGTGTTACCGTTTGGCGACTTTAGTCGCCATTTGCCCCTTTTTCAACCACCTGGCCACTTATTTGGCCCCTTTTTTAAATGGCGACTAAATGACGACTTCTTAAGACTATGTGCTAAATGATTAGAAACTAAGAGAGATTGTTTTACAGTATAGTGATATAAAAAGCGGCGGAGTACTTATAAATGAACTGAAACTGTTAGTAACTAAAAATAATAAAGTTTATGAACAGCTATTTATATCATCATATGCCGAATCTTTTTGGACTGGTTTAAAAAAATATTCGATGAATACTCCTAATTTATATTTTTACATTCCTCATAGCAATCCCTCGGGGGAACGTGTTTTTCTTACTAAATTATCAATAATAAAAAATAATTTGTCTAACAGATTTAAGCCAATACTTGTGGATCCATGCTTTCCGTCCTAAATTTGTAGGATGGGGATTTGAAGAACTGGAGTACGAATGAAGAACTCGTACAAAAGTACAGAAGTTTAATTAAAAGAGTATGTTAAATATTTTTCTGAATAAAACTTTATTTTTGCAATAATACAAATTGTCGTAAAATAATTATAAATTATTTTGTTATTAATAAAACTGAATTTTGTAGTTTTTCTTAAAATACAAAATTTTTATTGTTTTTGTTGTTAAATAAACAAATTTTAAGGAGTTATTTAGGTTTTAAAAAATCCCCTTTTTTGGCGACTTTTTATTTTGAAATCCCCTTTTTTGAACACTTTTTAAAAATTCTCAACGGTAACGCTGTATAGAGGATTCAAATACAGATTTGCTACATAGACTATTAATATAATCAAATCCATTAAAAAATCAAACGTAACACCTGAAGTTGTGTTACTGGTAAAAAGCCAGAATATATCTATTAATTCAAATTTGTGAACAAATCGTAGATTTAAAAATACATACATTCATACATACATACAGACATACATACATACATACACACATACATACATACATACATACACACACACACATATATATATATATATATATATATATATATATATATATATATATATATATATATATATATATATATATATATATATATATATATATATATATATATATATATATATATATAAATATATATATATATATACATACATAATAATACTTATATTCTTAATAAAATTTTAATTATATAAAAGTAGGCGTGACAGTTGTCCATTTTTCACGAAATTAGCTTAGTGTTATGAAAATAGTTTGTGCCAAATTTCATCAATATAGCTTTCTTACGAATAATTACAAAAATATAGACTTTTGATCACTCAGAATGCGAAATTCTCACACTATGCCATGGGTTAATATGGAAAAAGCCAAAATCAATTTTATTGAAACGATTCTGCAGGTGAAACTTGTTTTAATATAACATCTTTGAAAAATGAAGAAAATGTTAAATAAAAAAAGACAATCATTTTTATTAGGTGTAAAAATATTACTGGTGTTACAATAGATAAAACAAATTTCATTCAGGATAATTATTACTAATTTATTTTTTTATTCTTACAGAATTAATTTCGATTTAACCGTAAACTATATTTTTAAAACATTAGAAATAACACTTTATGAATTAAAAAAAAAAAAAATATATATTCATAAATTTCTATTCAAGTATCAGTACTTAGTACATGTTTTTTGAAATAAAAAGCTATTTGTTAAACCGTTTTTTTTTTTTGTGTTTAAAAATACCGATCTATATGACATTCGAAAAATTAACATTTTGAAAAAACCGACAGCACATTGACTGAAAATCCCGGTTCTAAAACCGGTTCCTTTTACTTGTTGCACAGTATTTTATGTACAAATCATTTTTTCATTTTATTTACAAATCATTTTACTTCAATTTTATGTTAAATAATTTTTCATTGAATTTATAACTTCCAAACTGAATAAATGATAACCATTTTATTGACATTTAAAATGGTTTAATGACTACCATTTTGTTGTCATTTAAAATGATCTAGAAGGGATGTCAAGCACACTGAACTATCTCTTCGTTATATGAGAAATTTTAAAAATTATTTTTTACTTCTAGCGTGTGCCAAACGGTAGCAAAGTTCTGTGGAAATTTTAAATTTTCTTATGGGGAAAAAAATTTATAGTTTTGCTGTGCCAAATGAAAACTTTTTCCCTTGATAAATTTTGACAAAATCGTTAACAAAATTTCACAAAACTTTAAATAAAATTAAAAATATATTAATAATTATTTGTTTTAAAGATAAAAACTACAATTTTATAAAATAAATATTAAAAATCTCAAATGATTTCAAATTATTTAAATTTATTATTTATTTTACAACTTTCAAATTTTTCTATTCTATTGTCAAAAATTTATGTAGCCCTATGAGCTAGTGAAATTTTATTCACCTCATATACTTCAAAATATTACTTTTCTACATACTTTGCTACCGTTTGGCACACACTCTTAGATGTAAAATAAAATAACAAATCATTAAATGCATTAGTAAATAATTCATTAATTTAAAAACTTCTTTAAATTTGCACCTCTAACCAAAATTGTTATATTAATTCCTTAATTAAAAGTAGACAAATTTTTCCAATTAAAACATTTATTAAATCAATAAAGTAGATGACTTAAATATGAAATAAAATCCTACTTAAATTTCATTTTTACTAGAATATATTTATTGAATTTTGATGCAAAATAAAACAACATTGTTAATTGAAAAATATACGGTAACAATTTTTCCATGCAGAAGATCTACTCAAAATTGATTATATATATCTCTTTAAAAAATTTATACTTTTTCAGTCTGAAATTTTTAAATTTAATAATTTTTTATATATAAACAAAATAAGTACTTGTTTTAATTTGATCTCTGCTACAAATTATATTTCTTAGTTTTAGTCGAAAAAGATCTTCTTGTGTACATCACCAACCAATTTTCGAAATACCCCCAACATTTTGAGATATTTCGAAAAAACCGTTTTGAGATTAGTTGCTGCACTAAAATTTTAAGTAAATTATATATATTTTTTTTAATTGATTAAGAAAAACGTAGATTTTGGACTATATTTAAATACTTTTCTATTTCAAAACATCAATATTGATGTAATTTTTTCTTTAAGAATAATCATATGTATTTCTATCTAAAGTTTTAATGATATTTTGTTTACAATAAAATGAGATGTCAATCTTTAAAATAGTTTAAAGACTCAAACATTTTATCAACAATTTATTACTTAAATGCTCTTTAGTGCTAATCGTAAAGATCTTTCATTTAACTCACACTTTTGAAGAATTAGAATACGTAACTTCATCACTTTACATATTCTAAATTCTTAAGTATTAAGTTGAAATAACTTTACAAAAGTTTTTTCTTATATTTATTGTATTCTACATTATTACAATGCACAGTGGTTCCAAAACGCTTTTTTTTAAATAATTCAGTAACGAAAGAACCATTGGAGGCATCTCAATAAAATTTCACATGGTCAGAGCTGAGGTTTTTTCGAGTTGATTTGGAGGAGTACAGGCCCCTAGCGGGTCAGGGGGGAAGTATGTAGCACTCCAAAGTTGCTCATCTCGTGTATGTAATTTTTTTTTAAAATCGCCAAAAATTCGTTTATGATATGACAGAAAAGAAATATATATGTAGATAGTACTCCTCCTGCCCCAAGACCATTAGAAACTTGTGCTCCTCCAAAACAGTTGGAAACTACCTCAGTAATAACTGTGGGAAATTTCATTGAAATATATTTATCCGTTCAAAAGTTAAACAGAATTATTTAAGAAAACACGTTGAAACTGCTGTGCACTTATGTATATTCTATATACTATAGAAATTAAGGAAAATGTGCACATTTCGCTGAAGGAGGGCCAAGTTTCAGCTAGTTTTTAATCGATTGTGTAAAGTATTTATGCAAGTTTTTGGTGTCATTGGAAAGGTTATTACTTGAAAAATAATAGTAAATAAATAATAAAGAATTCAACCTAAATGTTTTCATTAAATTTATCAAAAAACTAAAAATGTTTATAATATTTTTCAAAAAAAAAAAAAAAAAAAAATATATATATACATATCGACCATTCCATGAAAGAACGCCCGAAAAAGGGTATTTTTTTACTTGATGGCTTTCAATTTCGATAAAAATTTGTATACATAAACTCCATTAAGCCTTTTATCAATTTCAGTTTTCAGTTTCGCGAAATTGCAAAACTCGCGATTTTATTTCGCTTTTTTACTTTCTCAAAAACCAAAAAAAAATCAAAAGTATTTAACTTTGAATAGCAATATCTGTGAGAAGGCTTTGTGAATTTTAATGATTTAAACTGCCTTTGAATTTCACATAAGGCGGCTTTACTGCGAACATTTTAAACATAAGAAAGATTTTTTAAAAATTCATTTTAATGCAATTGCATTTTTCAAATGCATTTTTCTTTAAATATGCTATTAAAATTTTTTATTTATTTAACATAATTAAAAAGTTTGAATTCTTTACATTAAAATAAAAAAAAGTTTGGGATGCGAATATCTTATATGCATAATCAAATTTTTATAAAAACATGTTCCAAATTGTTCATATAAAAATACATTTTACATATAAAAAGTATGCAATTTTAAATATTCATATCTCTTGAAGTTATTGATGGATTTCTGTAATTTAAAAAGTATTTAAAAGGTCATTGTATATTTTTGTGTAATTAAGTCAGCATTTCAAAAACCACCTCTCCGATCCATAATAGTTTAATAATAGTTTAAAAATATAAATGCAATTTTTAGATGCATTTTTGTTAGTTGCGAATTTATTTTAATTTTTCAAAAGTATTTTAAAAATGCTTTTGTTTATTATAAGTTAAAACAGTAATTAGTCTGATACATAAAGTTTTACTATTTTTAACGAATTTTTAAAAAATAACACAATACATTTTTTTTTAACAAAATATGTAAAACTACTCATAATACCAGAAAAATAAAATTTTTATATGAAAAAATTTAAATTAGTTAAAGAAAAGTGGAAAATATGCACAGTACATTGTGCGTCCCAAAAATTTGAGATTTTTATTTTAATGTAAAGATTCCATGCTTTCCAAATACGTAAAAAAATTTAAAAAAGTTAATAACATATTTAAAGAAAAATGCATTTAAAAAATGCAATTGCATTAAAATGCATTTTTAAAAAGTATTTTTATTAGTAAAATGTTCATGTTAAAGCTGATATAATTACAATTCAAACACCGTTTAAATCATAAAAGCGAAATAAAATCGCAAATTTTCTGAATTAAGCAAATCTGAAAACGGAATTATTTATAGACACCTATAGACTTTATATGTGTAAAATTTTATAAAAATCGGAGAACACTAGGTATATTTTTGGGCGTTCTTTCATGGAATGGACGATATATATATTTGAACTTAAATAAAATCTACATTATTTAAGCTATCATTGTGAAATTTTAGTATAATATAAAAAATTTTGTCCCAAAATTCCAGTTCGGGGAAAGCTCCCTTCAAAAACAGACTTTTTTCATTGAAATGGTCACCCTTTCGTTATAAGGGGCCTCCGTCAGAAAATACTTTTTTGCAAGGTCTTAATTATTACAATTTTTATGTCGAATTTCTTAAATTCTAACTATTATTTGCAATTTTTATTTTTTTCCTTATTAATAATTATTTGCTTTCAATTAATATATTTTTATCGAAATAATAATAATTATGATTGAGAAAATAATATATATTATTTATAATAGTTATTTTTTAATTTTTTTATTTAAAAATCATTTTTAATAGTTATTGAAAAATATAATTCATAATAGTTAAAATTATGTATAATTTTTAAATTCATGCATATTTTTTTTTGGGTATTTTTTCTTTAAAATTTGATAAAAACAATATACGTATGATCGATTAGATTTCTAATATCATCTGAGGCTTGAGATGATGAAATTGCAATGATATTCGCAATTAATTATTATAAAAAATTATTATTATAATTGTTATTAAATATATAACGAAGAATAATAATTATTTGAAATTTATATTTTATTTATTCATCAATAATTATTTTAATTAATTTTTAAAATATTAGTTAAAAAAAAATAATAGTTATGAGTAACTTATATTTATATATTATTCAATAATTATTAAAAATCAATTTTTTGTAATAACTCTTAAAAATTGCCAATTTTTTGGATTTAGAAAATTATGATAACAATTATTTTGGGTCCTTGCTTTTTTGGTGTATACCTTACATATAGGCCTAAAAAATTTAAATAATTATAAGTCGATCCCATCTTTGTGATTTGAGAACATAACAAAAAAAGAAAAACAAATTTTCCAAAATTGAAAAAATTTGGATAGGGCTCGTGGGCAGAACTTTGTCTCAAACTCCTCCGGATTTACTTTACATGCATTTACATTAAGATTTCTTTTGAAAACATTAAAAAAATGATGAAAGCCCAGAACAAAAAACTAATTTTATCACTAAATAAATATTGCCACCTTTTTGGAAAAAAAGTCAAAAAATGTACAATTTTTTAAAAGTTCCAACTTCAGATTAATATAACTTTTTAACGGATTAATATAATTATATAATTCTCGCAGCAACATTATTTATAATTTTGTAGGAAATCTGGCAAATATTATAGAAAAATTCTATGGGCAATATTAAGCCCGCCAAGATAAAAAACTAAAAAAAGACGAGGCAAAAAATGAGGTAAACATTTCTTTCGACCCAAATATCTCTTAAACTAAAAGAGATAACCTACACATGTTGGCGTATTTTTGTAGAAATTTACAAGGAATATTTATACATAAAATTTCTTTTCTCTCATATCATAAATTAATTTTTGGCGATTTTTAAAAAAAATGACATACAAAACGAAATTTTTTGAAAATAATTTTGTAACTTTAGAACTGCTGGATGTATTTAAATGAAATTTCACATTTACAATCCTGAGGTGTATGTCAATTGATTTGAAGGAGGACAGGTTCTTAGCAAATCTGGGGGACGGGGGATGGACCTCCAAAGTTGGTCACCTCGGATATGAAATTTTTTAAAAAAATCGCCAAAATTTCATTTATGATTTGATTGAAAAAAAATTTTGCACATAGATAGTCCTTATAATTCTCTAAAAAAATATGCTTACATGTGTGGGTTATCTTTTTAACTTTAAGAGATATTTGGACCAAAGTAAAATTTTGACCCATTTTTGGACATGTTTTTTCTAGTTTTTTAAACTTGGCGGGCTCAATTTAAGTCCTAAAATTTTTCTAAAATATTCTCTAGATTTTGTACAGAATTCTTAACAATTTTCATAGAAGAATTATACCTATGTGGTTTAGATAAAAAGTTATATTATTTTGAAGTAGAAAATTTGAAAAAAATTGTGATTTTTTCAAAGAGGTGGTAACATTTTTTCACTTTAAAATCCATTATTTTCCTCTTTTAGTTTTTTAGTTTTTTGTGGAGCTCAAAAATGTCAAAGCTGAAATTAAAAAAAAAATAATACCTTGAGAACTTACCTACATATGTTAGCTAAACACACAAAAAATATTTAATAAGCCACGGCTCTTATAACGACAGGGTGATCATTTTACTGAAAAAAGTAAATTTTTGAAGCAAGTTTTCCCCGAACTGGAATTTTGGGTATTTCGGAGTAAGAAAATGGAAATTTATTTATTTTGTTCTTTTAAAAAATTTTTTTATATTATACTAAAATTTTACAATGATAGCTTAATTAATGTACATTTTATTTCAGTTCAAATATATATTTTTTTTTTTTTTTTTGAAAAATAACAATAATACAAACATTTTTTGTTTTTTGATCAATTTAATGGAAAAATTGTGTTCAAATACTTTATTATTTATATGTTATTATTTTTCAAGTAATGACCTTTCCAACGATACCAAACACTTGCATAAATACTTTACACAACCCAGCAAAAATTTTTTAGGTACTGGTAAGCAGTGCAAAATTATTTATGCCTGCCGATAGCACATCATTGATGCGCATTTGAGTAAGCTATAAAAGGAAGCGAAAAATTTACATTGGGCTCATATTTTCTTTTACCGAATTACAACCTGCATCCTTACGTGGATGCAGGATTGTAAGCGAATGACTTTCTTCTCCCCATTTTTATTTACAATTTAATACAAAAAGTTCTGCTAAGTTGGATGATGCAATATTTTCAATTGAGTTGATTAGTTGTGATCGACCGTTCAAAGTGTTAAGAGGTAAGTTTTTTCGTGAAAGTCGGAAAAAATAATGTACAAAAATTATATTAAAATTGTAAGTAAAATTATTATATTTATTTTAAATAACTTTTATATTAATAAAATAATATTATTTATTAAATTAATAAAGCTCTAAATATGTATATTGTTTTTAGTTTTCTTTATAATATACAAGAAGTGACATGTTTTATAACGTATTTTGTGTTTTATTACTTTTTTTTAATTTTCAGTTTGACTTGTTTTGAAGAAATTTTGCGTTTTTGTTTTTATACGATAAGAGAAAAAACAATAGGTTCTTTATTTTTTTTAATATACGGTACGTATAACATAATCTTATGTTTTTGTGTTAATTTTTTTCTATTAAGTAATATATCTTTTTATTATTATTATCTTTTTCTTGCAGATTAAATAATTAAGGATTACCCCAATAAAAAGGCCAGTTGATGATCTGATTTAAAAAATTGTCGATTTTTCTTTTTTCATAAAACAAATCAAATAAAAAATAATAATAAATAAAAATAATATTTTTTATAAATGCATTATTTAAATTCAAGGCATGATTTCACAGCTTCTGGGATTCCTAAAAGATGCACATAAAAGAGGCATGAAAGCATCACATCTATGATGCCTGAAAAATGCGCATAATAAAGGCATGTATGAACCTAATACATAGCGCAGCAAAAAGCCCTATCAAGTGGGACATCACGAACAAAAATCATGCCTTCTTGAAACAGGTTGGTAAGGGAGAGTTCTTTTATCTCTCCCTTACAAACCTGCTTCTGGGTATGCAGCAATTTTTGCTGGGAATCGTTTAAAAATGTAGAGGCGATTTTTGACGCCTGTTTATGTTTCTTATACCATTGCACTTAACTTTTGTATTTCTCCAAGTGTATCAACCATTTATAGCTTGAAAGCCCTTAAATTGCTCTTTCCAATGATGTATAATACTAGACAGAAAAAGCTAGGGAAAGAAACTAAAAATTAACATAAGAAGAAGAAAAATTAGGAAATTATTATAATTAGTTTTATTTTTGAAAATTTGGATTTTTAACGGTTATTTTTGATAGAAAATCTTCAAATATTAATTAACATAAGCATACGTACAAATACCACACTGCGTTTTGCTTATGCTTTACATTTAAGATATTGCCTTTTCGGGTATTTGCACTGAAGTTAGTGGCTTTTTGATTTATGCCAAATTTATGTTAGTATGTGGTCTAACATTATTTTTCCAAAAATTTGCATTTTAGAGAGGTATAAAAAGCCTAATTGTGGGAACAGGAGTTCTTTTCTTTTAAAAATCTGAGCTATATGCTATTCTTTTAACCAACAACTTTGACTCATTTTGGTATTTTTTTTTATCATGTAAGTAAATGTCATTTACATAACTTTCTTTTTTTTTTTGGTGCATAAAATTTCTCATTTTTCTAAAGGAATTCTATTTATTTATTTATTTTTTTTTTATTTCTACAATTTTTTTATACCCTTCACCACGGGTGTAAAGGGTATATATAAGTTTGTCATTCCGTTTGTAATTCCCACAATTTTCGTCGGATAGCAAAAAAGTTTACATTTTCGGGATCCTTGTAAGAAATGATGACGATAGGACCATGTCCGTCCGTCCGTCCGACCGTCCGTCCGTCCGTGTGTCGGTTGAAATGGCGTTTATGAAGCCCACCGATAACTGACATATATAATATATATGTCAAACGATCGGAAATGCTTTCGAGAATTTTGCTATTGGAATTCAGCAAGATCGGTTAATACAATGCGGAGATATGTTCAAAAAACCGGTTTTTAGAACCGGTTTTCCAGTTTCTGAAGCCCCTGTATATACTAGGGACTTCGTTTTTACAAAGAAGAAATGAAAAAATGAAATAAATCGGTTCAGTAATAACTGAGATATCGGGGAAAACGAATTTTTTATTTTTGAAGACCTTGTTCAAGCTACAGATTTTTATTTTTATATAGATCAGTCATAAATGTTTTTACAAAATTTCATTTTTTTAATAAACCAAATTCGTTCATAATCAACAGAGTTATGGTCCAAAACAAATCTGTTAAGAATATAAATACACATACAAACATGTATATTAAGCATTGTAATGACTATTAGTGACGTTTTTTGTTTTTTGTATAGACAAGTAGTTTAGTTAGAAACAGCAGTAATATAATGAATAACAGTGTTGTTGTTGTTCTTTGTATATGCAGTCTGTACAAAGATAAATAGATATGGAATTGTTGTTGTTTATTTTTAAAAACTAAAACATATCTGTTAAAAATATACATAAATACATACACAAACATGTATATTAAGCATTGTAATGACTATTAGTGACGTTTTTGCCTATAAGACAAGTAGTTTAGTTAGCAACAGAAGTAATATAATGAATAACAGTGTTGTTGTTGTTCTTTGTATATGCAGCCAGCTTGTATATACACACATAAAAAAATAAGTAAATATGGAATTGTTGTTGTTGTTTATTTTTTAAAAGAAAAGCCTGCTATGATTGTTTTTTTTTTTCATATTCAAATTTTCGTAGTTTGAAAAAAATTTAGATTTATATATGTGAAAATATGAAAGTATACGTTAAGGCGAACATTTTATTATTTGTCGGTAATACGGTAATATGATGTCGATAAGATAGTAAGATGGTAATATGGTGAAGGGTATCAAAGATTCGGCACAGCCGAATCTTTTTTTCAATTTCATTTTTTTTAATATTATATTCTGCATTTCGGAAAGGCAAAACATATTTTGTTTTATTAAGAGAATTCTTATTTTCCTTCAAAAAAAAAAAAAAAAAAACGTAATAGCGATATACAAAGTTATTTCTTTTCCATATAAATTTTGCCTAAAAACAAAAACTTTTGGCCACAAACTTTTCCACAGATTTCTTAAATTGAGGAATTTCAAAAATTTCCTTTTGATTATTTGCCTTGGATGCTTTGGAAACCGAATCGTTTGTGAACGGATCTCATAAAACAACCACTTGGTGGAACGAAAATAATAGCGTAGATAGTGATATTTGTGTCTAAGGGTGTTATTCGTGGTAATTGAAATCTATCAATTATATAAAAATTCGATGGAGAAATAAAAAAAAAAAAACAGCGCCAAAATTTGATTTTTGTTTATTTATTTCAAAGTGTAAAATATTTAATAACTAAAACTAGAACTAAAATAACATAAAAGAAAATCTATAACAAAAAAATATACAAAAAGAAATTGAAAAAAGATTCGGCTGTGCCGAATCTTTGATACCCTTCACCATATTACCATCTTACTATCTTATCGACATCATATTACCATATTACCGACAAATAATAAAATTTTCGCCTTAACGTATGCTTTCACCATATTACCATATTACCATCTTACTATCTTATCGACATCATATTACCATATTACCGACAAATAATAAAATTTTCGCCTTAACGTATGCTTTCATATTTTCACATATATAAATCTAAATTTTTTTCAAACTACGAAAATTTGAATATATAAAAAAATACAATCATAGCAGGCTTTGCTTTTAAAAAATAAACAACAACAATTCCATATTTATTTATTTTTTTATGTGTGTATATACAAACTGGCTGCATATACAAAGAACAACAACACTGTTATTCATTATATTACTTCTGTTGCTAACTAAACTACTTGTCTTACAAGCAAAAACGTCACTAATAGTCATTACAATGCTTAATATACAAGTTTGTGTATGTATTTATGTATATTCTTAACAGATATGTTTTAGTTTTTAAAAATAAACAACAACAATTCCATATCTATTTATTTTTGTACAGACTGCATATACAAAGAACAACAACAACATTGTTATTCATTATATAACTGCTGTTTCTAACTAAACTACTTGTCTATACAGAAAACAAAAAACGTCACTAATAGTCATTACAATACTTAATATACATGTTTGTATGTGTATTTATATTCTTAACAGATTTGTTTTTGGACCATAACTCTGTTGATTATAAACGAATTTGGTTAATTAAAAAAAACGAAATTTTATAAAAGCATTTATGACTGATATATATAAAAATAAAAGTCTGTAGCTTGAACAAGGGCTTCAAAAATAAAAAATTCGTTTTCCCCGATATCTCAGTTATTACTGAACCGATTTATTTCATTTTTTCAGAACAAAAACAGAAAATAATTTCCGAGCCCCCTTTAAAAATTCGAAGTCCCTGGTATATGCAGAGGCTTCAGAAACAGAAAAACCGGTTTTTAAAGCATATCTCCGCCATTTATAAACTGATCGTGCTGATTAAAAAAACCGAAATTTTATAAAAATATTTGTTAACGATCTGTATAAAAATAAAAATCTATAGCTTAAACCAGGGCTTTAAAAAATAAAAAATGCGTTTTGTCCGATATCTCAGTTATTATTGAACCGATTTATTTCGTTTTTTCAGAACAAAAATTCAGAAAAAAATGTCCGAGACCTCTTTGTAAAAACGAAGTCCCTAGTATATACAGAGGCTTCAGAAACTGGAAAACCGGTTCTAAAAACCGGTTTTTTTAACATATCTCCGCATTGTATGAACGGATCTTGCTGAATTCCAATAGCAAAATTCTCGAAAGCATTTCCGATCGTTTGACATACATATTATATATGTCAGTTATCGGTGGGCTTCATAAACGCCATTTCAACCGACACACGGACGGACGGACGGACATGGTCCTATCGTCATCATTTCTTACAAGGATCCCGAAAATGTAAACTTTTTTGCTCTCCGACGAAAATTGTGGAAATTACAAACGGAATGACAAACTTATATATACCCTTTACACCTGTGGTGAAGGGTATAAAAAGAAACTTAAAACTAATATCACAGTATTATATTGCACAACAAGAGAAAAGTGAATAGGCCCACATTGATCTGTGAACGAAAAAAAAAAAAAATTAAACAAAAAAAAAAAAAAAAAAATCAATAAAAGCAAATTATTAATCGATAAAAACAAAGAAAGCCGCTGAAAGATCTTTCAACGAGGGAGAACAAGCACAAATATATATAAGTCAATTATTTAATTTTTTTATTTCCTAATTTTTTTTTTTTTTTTTTTTTTGTAAATCGTTATCGTTAAGTAAAAACAATTAGTAATTGTGTGAGACAAAAAACACTATTTAAAAATTTTCTATGTTATTAGCATAACATATTTATGTATGTTAATGATTATAAATGTTAAACACAAAACGATTAATGCATATAATTTTTAAATAAATAATAATACCGCGGAAATAATACCAGTATCGTATCGGATTTTAAAAATTGAACAAAATAAGTGCAAATACGTCCGCAAAATATTAAAAATTAACAAAGATATTCAGAAAAAAACATTTAATTATTTTAATAACTAATTTTGTTTTGTTAATTTCTAAAAATAGACATAACTAAAATAAATAAAATAATAATCTTACCACAGAATTCTATTTCAAACTTTTTATATATAATTCACAACGAATTATTTTTTTTACCACGTTGAAAAGCTTTTTCTTAATCTTTACAAAAAAATAAGATCTTGAATTAAAGAAAAATTTACATTTAGAAATTTTAAAAATATATAAAAAAAGGAATAATTGTAATTGTATATATATATATATATATATATATATATATATATATATATATATATATATATATATATATATATATATATATATATATATGTATATATTTTGTTTTGCTTTATTATAGACCTTTTTATTATTATTATTTTTTTAATAAATAAATAATTTTTAAAAAATTAATTTAACATTAAAATATATATAATGTAGTGTGCTCTTTCATTACACACTGCTATACTTTACACAAAACATCAAACACACACACGCCACACACTGCAAACATAAACATAAATCGATCAAGCTGCACTTGAATGAAATGTGACGAATGTTTAAAGGGATCATATTGGTTTATGAGTGACATTGATAAAGTCACTCAATTCCCCGATTTGAAGACAATATGATTGGTCAATTCTTCAAGTTGCGACTGTCGAAATTACAGTAAGTACATGTATGGAAGAGGATTAAGCAAGATAGAATGTAAATTAAAGTAAGTTAGAATAGTATAGAATATATGTAAATTTTTGTATAAAAAGAGCCCTTTGGCCACAAATAAATCAGATTCAGATGAAGACTCAAATCGGCAACAACTTTGCCTTAGTTTTTATTCCACAATCTTGTTTTGCCCATATTAAGGTAATATCGGAAATTGCTGTAGCGTAACCAACGGCAAACACTGCCGGTTACAAAATCCTTTTTATTTTTCATAAAAACATCTTCTACCACAATACAAAAAAAAGTAACAATGCATTACTAAAAGAACAAGGTTAAAAAAAATGAAATTGAAAAAAGATTCGGCTGTGCCGAATCTTTGATACCCTTCACCATATTACCATCTTATCGACATCATATTACCATATTACCGACAATTAATAAAATTTTCGCCTTAACGTATGCTTGCATATTTTCTAAATCTAAATTTTTTTCAAACTACGAAAATTTGAATATGAAAAAAAAACAATCATAACAGGCTTTGCTTTTAAAAAAGAAACAACAACAATTCCATATATATTTATTTTTGTATGTACAAACTGACTGAATACACAAAGAACAACAACAACACTGTTATTCATTATATTACTGCTGTTGCTAACTAAACTACTTGTCTATACAAAAAACAAAAAACGTCACTAATAGTCATTACAATGCTTAATATACATGTTTGTGTATGTATTTATGTATATTCTTAACAGATATGTTTTAGTTTTTAAAAATAAACAACAACAATTCCATATCTATTTATTTTTGTACAGACTGCATATACAAAGAACAACAACAACAACAATGTTATTCATCATATTACTGCTGTTGATAACTAAACTACTTGTCTATACAAAAAACAAAAAACGTCACTAATAGTCATTACAATGCTTAATATACATGTTTGTGTGTGTATTTATATTCTTAACAGATTTGTTTTTGGGCCATAACTCTGTTGATTATGAACGAATTTGGTTTATTAAAAAAACCGAAATTTTATAAAAATATTTATGACTGATCTATATAAAAATAAAAATCTATAGCTTGAACAATGGCTTCAAAAATAAAAAAATTCGTTTTCCCCGATATCTCAGTTATTACTGAACCGATTTATTTAATTTTTTCAGAACAAAAATTCAGAAAATAATTTTCGAGCCCCCTTTAAAAATTCGAAGTCCCTGGTATATGCAGAGGCTTCAGAAACAGAAAAACCGGTTTTTAAAGCATATCTCCACCATTTATAAACCGATCTTCCTGATTCAAAAAACAAAATTTTATAAAAATATTTGTGACCGATCTGTATAAAAATAAAAATCTATAGCTTAAACCAAGGCTTCAAAAAATAAAAAATGCGTTTTGTCCGATATCTCAGTTATTACTGAACCGATTTATTTCATTTTTTCAGAACAAAAATTCAGAAAAAAATGTCCGAGAATTCTTTGTAAAAACGAAGTCCGTAGTGTATACAGAGGCTTCAGAAACTGGAAAACCGGTTCAAAAAACCGGTTTTTTTTAACATATCTCCGCATTGTATGAACCGATCTTGCTGAATTCCAATAGCAAAATTCTCGAAAGCATTTCCGATCGTTTGACATACATATTATATATGTCAGTTATCGGTGGGCTTCATAAACGCCATTTCAACCGACACACGGACGGACGGACGGACGGACATGGTCCAATCGTCATCGCTTCTTACAAGGATTCCGAAAATATAAACTTTTTTGCTCTCCGACGAAAATTGTGGAAATTACAAACGGAATGACAAACTTATATATACCCTTTACACCTGTGGTGAAGGGTATAAAAATACATACATTTTAATAAACAAAGCAAAATTTTAATGATAAATTAAAATCTAATCCTGTCTCAAATGTGTGGGATCTTAGGTTCGATACCCAGTTGAGCCTCAAATTTTTTTTTATTTATTTTTATGTTGTAAATGAAATTTATTAATAATATATTATAAAAATTTTGGTAACCGAATTGGATACCCATATACACTCCCCGAAATATTTATAAGACCAAAATATTTTTTTTATATTTCTATGGAACTACAAGTGCAATTCCAGAAATATTGGCACACATGTGAAGACAAGTAAGGCAGTTTTTTGATATGTAAAAAAATTTGTTTCCGTTACTCCAGTACAAAAAAATGGTATATATTTTCAAAATTTTTAAATTTTTTGTTCGTATTATTAATAAAGGCTGTGGGACAAATATATTTTTATGATATAATCAATAAAAAGCAAAAAATAAGCATAAAGGCTCAATTAAATTCTATTTTTGTTTATATAAAAAAAATATGGAGAAGAAATGGTGTTTATTATTGCTTTTGTAATTTTGGACTAGACTAAGATCAAAATATATAAAATTAATTTAATTGTCTACGTAAAAAATGTATTTGTAGCCTAAAATGTTTGCGATATGGAATGTCTGGTTGAGAATAAATCAGAAAATATTAATCATATTTCAATACGCTTTGGCCAATTTCGTAATCACAAGATAATTTATGGTTATTAATAGCTAATTTGATTCTATAAACATAGTACACTCATTTTAATAGGTCTGAAAACAGGCACAATTTAATGAATTCCATAGAAGGAATTATACTTATTTTTATTGGACTTTTATCTCATTTATATTCCAATGAATACTCTTGATTATTAGTATTTACGCAACTTCTGATACAAAAATTAAAAATTGTATACAATTTATTTCAAAATAACCATAAATGAAGTCGAGATATTATATTGCGTATATGCAATAACTTCCGGAGCTTTTAAAGCAATAAAAAAAATATTTTTACAAGATATATTTACTAAATATCTTTAGTATAGTTACCAATTATTACAAATTAGCTTACAACTGACATTTTGGCTAATTTTTATTAAGACATGATAAATATTTTCTGAACTAAAAATTCTATATCTCATAAACTTAAGGCTATAAATAGATTTTTTTACTTATAAAAATACATTCGTTTTACATATAATGATACAAATATAGTCCAAAATTACAAGAACAGCAATAAACAGCACTTTCCCCATAATCTTTTTTATTATATAAAGAAAAAAATAACTTAATTGATACTATTCTTTACATTATATTGATTATATCACAAAAATATATTTGTCCCACTGTTCCAAAAATTAACTCTGATCTAACTCTGTAAAACCTTTATTAATAATACGAACAAAAAATTTAAAAATTTTTAAAACATATTCCATTTTTTTATACCCACCATCAAAAAGATGGGGGGTATATTGATTTTGTCATTCCGTGTGTAACATGTCGAAGGAATCATCTAAGACCCCACAAAGTATCTATTTTCTGGATCCTGGTTAGATTCTGAGTCGATCTAGCTTTGTCCGTCCGTCTGTTGTTGAAAGCAGGATAGGGCTCGAACGGGCCAACGTAGGTGGACGAAATTTGGCACAAATATTTGTCCTATATAAGGTTTATTTGGGATTGAAAATGGACAAAATCGGTTAATAAAGAAAAAAGTTATGGTCTAAAAACTAGAAACACAGGGTGTCCGTTAAATACTTTTCTGATGATATTTCTTCAATAAAAGCACGTACGACAACGAAATTTTGTACGTATAGATCGGGGGTCGATATAAACTCGGAAACCAAAAATGGGCGTGGTCCGCCCACCTCCCATATAAGGTGAAAATCAACGAAATTGTGTTCAAATAGTTCAAAGACCAATGTAGTCAGAAACAAAAAATGGGCGTGGTCCGCCCACTTTACCACCCCCTCTCATATAACGAAAAAGTTGATGGTGGGTATATAGTAGGGTGATCGTCGCGGTTTAACAACCGGTTTTAAACCCGGTTTTTTCAGTCAATGTGCTGTCGGTTTTTTCAAAATGTTCATTTTTCGAATGTCGAATAGACCGGTTTTTTTAAATACAAAAAACCGGTTTTAAAAATAGCATTTTATTTCAGAAAACATGTACTAAATAGAGATATTTGAGTCGAAATTAGGAATAATTTTTAAATATTCATAAAGACTGATTTCTTATGTTTTAATAATATAGTTTAAGTCTAAATTGGAATTTATTCTGTAATATTAAACAAATAAATAATTAATAATTTCCTGTATGAATTTTTTAATCTATTGTAATATCTGTAATATTTTTACACCCAATTTAATTTTTTTTTTATCCAATATTTCCTTTATTTTTTAAAGGTGTTGTGTTAAAAAAGTTTCACCTGCAGAATCGTTTCAATTGAGACAGGCTTCCATATTAAGCCATGGATTATGTTTATGCTAAATAAAATTTTGATGATTTTTTTCAACAATTTTGAAACATAATTATCTTCTAGTCATCTAGATATATAATTTGCTTAGCATTTTTTCTTTTTCCAGAGCTTTCTGAAGCTCCCAAACGACGTAGAAAATTAAAATTTGGCTTAATTATAAAACTTTTCGTCCAACAAATCCTAATGAAGCCATATTTTGAAATTTTTATCAGGGAGCAGATATAAGTGGATTTATGTGTCCTTTTCTAAGAATTTTCTCTCTCTTTCCAGAGCTTTCTAAAGCTCCCAGAAGATGTAAAAAATTAAAATTCGGCTTACTTATAACCCTATTCGTCCTACAAATCCTAACGGAGCCAGATTTTGGAATCTCTATCAGGAAGCGAAAATACGTGGATCTATATATATGGATTTATATATATCTTTCCTAAGCATTTTTCCTCTCCAGAGCTTTCTGAAGCTCCCAGACGACGTAAGAAACTAAAAATCTACTTACTTATAAAACTATTCGTTCTACAAATTCTAACAGAGCCAGATGTTTCTATCGGGGACCGAAAAGTCTGTTTTGGTATTAAGAACTTTTGAGTTGCTATACTTATTGTTTGCTCTCCAAATCCTATCAAAAACTGATTCTGTATTTCGGCCAGGGAGCGCATTTACGACGATTTTTTTTATTTTGAAAGGTTTACGAACTTAAAACTTTAATCAATATTATCCCAATAAATTCTAACGGCTTCAAATAATTGACTTCGATTAGGTAGAGGAAGGTGTCTAAATGTTGTTCATATATTTTTCTTTTAATTTTCGGATTTGTTTGTGCATATTTTCATTATTATATTATTTTTCCTAACATTGATAGGCTTTTATGCTTGTATTTAATAAATTTTAACTTAATTATAAGAATTGATTTTTTTAAAGAAATGTAGTCTTTTGATATAAATATTAACTTCTGCAAAAAACCGGTTAACCGGTTTTTTCTGAATTTCAAAAAGTGCAACCGGTTTTTTTAAAATACCAACTATTCGAACTATTCGAAAACCGGTTTCTCAAAAAAGTCGAATAATCGATCACCCTAGTATATAGATTCGGCCGGGCCGAATAAATTCGCGCTTGTTAAATATTAAAAATACTTCGTCATATTTGGTCTTATAATTATTTCGTTCGAAGCCCAAGTAAAAGTCCCGTTATTTTTGCACTGGAGTAACGGAACCAACTTTTTTTACATATCAAAAAACTGCCTTACTTGTCTTCACATGTGTGCCAAATAATTCTGGAATTGCACTTTTAGTTCCATAGAAATATAAAAAACTAGTTTGGTCTTATAAATATTTCGGTTAGTGCATATATTTTCTTTTTCAGCTGTGATTTTTCTTGAGATGTGATGATTTATTAAAAAAAGTATGTCTTTAAATAAGGAGTGCGTCAAAAATGGATGTTAGTTCAAAATAATAGAAGAAACAATTAAAAAAAAGAATTTGTGTCTTAAATATTCAACATAGTTTTGCCGTTAATTTAAATTCGTATAATTTTTTTAGAAATTATAATTTCTTGCCTTGCTAATATAGTTTAAAAAATTTAATTTTGGTCAACTGGTATTTTATATATAACATTTTAAATCTGCGAAGTCCGGAAAATCGGTCTTTCGGATATAGCTCCCGATCTTAAAGGTATATTTAAAATTCTAAAAATGGTATAATAATCTACTGACCAATATCTATAAACTACACTATATTATATTCCAATATTTTTTTATTGCTGTAAAAAATATTTTAAAAATACTATAAAATCCCTCAGGTGCAAAACTGAGTACATGCGAGTTGTATTCGTTTTGTTGGATTTTTTCTTAGAGTTTGATGTTTTTGTTTTTAAATTATTTTATTAAATACTAAACATAAAGTTAATAATTTTGTTTTTAAATTACAAATTATTTTATTAAATACTAAACATAAAATAAACTAAAGAAAAAATTTTTGGATTTGCTTTATTATTAAAATTTATATGCAAGTGCACAAATTACAAACATGTACTCATTTGTGCTCCCCACTGTATATAAAGGAGACTGTTTGTTTGTTGGTTTGTTTGTTATTCTTTCACGGCAAAACTACTGGACCGATTGTCATGAAATTTGGCACACAGATTGTTCGTTTTTGGGAAGGAACTATAGGCTATGTTGGATCCAGATTGGAAGCCATGCCCCTTTTTACGCCCATCTTAATTTTTAACCCATCACCTCATTAATTCGCGTAAAATTTTACACAGCAAAAATAGTTCATAAGAAAAGCTACATAAATGACCTATTTACTGGATGCCACGCCCATTTTTACGCCCATTTTTTGTTAAGGATACTGTTTGTTTATTTGTTTGTTATTATTACACGGCAAAACTGCTGGACAGATTTTCACGAAATTTGGCACACAGATTATTCGTTTTCGGGAAGGAACTATATGTGATCCAAATTGGAGGCCACGCCCACTTTTTGTAAAAATGATATTTGACTTAGTTTTTTACCCTTTACCTGGATTGATTCACGCAAAATTTGGCACACAAAAATAGTTCCAAAGAAAAATGCTAAATTACCTATTTACTGGATGCCACGCCCATTTTAACGCCCACTTTTTGTAAAAATTATATCCTATAGAGATACTGTTTGTTATTCTTTCACGGCAAAATTACTGAAATTTGGCACACAGATGGTTCGTTTTCGAGAATGAACTATAAGCCATGTCGGATGCAAATTTTACGCCACTCCTCTTTTCAAGCCCATTTTTTGCAAAAATTATAATTTAATCCTATATATGTATAAAGGACACTTTTTGGTTTTTTCCACGACAAAATTGATGGATGGATTAACATAAAATTTGACGCTAAAGTGGTTTATTTTCGGGAACTTATAGGCTAAGTCGGCTCCTGATTGGTAGCCACGCCCCTTTTAACTCCCTCTTTTTGTACCTTTTTTCACGCCCACTTATTCTAACAAATTATTTGGCTTGATTTTTATTTTTAAATCAATGGATTTACCTGAAATTTGACACGCATACCGTTCAAATTTATAAGATTTATTTGTTGGATGTCACGCACTTTTTACGCCCACTTTTTACATATTATTCTACTTGATTTTTCTAAATTTTTAACTAAAACATTTTATCGGTTCTAAATTTGGGACACATATAGTTCGGAAAGGAGTAACTTATACAGCTTATTTCATAAAATGCCAAGCATCCTTTTCCGCCGTATAGTTTTGGGATTTATTTGCCACATTTGAGACATCACGTCAAAACTACTGAAGAAATGCATATTATATTTGACACAAATATATTACTCTTAGGCGTTACCAAATCCTGTTTTTTTAAGCACTTTCTTTAAAGAAATGTTTTATTTAAATTTTAACAGAATATCTACTTCAATTCACAAAAATATATACAACTTTTCTTTTGGATGTCATGCCTTTTTTTTTGTTTACGTTACTGATCCGATACATATGAAATTTATTACATCAATAGTAGATTTCACGAGTGATTATATATGCTGTTCTTGATCATGTGCCATATTCACTTTTACATATAATTTTAACGCAACTTTTCATACAACTATATTATTTTCAAGTAAGATATTTATTAGAAATAGTTTAAAATTAGTAATTTTTTTATAAATTATTATTCTTTTTAGACGATTGAATTTGTTTTTCTGCACAATATTGCTACTGCCATCCCTTCGTAAAAAATCATTTAAAAATGTATTATTTCCATCCAAAATTTAACTTAAGTCACAATTTATTCCTATTAGGATAGGCTATGGTGTATTACAAACAACATTTTCGCTAATTTAAAGATTTTCTCAATAAGCTGACCAAATGCATTTAATGGACTTTATGTCATTCGGGTCTTGGACATAATGACACTTTTGAAAGTTACACTATGACACTTTTTGTGTGTCATAATATCCTAGGACATTATAACATTGGACATTATGATATACTTCTGAAATTTGACATGATTTACTTATTCAAGCGTTCATTCATTTACATGTATTAATTATTTTGACTACAAAAGTTAAATGAACTGAATAAATCTATAATATCTAATCAGCAGTCTTAAAAACGTAAAAATTTGCACAACAGTAGCAGTCTTTTTATATTACACAGACCACTCAGGAATGGATATATGGATACTCACCTTTGACATGAAAGTTTTAATCGTTGCCAATTTTCTGTTCTCACCCAGCATTAATATTTTTTAACCTCATTAATAAATGGTTCTTTTTAATTTTTCTGAAAGCTATATTATAGGAGACTACTCCTAAGGAAAAATTAAATGTAATTTCTTAATACGAACCATTTTAGATTATAAATTTTAACTATTCAATATAAAAATTATGCGTTTTCAAAAACGCATTTTTATTTTATTTATTTTTTGGAATTATGAGATCTGCTTTTATCAAAATCTAAAATTTGTTTGCACTTTATTATTCCAAATAATAAATAATAAGGAAAGGATATCTCAACTTACAGAGAATATTGGATATCTAAACTAGCAGAGAATATATCACAGATACAATATTAAACTACAACGAAAACCAACCTTTTGAAATAACTAAGATTTTTTAAAAAGAAGTAGTTTGATACTTAGAGATGTTATTTGCTTAAAAAGCATTTTTCCGTAGAGAATATGTTTACCTGCAAATTTTTATGAAAATTCCATTGTGAACGCATAAAATTGTCGTTAGTGAGACATCCTTTATGTTCTCTATTTGAAGTACTGTGCCAAGAGTATGATGGAAATTACAACATTCAGAAAAAAATATCAATCACGTTATCCATGCTTATAGAAAATGAGCACAATTTATTCGCTATTGTGATGCAATTCTTAAACACGATATTATTTGCTTAAGTTTTAATTAAAGTAATAAGAATTTTAAAGAAGAAGGCTATCATTGAAATAATTGCCTTGAAATAAAATAATCTAATATAATAATTCATTGCAGGTTAGTATTTTGAAAAAAATTTCCACGAATATTTGACACTTTCAATATAATAATTCTGCAAATACTAATACCTCCTAACATATTTGACCATTTTTACCATCTCAACTATAAAACTTCATAGGTAATTATATCACTCACAGGACCATAAGGCTATGCGGTTCAAAGTAATAATTTTATATATATAGGAATATTTATTAAGTGATTTAAACTGTGTTTTCAACTCGAAATATGAAATCCAACTACGCAACTAAATAAGGCTTTCTAAATTTACGATTAGTCTGATTCCAAGGGACAACTACTAAAATTTAATGTAATTTTTTTAATATATCGGAAAACCCGGGCAACGCCGGGTACAAACAGCTAGTTTTTTTTTATAATTTTTTTCAATTTAATACGAAATTAATTTATTTTGATTATTTTCTATTAAGAATGTAGTTATATATTTTTTTTTATAACTAAAAGTTATGGATGATTTTTTTTATTATTTATGTTTAAATAAAGAATTTTTGTTGAAATGGAACTATAAATTCCTAGGTATTTTGATTTCCTAAATCTACTGTTTGATTAAAGGTTTTTTTGGGATCATGAAAACATCTGGTGATAATATACATGATCACGGTTGGGTGGGAAATTTTGTTGTTGTGTTAACATCAATCGCAATACTATGAAATTATTGTCTACTTTAATAATGTTTCCGATTTCCACATTCCTTCTCTTATTTAACAAAACCCTAATATCATGCATTAATTTTTTTTCTTTCTGTTTCCATAAATAACTTTCGGTCATATATAGATAGATAGATAGATAGATAGATAGATGGATAGATAGATAGATAGATAGATAGATAGATAGATAACGTGGCACCTCGCCCACGTTATTTATGCTATTGTTTTCCTTTATTTATTAAGAATATTTGAATGAATCAAAATAAACTTTATTTTTGAGTTTATAACTTAATAAGAGTTATTGTGATTTCTATTATTTTTATCTTTTCTCGTTTAGTCGTTAGTTTTTTTTTTATTTAGTACCATATATTTAAGACAGTAGTTTTAGTATTTATATATATATATATATATATATATATATATATATATATATATATATATATATATATATATATATATATATATATATATATATATATATATATATATATATATATATATATATATATATATATATATATATATATATATATATATATATATATATATATATATATATATATATATATATATGTTATATATATACATATTAGTTATATGGCAACACTTATTACTTTATTAGTAGTTAATGTAAAATACCAATAAAGAGAGCCAGTCAGTCGTTAGCTGAGTGACAAATGAACTATACATAAAAATACTACATGGCGCAGCCGGTCTAAATGGTTATAACAAGATCAACAGCAAAAGAAGAAATAATTGAGGAAGACAGCGTCGGTAAATACGAAATGGCTACTGGTGGTAATGTATTTAACTCCATTGATGCACGTCGGCCAGATCCGTTGAACTTCGATGGTAATATCCATGAAAACTGGCGAGTTTTTAAGCAAAATTTTGATATTTATGCAATTGCCATTGAATTGGACGAACGCAAAGAATCACAACAAATTGGTATTTTTCTTAATGCATGCGGTCCTGAAGCAATAGAGATATTTAACACCTTTGATTTAACTACCGAGCAAAAGAAAAAGTACAATGTGGTGGTGCAATCTGTGCAAGATTATTGCACACCAAGGAATAATGAAGTGTATGAAGCGTTTCGGTTTAACTCAAGAAATCAACAAGAAGGCGAGCCGTTTGATTCGTACTTGTTGGATTTAAGGAAGCTGGTAAAGAGTTGTGGTTATTTGGATGCTGACCGAATGATACGTGATAAAATTGTGATTGGAACAAATTGTAACAAATTAAGAAAAAAATTGTTGGAAACATCAGACTTAACATTGTTAAAAACAATAGAAATTGCTCGTGCTTCAGAACTGTCGGACAAACACGCAAATGATATGCAAAAACAATGTAGTAAAACAAGTATTGATGCAGTTCAACAACAAACGAATAACGGAACAGCAAATAGAAGAAATATTTCTTTTCATAATAATGTAAGACCCAATTCACTTCAACACACAACGTACAATCAAACTAAAAATAACAAAAGCAATTGCAAGTTTTGTAAAGGAGTACACGAATATAAAAAATGCCCTGCGTTTGGAAAAAAATGTAATAACTGCGGAAGACTCAATCATTTTAGTGTTGCTTGTTACTCTCATAAAGTTCATGAAATCAGAGAAGATGATTTAATAAGAGAAAACGATGAAATTGTTTTACACACAATTAATACAGTGGGTAAAAGGAAGAGATGGTATGAAATAATTCGCCTTAATGATTGTTGCATTAAATTTAAATTGGACACCGGTGCTGATGTAAATGTTCTCCCGCTACGTTATCTAAAATATATTAAAGATGTGAACTTAGACACAAATGTCATGCCTCCAATTAGTTACGGTGGTTTAGATTTGAATTTTAAAGGTGTATTTAATTGTGTGGTAATGTGCAGAAATGAAATTACTACCTTAAAATTTTATGTTGTGGATACCCCATATGAACCTTTATTAGGACTAGAAGCTTGCGAAACTTTGGAATTGGTTCAACGAGTTCATACAGTGCGTCAAACAGAAAAAGAAAATTTTATAAAATCCAACATAGATGTTTTCCAAGGATTGGGCTGTTTTGTTAACAATATTGATATAAAAGTTAAATCGGGTTCCAATCCAGTCGTAAAACCAGCTAGGAGGATACCATTGTCTCTTATTAGCCGAGTGAAAGATGAGTTACAAAAAATGATGGAAAAAGGTATAATTGAACGAGTTGATGGGCCTGTAGAGAGGGCGTCAAATTTAGTAATAGTTGAGAAAAAATCTGGTCAACTTCGTTTATGCATTGACCCACAAGATTTAAACTCAGATATTTTGCTTGAAAATCATACAATACCATCATTTGAATCAATTGCAGCTAGAATTTCGAACAAAAGGTATTTTACCGTCTTAGACCTCAAGGAAGGATTTTGGCAAGTTGGACTTAGTCATAAGGCAAGTGAACTTTGTGTTTTTAATACACCATTTGGGTGTTACCGATTCAAACGTTTGCCATATGGAATTAAGATTGGCCCCGAAGTGTTTCAAAAATATAATGAACGAAATTTTGAGGATATTCCTAATGTATTTGTTTATATTGATGATATATTGATTGCAGCAGATACAGTTGAAGAACATGACCGAATTTTGCAGCAAGTACTGGATCGTGCACGTAAGTTAAATATTAAATTTAACATTGATAAAATTCAGTACAAAGTAACAGAAGTTAAATACCTAGGAAAAATAATTTCAAGTGAGGGAATTAGGTGTGATCCTGATCGTGTCATGGCTATAATGAAAATCGAAAGCCCTAAAACCAAAAATGATTTACAAAAACTACTAGGAATGATAAATTACATTCGCGAAAATGTGACTAAACTGTCGGATATTTCAAAGCCCTTAAGAGATTTATTGAAAAGTAATGTAATTTTTGAATGGCAAAAACCACATGAAGATTGTTTAAAGCAAATTAAAATTATAATTGCCAATACACCAACGCTTAAAATTTTTGATGAATTGAAAGAGATAACAGTTGAGACGGATGCTTCAAAGTTCGGAGTTGGTTGTTGTTTAATGCAAGATGGAAAACCCATTTCATTCGCCTCCAGAAGTTTGTCGCCCGCAGAAATAAACTACGCACAAATCGAAAAAGAATTTCTAGCTATAGTTTTTGCTTGCCGAAAATTTCATTATTACATATACGGTCGCACGATAACGATTAGGACGGATCACAAGCCACTTATTGAAATTATGAAAAAAGAATTTTGTAAAATACCATCCGCAAGACTGCAAAGAATGAAGTTATCATTGCTGATATATGACTTGATATTAAAATATGTTCCGGGGAAGTTTTTATATGTAGCAGATTTGCTATCCCGTTTTTTCAACAAGCATGACAAGTCAACAGAAATAGATGATCTTAATGAGTTTGTACATTCTGTAAATATTACAGATGAGAGACTTGAAAATTTGAAAAGTTCATTAAATAATGACAACTGTCTGATTAAAGTTAAACAAATGGTGATGAACGGTTGGCCTAAAAATTGTCATGCACTTTCTGACGAGTTGAAGTTTTATTGGAAAAATCGCAATAACATCTATATTGATAATGGTTTACTATATTTGAACGAAAGAATTATTGTACCACAAGAACAAAGACAGCAAATACTATCACAATTACATTCTTCCCACTTGGGTATTGAAAAGACGAAGAAAAGGGCACGAGGCTTGGTCTATTGGCCTCAAATTAACAACGATATTGAAAATATTATTGATAAATGTAGCACATGTCAAAAATACCGTTTTTGCAATAAAAAAGAGCCCATGATTCCACACAAGGTACCTGCGTTACCCTTCAGCAAAATTGGCATCGATATCTGTGAGTATGCATCAAAACCATATCTAATTATATCAGACTATTATTCGCGGTTTTTAGACATAATTCCGATGACTTCTAAAATGGCAAAGGAATGTATTAAACATTTGGAAGTGTGTTTTTCCAACCATGGTATTCCCGTTGAAATCATCTCAGACAATATGCCCTTTAACTCAAATGAATTTCGAAGTTTTTGTAAACGTATAGGAACAAGATTAACTACTACAAGCCCTCATTACCCTCCAGCAAACGGGTTTGCAGAAAGAGCTGTAGGCATTGCAAAAAACTTAATTAAAAAAACTGCTGAAACTAATGGAAATCTCTGGTTGGCTTTACTTGAATACAGAAATACACCACTTAAAGAATTGAATGCATCACCAGTAGAACTTCTAATGAGCAGAAAAACACGCACACTATTACCAACAAACAGTAATTTACTGCAACCGAAAATAATACATAATGTTGATAAGAATATAAAAACTAAACAGTTAAAATCAAAATCATATTACGACAATAATGCGACATTCAGAGAAGACTTTTCAGAAGGGGAAAAAATATGGTATCATGATAAAAACGGTTGGATCAAAGCAATTATTGTTAGCGTACATGGAAGTCCACGGTCGTATTGGATTGAACTTGAAGATGGCACTGTCTTGCGCAGAAACTCAAAGTGGATTCGTAAGAGGAAATGAATTTCTTAAATTATTAGAATTTGAATTAAATCTTTAACTATGTTTTTTGTAATAATAATGTTTTTATTTTTAATTTAAATATTTATAAAGGGAGATGTTATATATATACATATTAGTTATATGGCAACCCATTTATAACACTTATTACTTTATTAGTAGTTAATGTAAAATACCAATAAAGAGAGCCAGTCAGTCGTTAGCTGAGTGACAAATGAACTATACATAAAAATACTACAATACATATATATATATATATATATATATATATATATATATATATATATATATATATATATATATATATATATATATATATATATATATATATATATATATATATATATATATATATATATATATATATATATATATATATATATATATATATATATATATATATATATATATATATATATATATATATAATATATATATATATATATATATTTTTTTTTTTTTTTTGCTTTTCATAATGGCTACTAGAGAAACTGATGATTTGGTTAGTGTTGAATCCGGCATAAGTCTACCAAATTTATTTGTACAAACCACCTTGTGGTCACCCTTTACACAAATCTTGCTACCAGAAAAATGTTAAAACAAGACCGAACTGTCCCGTATGTGGTGATAGATTATCAATAGGCACTCCAAGCGGTAAAAATAATTTACCTCCACCAATGATTACCAGAGCTCAAGTTCACAATGATTACCAGAGCTCAGGTACATCATCTTCCCCTTCTCATGGCAATATGGATCCAAACCAACATAACAGAATGACCATGTCTGGCGGTTCACCCCAAGATCAACGTGGTCATATAAGAAATTTAGTAACTGCTGCTTTTGGTGCACAACAAGCCGAATTGCTAACTAGTTTAAGTCAAACGTTAACAATGTTAATCGAGACCAATATTGAAGCAGGTTTTCGTACGATGCAGATTAATTCCCAACCTACAGTTAGTTCACTCCCACGAGATCATCAGTCTACGTCTGGTGTTAACCCTTCGTTGTCTTTAGTCCAACAAAGCCTTGATGGCTTACTAGGTTTACCGTCATCAAATATTAATAAGGAACATGTTGGTCGTATTGGCAGCAATTCAAATCTATCTTGAATCAGACCCGATAAGATAGGGCATATTATTCGTAATTGGAAAATTCGATTTTCAGGCGACTCCCGTGGTATGTCGGTAGACAATTTTCTTTATCGGGTTGAGGCTTTGACAAAACAAACCTTGAACGGAAATTTTGAATTATTATGTGTTCATATCTCCACATTATTTGACGGTAAAACAAACGATTGGTTTTGGAGATATCATCACTCCGTACCCTCAATTAAATGGCCACAATTATGTATAGCGTTACGTAAGCAGTACAAAGACTCCAGGACTGATATAGATCTACTTGAAATGATCAGAAATCGCAAGCAAAAATACAATTAAAGTTTTGATACATTTTATGAAGCTATTATAGGCATTTTTGACATATTAGCGGAGCCTTTAAGTGAAAGTATCCTTGTAGAGATATTGCGAAGAAATTTACTTCCTGAAAAACAACACGAAATATTAAATTTGAAAATTAATTCAGTATCTGAACTACGAGATATTTGTCGTCGCAGGGAGTTCTTTTTGCAGGATGTGGTTAAGAGACAAAACATAACAAAACCTGTAGAAAGAAAACAAATTCACGAACTCGACGAAGATTCTATTCCTGAAGAGCAAGATGTATCTTCAATTTCACTTATTTGTTGGAACTGTCGTAAAACTGGTCACCGTTACCAAGATTGCTTGGAAGATAGGCAGGTATTTTGTTACGGATGTGACTTAGCTAACGTTTATAAACCGAAATATTTGCAGTGCAATTCAAAAAACTCCAAGTCGAGTGCACAGAAAAGTGCACTCAGACAGAATCAATCGACGAATACAGAATAAATTCTAATTTAACTGAAAATTAATTAAAATTGTATCACATTTTTCAACAAAACCCCATTAGATAAAGATAGATTTATTTCCTACACCCCTCCTACATACCTCAAACCATTCCATGTTAGATTGGCTGAATATAAAGCCAGGCGCAATGAAATATTTATCTAGACTAATGTTAGTGTAAAACGAAGACGTTCAACCGATCGTATACGTAATTTTTGGAAAATGGTAAAACAGACGCGCCGTGGTCTATTAAGCACCGTTTATGACAACCCTAACGATATTTGACCTTATGCTGATGTTTAACTTTTTGGTAGGTCTATGATTGGTTTGTTAGACACTGGAGCTTCTGTCAGCTGTTTAGGTGCCCAAGCAGCTAGATAATTTTTAGAGGAAAACAGAAATTTTAGGAAAATAAAATCGACTGCTAAAACCGCTGATGGAAAGACGCAGAATGTTGTTGGAATGATAAAAATGGATATCTTATTTCGTGGTGATACTAAACAAATCAATTTGTATATAATACTAGAATGCTAGAGATGGACGTGATAGAACAGTCAGAAAATGCGTGGTCTTCACCCATAGTTTTAGTTCGCAAACCAGGAAAAGTTAGACTTTGTTTGGACAGTAGAAAGGTGAACTCCGTTACTATTAAGGATGCGTATCCTATTATCGACGGCATTCTGTCTAGGTTACCAAAAGCTGAATTTATTACGAGCCTTGATTTGAAGGACGCCTTTTGGCAAATACCTCTCGACAAATCATCGAAAGATAAGACGGCATTTACTGTTCCCGGTCGTCCCTTGTGTCATTACAAAGTCATGCCTTTTGGGCCTTGTAATGCCCCTCAGACCATGTCAAGGTTAATGGACAAGGTAGTACCAGCAAATTTGAAAACAGAAGTGTTCGTTTATCTGAATGATTTGTTAGTTGTGTCAGACACATTTGAGAGGCATTTGCAGGTATTGCGAGAATTGGCTCGTCAATTTCGTGCCACTGGACTCACATTAAATGTTGAAAAATCGATGTTTTGTAGACGGGAGGTCCGCTATCTCGGCCACATTGTTGGGGACGGGGTAATTCGTACTGATAGAACTGGAATAGGAAGTGTGTTGGTTTAAAAAACTGCGGAGGGTGAAGAGGTTCCTATCGCCTTCATGTCGAAGAAACTCAACCAAGCCCAACGTAATTACTCTGTAACCGAACAAGAGTGCTTAGCAGCAATGTTAAGTATAAAAAACATGAGTTCACCGTAGTCACCGATCTCGCTTCGTTGAAGTGGCTCATGTCCAAACGGATTTAAACTCCCGGTTGGCAAGATGGGCTTTAAAATTACAAGGCTTTGATTTTAAAATTGAACACCGTAAAGGAAGTCGTAATGTAGTTCCTGATACGCTTTCGAGGGCCAACACTGAAGATTTGTCGGAAATTCTTGAATTAGAATTGTCTGTTTTAGAAGAGACTGGGGTTTTTGTAGATTTAAATTCTACTCACTTTCAAGGTACTGACTATACAGAACTTTTGGACCGGGTTAGGAAAAATAATGTTCATACTCCAGACTTAAAGATTATTTTTGGCCAAATTTAGTGAACGATGTTGGGGATTATGTAAATTTTTGTGAAACTTGTAAGAGCACAAAACATTCCAATTTTGTGTTACGACCTCCAATGGGAAATACTTCTGAAACTTTCAGATTTTTTCAGAAACTCTTCATAGATTTTTTAGGACCATATCCTCGGTCAAAAGCTGGAATATTTATAGTAGTTGATAATTTTTCAAAATTCTGCTTTTTGAAACCCATAAAGAAATTTACAACAGACGTAGTAACCAAATACTTAGAAGAGGGACTGTTCCACACTTTTGGCACTCCTGAGACGATAGTTTCTGATAATGGATCTCAATTCAAGTCTAACCAATTTACTGTTGCGTATATTAGAAATGTTGGATGGCAGATCTATTCAATTGGATCGTAGAGATTCTTTCGATATTATTAGATCTAGTGCTGCTAAAAGTATGGCTAAACAACATGATCGAAATAAAAGATCCTATAACTTGCGTTCAAGAGAGGTTAACTACGTTGTTGGACAAGAAGTGTTTAGAAGAAATTTTAAACAAAACTATTTTTAAAAAGGATACAACTCTAAATTGGCTCCACCCTTTCTAAAAGCAAGAATTAGAAAGAAAACTGGTACATGTTATTATGAGTTAGAAGATCTACGTGGAAATTCAATTGGGATATATCACGCCAAGGACATACGGCAATGATTTTTGTTATTTTATTTCGTTATATATATTATTATTTTATTTTTTTTTCTCCATTTTCATTACAATATTAAAATATTGCTACAATCGTTATCAGATTTGTTGGTGTTTTTCAGCACCAAATCTGATCTTGGCGGGGGGAAATGTAGAGGCGATTGTAGCAAGAAGAAGAAAAATTAGGAAATTATTATAATTAGTTTTATTTTTGAAAATTTGGATTTTTAACGGTTATTATTGATAGAAAATCTTCAAATGTTAATTAACATAAGCATACGTACAAATACCACACTGCGTTTTGCTTATGCTTTACATTTAGGGTATTGCCTTTTCGGGTATTTACACCGAAGTTAGTGGCATTTTGATTTATGCCAAAATTATGTTAGTATGTGTTCTAACAAAATTTTTCCAAAAATTTGCATATTTTTGAGAGGTATAAAAAGCCTAATTGCGTTCTTTTCTTTTAAAAATACGAGCTATACGCTATCTTTTAACCAACAAAAAAAAAAAAAAAAAAAAAAAGAAAAACAGTGCCAAAATTTTATTTTTGTTTATTTATTTCAAAGTTTAAAATATTTAATAACTAAAACTAGAACTAAAATAACATAAAAGAAAATCTATAACAAAAAAATATATAAATATACAAAAAAGAAACTTAAAACTAATATCACAGTATTATATTGCGCAACAAGAGAAAAGTTAATAGTGTCACATTGATCTGTGAACGAAAAAAAAAAATTAAACAAAAAAAAAATCAATAGAAGCAAATTAATTAATCGATAAAAACAAAGAAAGAAAAAAACTTACCATAAAAACTTTGTGCCACCAAGTGTAATTTTTTTGTTTGTTTAATATCCAAAAGAAAAAATAGGAAAAATTTGCTTTAAAGGTCTCCATCTGAAAGTTCGCAACAAAACTTCATTTATTTTTCTAATTACTCAAATCACGTTTATTTTTTTATATAAACTATAAGTTATATTACTTCATTCATAGCCTTATTCTGTATTTTTCGTTCGTTCTGTTAATGTACAGAAGCGAAAACGATAACAGTAAATTTTTGTATCCTGTTTCATTCATTACGTTAAACATTTTAAAAATATGTTAAAATTACATCCATTACGTTTTGTCATTATAAAAAGATTGTATAATTGCCAGTTTAAAATTTGGCAATTTTCAGAGGTTTTATGAAAAAAATTTTAATTTAAATTATTTACATTTTTAAATCTAGCAACAAAATATGTTTTACAAATGAACGGCAATTGTTAGTTTTTTACAATAAAAATAAATATAAAAACAAAATATATATATATTTTTTTTTTCAATATTTTTATATAAATATACAAAAATATTTTCAAAAATGAAATGGCCAAAGAAGGAGATGATTTTGCTTTGAAGGACTTAGAAAATCGCTTTGAAGGAATTGCAGTCAACAGAAATTTGGAGACTAATTGAAAATCTTTTAAAAACATTGGACTTCCGCGGAATTTATGAAGATAAATCAAAATGCAATAAAATAATAAAGCATATTAAATTATTCAGGAAAAATCATCATAAGAAGTCAGTTGTTTCACCTATGGTAAAGAAAACCTCTATAAATATCCATCGAATAGTTTTTATGAATAGTGTGTTTCCTTGTTGTTCAACTGCATATTATTAAATACAAAAATATCAGCACCTGTTCACTAGAGACTATTCATTTCACATTTTTAAGGACAACTTTTGTAACTGATATGTTCCTTGCATCTTAAGAAATATTCGGAATTTTGATTGTTTATTAACCCCAATTAAACGATTATTCAAGTTAATTTTTACACATAAAAATGCACAAAATTGCATTAGTAGAAACTTGGCAAATCAAAGTGTGTTTTTGTCCATCTTTGACCATGGGACTTATATGATATTCTCCATAAAAGTACAGTTTATCAATAACATATGTCATAATACATAAACCACCTCATTTTCCTTGCAAAATTCCATTTTAGCAAACAAATTTACTTACCACTTTCAAGATTTAAATTGCATTATTTTCTGATTTAAAAGCAAAAATCACCAAACAAAAAAAAAAAAAAAAAAACAGTGAAAAATAAAGAAAAAAAAAACTATAAAAGAAGTGTCAAAAAGTACTAAAACCATACACAATATTGATTAAAATAAATAAATTTTAAAAAAAGAATATGTATAAACATTAAAAAAGTAAAAAAAGGAAAAAATAATAATAAGTATAAAAAGAGAGTTAAAATTTGTTTAAGAAAAAGCTTTAAAATAAGTATCAACGGTATATAAGCCTAGCAGTAGTATAAATAGGTATGTTCTGGCTTACAGTGGGCCTGTTCGCGTACTTGGTCAGTCAAAAAAGTATAAAGAGGAATTTTTTTTTATTAAATACAACAATATTTGTTTGTGTAAACGGCCAAATGCATTTTATGAAATTAGAAACCAATGAATTTATTTGTGTATTTTTGTATAATAATATGTATGTAATTATGTTAAAGTACATACAAACGAATTAATATGGAGACAATATTTTTGCACTTTTAATTGTGATGAAATGGAAAAAATGTGTTTGGGTCGGTTCTGGGACAATTGAGCGTATCTCCAAAAACATTTGAGGGGGGGTTGATTTTTTTCAATATTTTTTTTATCATTACTGAAAAATTATTTTAAGTTAGGGTTCGCAAATGGCAAATTTTTTTTATTGATCAATCAGAAGAAATATAAGGGGGGTGACCCCGTCCCCCTTTGTGTGTTTAATATATTGTAATAATATATGTTTATTTTGTGTTTTTTTAATAAATGCTACAATATTTGTTTGTGTAAACGGCCAAATGCATTTTATAAAATTGGAAACCAATGAATTTATTTTTGTCAACATTTTTTTTTTTTGTATAATAATATGTATGTAATTATGTTAAATTACATACAAACGAATTAATATGGAGACAATTTTTTTTTTACACTTTTAATTGTGATGAAATTAAAAACTGATGACTTGGATAAATAGTGTTTGAGATTGTTTGGTTTATTCATATGGTTATTTTTGTTTTTGTAAAGTGTAAAATTTAACTTGAGAATTGTTTTTGTTTTTTTTTTATGTGCATAAAATAACCTTGTAAAAAGTTTTTGACTTTGATAAAAAATATGTTTGATTTTGTTGGGTAAGGTCACGCATAATTTGTTCTTAATGTTATATTAAAGGAAAGTGCTATAGTCATTGGGGTTTGAAAGAATTAATTGTTTAATTAACTTTTTGAAAGCAAATGTTCACTGGAATATTTTTATACTTTTATGAAGTTGAAAACCAAAATCTTTACAAATATTTTAAAAAGAAGTACAAAAATCGAATTTTTGAATTGGTGTTATATTTCATTGCCTAGTTTAAGGCGTTTATATGTATAAGAAATGTGGGGAAAATTAATAATTCTCATAATTTTTAATGATTACAACAAAACTTTTTAATTCATATTACATTTAATTGCCTAGTTTAAGGCGTTTATATGTATAAGATATGTAGGAAAAACTGATAATTCTATTCTTTAAGAATATATCATCAATTGCATGATTTTTCTTACATTTGATGGCAGATACATAAAGTGGGGACAAGTGTGCTTTTTTATTAAATTCTACAATATTTTTGTAACACGGCCAAATGCATTTTATGAAATTGGAAATTGTATAATAAATAATATGTATGTAATTATGTTAAAGTACATTCAAATAAAATAGTAGGGGGTAATTTTTGTGGTGAAATTAAAAAGTGATGACTTGGATATAAAAATAAACCTGAGAATTTATTTTTTTTTTTTTTGTTTTTAATATGCATAAAATAAACTTGTAAAAGGTTTTTGACTTTGATGAAAAATATGTTTTATTTTGTTGTAAAGGGTTTTTGACTTTGATGAAAAAATATGTTTGATTTAGTTGGGAAAGGTCATGTTCTAATGTTATATTTGGAAATTATTGTAAAATTTATGTTAAGACAATTATGAAATTTATGTTAATATGATGAGAGTAAAATAATAATAAAATGAGAGTAAATTGGAATTATATGAAAAACACTCAATTTTTATAAAAACTTTTTGGAGTAAAAACTAGTGAATCTGTTTTATGATTTTTTTTCAAGAGAAGAGAGTATTTCTTTAATTGCTATAAAAAGACATATCAGAATATATTTTTTAATCATTGCTCTAAAAGTTACTTCAAAGTATACTTAACAAAATGGTGAGTTATCGCTTTTGGATAACACTTTTGATTATTTATTTATTATTTTTTATTTTTTATTTTAAATGTTTCGTTTTTAGATGTATGAACAAATTATTAAATTGGCTCAGGGTATTAAGCCAGAATATACGAAAATTGACGACATTCCTCTATATCAACCATACAAAATTTTAAATTTCGATTGGAAAGAAACGCAACATTGATCAAAAGTCATAGCATATTTAGATAATAATAAATGGTTTTATCTTCCGCAGAGATTTACAAAATTTTAAATAGGGAAGATCCATACTTGACTAAAATGAATGTTCAAAATTGGACAATTGTGAACAAGGGTCGGCAGTCATCAAACGGCCTTGCAATATTTGAATTAAATTATAATAAAAATTGTTAAATGAACTACAATTTCATGCAATAAAATACATTTAATATAAAATGTATTTTCAATAAATTAAAAACAAGGCCATATCTGGCAATAAAGGATTTACTTCCATCAAAGCCATATAAAGTTTTAACTATGTTCCGTCATAAGAACAAATATGGAAATTTTGTAATTGCAGAACTTGAGGAGGGAATGTTATATCTTCCCAAACGATATAATAGTTTGGAAGATAATATAATAGAAGGAGTTTACAATGAACA
Source organism: Protophormia terraenovae (assembly GCA_951394005.1). Taxonomy (NCBI): domain Eukaryota; kingdom Metazoa; phylum Arthropoda; class Insecta; order Diptera; family Calliphoridae; genus Protophormia; species Protophormia terraenovae. The sequence goes on from OX596078.1 coordinate 16,943,609, forward strand.
ATTTATATTAAGAAGAAAGTTAGAAAATGGCTTACATGTTTTGGAATTGGAAGAAGCAGCCGGTGATAATTCTGCAGGAGAAGACGAAGTGAGAAAGTTTTTCATTCCAAATTCTCAATCATTATTCAGTTGGGAAAATAGTAAAATAAAACATGTATAGTTATTAATGTTTTAGCAAATTAAAAAAAAGTAATAAAAGCTATATCAAAAATAAAAAAATTGTTTTTTTTTTTTATTTTATATTCAACATGATTAGATGAATATTCGTTTATAACTTGGCATATGAAAATAGTAATTAATATCGAATGCTGTGTCAGCGAAAAATTTCAAATGAAATTTGATATTTTTGTTTACAATTTTGTTGGAGTTGTAGTTTATGTGCATTATTACATATTAAATTTTAATTGTTTATAGAATTTTTAATATATAATTCGATGAATTAAATTTAAACTTTAATTAAAACTTTTAGGTTTTTTTATGTATATACATATGTATGTATATTAACAAGAAGGAAAATGTCATATGATTTTTTTTTTTTAACTTTAATAATAATAAAAAATATTAGTTGATTTTGATAGACATAGTCATGGTTAATTTGAATAGTATTGGTATATTTAATATTATAATGAATTTATTTTAATTACATTTTAAGCAAACTTTTTTTAATTTTCCTTATGTTAATACTGGTTAGTATGAATTGTTTTTTATCAATTTTGTATAAATAATGAAAAAATGTCTAGCAGCTATTTTTTTTTTCATAATTTTTATCAAGAAAATGTTAAAATTTTTTACAGTATATTAATAAGGTTCGTAGGGGTTTTGTTTAAGGGGTTATAGTCTATGAATAATGTGAAAATATCTCATTTAAAACTAAATTTTTGAGGGAAAAGTGATATATTTACATAGTAGCTTTATAATATCACGATTTTTTATTTTATTTATATATTTAATAACCTGAGACCATTTAGAACACTTTTTATGTATTTTTCAATTATATACCCCATTAATAATAAATAAAACATGTCAGCAAAAATATATTTTGACTTTGACCTCTTATTATTAATATACAAGTTTATATATAAAATCAAAAGTGTCTAAATTGGTTAACCACAAAAAATATCCAATTTTTTCGCACTTTTTTAAACATGTATTTTATTTTTTTTTTTTTGTGTGTATTTGAGTTAAGCCTGGTAATAAGATATCATATTTTTTATATATATATACTTTTTAATGAATAATACAATATATCTGTATACGTATAGTGTTGTCATTTCCTAACTTTCAGTGGTAGATTTAACATATTAAAAGATTAAAATTAATTGAAATTTTAAAGATTTCCATAGTAAGTATAACGGTTTCAGTTGTAATTTTTAGGATATTAGCACTATTTTTACTGTAATTTCCAACATTAAAAATTAATCTGAAGAAATATTGCTAAGTTGTCATTTGAACTCAATTTTACAAACAATTTGTTATTTGATGCTGTAGAACAATCTAGCATAATATTTTGAACGATATAGCATTTTCCCATTTAAATCTACTGGCAACACCGCAAATGATAATGAGAATTGTTTTGTTTTGACTTAAAAAATAAAAAATATATTGTTTGATTTTGATAGGCATGGTTAATTGGAAATGTATTGGAGTATTTAATATTGTAATAATAAATGCACATATTTGTATTTTTTACATTTAATATGATTAAACTGAATTGAACTATAATATTAACAAAATATTTTTCGTGACATATGCCAGATTGATATTTATCATCATATTGTAAATTTTTAGTATTTAAAAATGGCCTGTTAAATGTTATTAGTATTTAAAAATGGCCTGTTAAATGTGATTAATATTTGAGATTATATCTTAGAATTTATATTCAAAGGATATAAAAATCTACATAATCCTATATTTCTAACGACTACATATTCATAAGAAAACGCTTTCAATATCCTCTTCTAAATAAAAAAGTACTAGGAATAATAAATGATGAATGCAATGGTAAAATAATAAAGGAATTCATTGGTTTAATACCTAAAATGTATTCGGTTAAGCCTAACATATATGGAAAAGAAATTGAAAAAATAAAGAGTAAATTATAGATAATAAAAACTAAACTATCAATAAGTAACTACAAAAATAATTATATTATAATTCTTTGTATATAATTAAATAAAATATTCCTGAAATTTATATGGAAATGATAACCAAACATTGTTTATGCTTTCAATACATGCTCCTATATACACGAAGAAAATTTTTACTTGTAATAAAATATGTATGTATTTACTTTTTATATATATTTAGGTGAATAGTGTCAAAAAAATATATATTTTTTTTGGTTTATGATGTCTATGTGAGAAAATTTATGTTGTTTACATCATTCATATATATGTATGTATATGAAAACCTTGTGGAATTTATTTGACCATACAATTTTTGTGAAAAAAATTAAAAAAATAACAAAAAAATTATAATTTCTTTTTCCAAAATTTTGTTAAAAAATATAATTTTTGTGAAAAAAATTAAAAAATTATATTTTTTAAAAAAATTTTGTAAAAAAATATACACCACCAAAGGTGGTTAGGGTATTATGTGTTTGTGCAGTTGTAACGCTGAGAAAAAATCTTCGGACCCCCATATGCGCTTTTTTCAACACAAGGACGAAGCCTATTGAATTTGGTTATGATCGGCTCATTATTTCACCTAGCCTCCATACAAATGTCCTCCCGGAATAGAGTTTTAACACTTATAGATGCCTTAAAAATAGGAATATTTTAATGAAATTTAGCACAAATAAGTTTTATATCAGCAAAAATCTGTCTACCAAATTTCATGAAGATTGGTCTATAACTGGCCATAGCTTCCATATAAATTCCTCTCCCGAAAATCACTAACGTGCACAAATCCCATACAAATGTTAGTATTATGTTAATATTTAACACAAGTAACTTGTATATAAGTAAAAACAAAATTATGTGGATCGAAATGGTGTAGGGTATCATATAGTCGGGCTTGACCGTCTATATCTTCTTCTCTCGTTATTATTATTAAAGTAAAAAAAAAGTATATGACATTTTCCTTCTTGTTAATATACATACATATGTATATACATACAAAAACCTAAAAGTTTTAATTAAAGTTGAAATTTAATTCATCGAATTATATATTAAAAATTCTATAAACAATTAAAATTTAATATGTAATAATGCACATAAACTACAACTCCAACAAAATTGTAAACAAAAATATCAAATTTCATTTGAAATTTTTCGCTGACACAGCATTCGATATTAATTACTATTTTCATATGCCAAATTATAAACGAATTTTCATCTAATCATGTTGAATATAAAATAAAAAAAAAAAAAACACAATTTTTTTATTTTTGATATAGCTTTTATTACTTTTTTTTTAATTTGCTAAAAAATTAATAGCTATACATTTTTTATTTTACTATTTTCCCAACTGAATAATGATTGAGAATTTGGAATGAAAAACTCTCTCACTTCGTCTTCTCCTGCAGAATTATCACCGGCTGCTTCTTCCAATTCCAAAACATGTAAGCCATTTTCTAACTTTCTTCTTAATATAAATTGTTCATTGTAAACTCCTTCTATTATATTATCTTCCAAACTATTATATCGTTTGGGAAGATATAACATTCCCTCCTCAAGTTCTGCAATTACAACATTTCCATATTTTTTCATTTGACGGAACACAGTTAAAACCTTATATGGCTTTGATGGAAGTAAATCCTTTATTGCCAGATATGGCCTTGTTTTTAATTTATTGAAAACCGCAACAATATCGGCATTTGTAATATTATTCGAATTCATTTTTTGTTCCTCCTTTTAATAAGTTTAACAACTGATTAAAAAGTTTGCTTCAGAGATTTATATTTATATCTATTCCACTTTACTTGTTTATTAAAAATAATAAATTTTTTTTACTCCAAAAAGTTTTTACATAAATTGAGTATTTTTTTATGTACTTTAGAACATTTATAATTCAAATTAACTGTATATTTTTATATTAAATGTATTTTATTGCATGAAATTGTAGTTCATTTAACAATTTTTATTATAATTTAATTCAAATATTGCAAGGCCGTTTGATGGCTGCCGACCCTTGTACAAAATTGTCCAATTTTGAACATTCATTTTAGTCAAGTATGGATCTTCCCTATTTAAAATTTTGTAAATCTCTGCGGAAGATAAAACCATTTATTATTATCTAAATATGCTATGACTTTTGATCAATGTTGCGTTTCTTTCCAATCGAAATTTAAAATTTTGTATGGTTGATATAGAGGAATGTCGTCAATTTTCGTATATTCTGGCTTAATACCCTGAGCCAATTTAATAATTTGTTCATACATCTAAAAACGAAACATTTAAAATAAAAAATAAAAAATAATAAATAAATAATCAAAAGTGTTATCCAAAAGCGATAACTCACCATTTTGTTAAGTATACTTTGAAGTAACTTTTAGAGCAATGATCAAAAAATATATTCTGATATGTCTTTTTATAGCAATTAAAGAAATACTCTCTTCTCTTGAAAAAAGATCATAAAACAGATTCAGTAGTTTTTTCTCCAAAAAGTTTTTATAAAAATTTAGTGTTTTTCATATAATTCCAATTTACTCTCATTTTATTATTATTTTACTCTCATCATATTAACATAAATTTCACAATTGTCTTAACATGAATTTCACAATTCTCTTAACATAAATTTCATAATTGTCTTAACATAAATTTTACAATAATTTCCAAATATAACATTAGAACATAACCTTTCCCAATTAAATCAAACATATTTTTTCATCAAAGTCAAAAACCTTTTACAACAAAATAAAACATATTTTTCATCAAAGTCAAAAAACTTTTACAAGGTTATTTTATGCATATTAAAAAACAAAAAAAAAAAAAAAAATCTGAAGTTTATTTTTATATCCAAGTCATAACTTTTTAATTTCACCACATTTTAAAACACAAAAATTACCCCCTACTATTTTATTTGAATGTACTTTAACATAATTACATACATATTATTTATTATACAATTTCCAATTTGATAAAAAGCATTTGGCCGTGTTACAAAAATATTGTAGAATTTAATAAAAAAGCACACTTGTCCCCACTTTATGTATCTGTCATCAAATGTAAGAAAAATCATGCAATTGATGATATATTCTTAAAGAATAGAATTATCAATTTTTCCTACATATCTTATACATATAAACGCCTTAAACTAGGCAATTAAATGTAATATGAATTAAAAAGTTTGGTTGAAATCATTAAAAATTATGAGAATTATTAATTTTCCCCACATTTCTTATACATATAAACGCCTTAAACTAGGCAATGAAATGTAACATCAATTCAAACATTCGATTTTTGTACTTCTTTTTAAAATATTTGTCAAGATGTTGGTTTTCAACTTCATAAAAGTATAAAAATATTCCAGTGAACATTTGCTTTCAAAAAGTTAATTAAACAATTAATTCTTTCAAACCCCAATGACTATAGCACTTTCCTTTAATATAACATTAAGAACAAATTATGCGTGACCTTACCCAACAAAATCAAACATATTTTTCATCAAAGTCAAAAACCTTTTACAAGGTTATTTTATGCACATAAAAAAAAAAACAAAAACAATTCTCAAGTTAAATTTTACATTTTACAAAAACAACGCGAAAAGAAGATATAGTCGGTCAAGCCCGACTATATGATACCCTACACCATTTCGATCCACATATTTTGTTTTTACTTATATACAACTTCTGTTAAATATTAACATAATACTAACATTTGTATGGGATTTGTGCACGTTAGTGATTTTCGGGAGATGAGTTTATATGGGAGCTATGGTCAGTTATGGACCGATCTTCATGAAATTTGGCAGACGGATTTTTGCTGATATAAAACTTATATGTACTAAATTTCATTAAAATATTCCTATTTTTAAGGCATCTATTAGTGTTAAAATTCTATTCCGGGAGGACATTTGTATGGGGCCTAGGTGAAGTAATGGGCCGATCATAACCAAATTCAATAGGCTTCGTCCTTGTGTTGAAAAAAGCGCATATACTAAATTTCATCAAACTATCTTCAAAATTGCGACCTGTACTTTGCGCACAAGCTTTACATGGACAGCCAGCCGACCAGACGGACGGACGGACATTCTTAAATCGACTCAGTAAGTTATTATGAGTCGAACGGCATACTTTAAGTTGGGGGTCCGAAGATTTTTTTTCTGCGTTACAACTTCTGCACAAACACATAATACCCCAACCACCTTTGGTGGTGTAGGGTATAATTACAAAGTATTATAAAATCTGGTGGACAAAAATTATTCTGAGCATAATGGCCCAAGTTTTTCTATTATTTAGAGAATTTCAAGTCTCAAGATATATTTGAACATAATCTAATAACTTAATAATGCTGTCAAGTACTTAATTTATTTGGCTATATTTAGCGATGTGTTATTCGTAATGTTTTTGCTATAACTGAACTATTTGAAAATATTTTATTCAAATAAATCTGGTCTTAGAAGATTTCCGACATTTAAAAATATTGAACATAGATTTTAAATTAACTGAAAACCTCTGTGTAGTACATAGATTATTATTTGTCGAAATTGAAGAATGAGGTTATGAAATAAAATCGCTAATTATTAAATAAATTTTATTTGGATCAAAAGTACGGACAATCACTTTTAATTGGGTAGCATTAGTTTTCCTTAGTGCAAAAACTCTCTAGCTTTTAAAAAGTGACAAAAAGCATTTGGGATCACCTATTATGTACTTTTATGTGTATTTTGTGTAAAAATGAGATGGGTGAACCGATAACCAAGTTGGTTGTAAGCTGGTCTATTAGCCTGGGTTTTGTTTTACACCAGAGAATGTGGTCTGTTTCACTATAACGAGATTGTAATTTGTAATTGTATTGTAATTATTCAATAAATAAAAATAATTTGCTGCTATATAATTGTTTTTGTACATTGATTTTACTTTTCATTGTTGTACGATTTTTATATCTCCAGAAATTTGCAAAAATTGCGGTCTTTCTATATATGTATATTTAACGCAATTAAGTAAACGTTTCTTGAGTGGTTATATATATTTACAAATTTTCGATTTATTATCTTAAGATATTACAACTAATTATATTTTTAATCACAGAATTGAAAATATCTTAACTTTTATTTAATTGATTAAGAATAAGATAAATCAGCTCATATTTTGTAGAAAAAATAAAAATTTTAATTTTAGAGTAGATCCGTGTGAGTGAAAAATAACTGTATGAAATTTAAAAATTATTCCTTACATTTATTCACGATTTAACTCTAAATTTTAAACATATAGACCTACATTCCATGTTATATCTTTCGGATTAGTAACACCCCAACAAAAAAGAAACTAATGAAGAGCTGAAAAAGTCATGAATTGGAAGGAAGTACTTAGTAATGAAAAAGAGCAGCAAAAGTTCTTTTTCTAACCCATGATCGTCATTAGTAAGATGTTCTTCTTTTATATTTCTAGTTCATTTCTTTAGAAGTACTTCCTTTAAAACTATGTTTATAAAATTTTGTAAAAAAAAATTCTGTTTTAGAGCTATCAAAATATAATGAATATGCTTTAAAATTTATAAAATTTAAATTTTCTTAGAAATTATTAACCTTTTTTCCCGCTAAAAATTCATTAATTTAATTATTATTAAATTTCAAAAAAGTTGTAACAAAGTAGTTGTAAGAAAAAGGTTGTTCAAAAGTAGAACAAAATGTATATTCCCAGCAAAAAACGATGAAGTTCTTCCAAAAAAAAGAACATTTTCACAACTTCAAAAGTGGAACAAAGTGCATATTTTAAACATTTTTGAAAGTTGTTAATAATTACTTCCAAAAAAGTGAAAATAAATGAATTTTTAGCGGGAAAAAAATGGTAATAATTTCTAACAAAATTTAAATTTTTAAATCTTTTTTTTTGGAAGCTCTTGATCGTTTTTTTTTTGCTGAGACGGTTTAAATAAAAATTTGCGCATTATAATTTGACTTCTGATATATATATATATATATATAGTTAGGGACAAAACTATTTGTACACCCATGCATTTCGTATATCTTCAATAATTTATAAAGAATAAAAAATTATTATATGTAGTTTTAATTCAGGTCAATTTTTATTGAATTATTTGATAAAAAATAAATTAATATATAACACATTGTTAAAAAAAAAGTACAATTTAAGTAAAAATCTTTGGGACAAAAGTATTTGTACATCAGTACTTTGTACAATTATTTGTACGTTGGACTCTTGTATGATGATTTTTTTTAAATACCGTTATATTTTCTTCGTTAATCGAGTTTTATTTTACAAAATAAGAAGTTGGTTTTAACGTTTTGAATAATAAGCACATCAAAAATGGGAAAGCGAAAAGAGTTGAGTTTGGATATTAAAAATTTAATTATTGATGAACATAAAAAAGGAAAATCTCTCCGGAATATAAGTAATTTAGTAAATTTGCAACATTCCACAGTACAATACATTGTAAGCAAGTATAAAAACAGCGGATCTGTTGAAAATGTGCGTGAAGGTATACGAAATATATGAGGTGTACAAATAGTTTTGTCCCTAACTGTATATATATATATATATGATTATTTTAGATTCAAGCCTAAAAATATACATATATACTTTTTTTAATGTTTTAAAAAATTCAAATTTTGAAATAATTAGAATATTCCTTTGATAAATTGTTTAATTGACTATATTTTTCCGTTTAAAACCACATTCAACTTTTATTTATTATCAGGTGATCTTCTTAATTTTGATTCGTTTGTTCATTACTTAAAAACCCTTTAACTCCAATTCCAATTTGTAAATAGTGACATCTTTTTACTAAAAGAGAAAATAATAAATTAATAACCAAAAAGTCTGCAACATTCAAGTTAATAACTTTTACTTTTACATACATAAATAAATAAAAATCACAACAAATCTTTATTATTTCGGTAACAAATACATACATATAAATATAATGCATTTTTTTTATTTATCTTTACAAAATTTCTATATTAGTTAAATGAAAAACTTTTTTTTATTTAAAATTAATAAAATAAAGATATATGTATGTAATATCTTCAATAAAATTCATAATATTTTATTGCACCGTTTTCTATTAGTTTTCATTTAAAATAATCAACTTCATTTTCCTTCTTAAATGTAAAAACAACGAGAAAAAAAGGTATAGTCGGTCAAGACCGACCATATAATACCCTACACCAATATGTATGACCATAAAAATTCGAGGAGGAGACCTATATTAGATCAACACTTTTACTAAATGTAAAATAAAATATACAAATACAGAATAGTACGTTGATACTAACATCTACTTGATTTTATGCACTTTAGGGCGATTCTCGGAAGCGGGTTTATATGGGAGCTGTGGTAAATTATGGACCGATTTTAATAAAATTTGGCAATGTTGTTTCTACTTATATAAAAGTTATTTGTGTCGAATATTAACTTGAACCTAACATTAGTATGGGATTTATGCACGTTAAAGTGATTTTCGGAACAGGGGTTTATATGGGAGCTATGGTTAATCGTGGACCGATCTTCATAAAATGTTGTTTCTACTTACATAAAACTTATTTGTGTCGAACATTAACTTGATACTAACATTAATATGGGATTTATGCACGTTAAAGTGATTTTCGGAACAGGGGTTTATATGGGAGCTATGGTTAATCGTGGACCGATCTTCATAAAATTCGGTACAAAGATTGATACTTATACAAAACTTCTTTGTACCGAGTTTCATTAAAATATTCTTATTTCTAAAGCATTTTTTAGTGTTGAAACTTAATTCCGGGGGGACATTTGTATGGGGGGTAGGTGAAATAATGGACCGATCATAACCAATTTCCATAGGCTTCGTCCTAGTATCATAGAAGTCCCACGTGCCAAATTTCATTCAATTATCTTCAAAATTGCGACCTGTACTTTGTGCACAAAGTACTGTACAGAACTATACAGTCTTACTATCCAGTTGTTCTTACGTTGCTGAAAAATGTTTCTACGTTATGCTGAGCGCACACGACTGAGACGTAAAATCAACTTGGCTGAGTTAAAAACTGAGTGTATGCGCTGCTTATTTTACTTGCTGCTGAGCAAAATAAAAACTGGTTGCTGCTTATTTCAGTTTTGTGTGTGAGCAGTAAATTATGTTAAGTAAGCATGTGATCGAAAATGAAAACTTAAACTTTTCTCAGCGCAGTCGCCACTTGAAAAAAAAAAATATTTGTGTGCTTAAAATTAAACGCTGCTCAGAATCACTTTTTAAATTGATCTAACGATGTCCGTCCGTCTGGCTGGACGGCTGGCTGTCCATGTAAACCTTGTGCACAAAGTACAGGTCGCAATTTGAAAGATAATTGAATGAATTGAATGGACTTTTATGACACAGGGACGAAGCCTATTGAAATTGGTTATGATCGGTCCATTATTTCACCTACCCCCCATACAAATGTCCCCCGGAATTAAGTTTCAACACTAAAAAATGCCTTAGAAATATGAATATTTTAATGAAACTCGGTACAAAGAAGTTTTGTATAAGTATCAATCTTTGTACCGAATTTTATGAAGATCGGTCCACGATTAACCATAGCTCCCATATAAACCCCTGTTCCGAAAATCACTTTAACGTGCATAAATCCCATATTAATGTTAGTATCAAGTTAATGTTCGACACAAATGAGTTTTATGTAAGTAGAAAAAACATTGCCAAATTTTATTAAAATCGGTCCATATTTTACCACAGCTCCCATATAAACCCACTTCCGAGAATCGCCCTAAAGTGCATAAAAGCAAGTAAATATTAGTATCAACGTATTATTATATATTTGTATATTTTATTTTACATTTAGTAAAAGTGTTGATCTAATATAGGTCTCCTCCCCGAATTTTTATGGTCATACATAATGGTGTAGGGTATTATATGGTCGGTCTTGACCGACTATACCTTTTTTTCTCGTTTATTTCCTAATTTTTTTTGGTAAATTTTATCTGGATTCGTCGTTAAGTAAAAATAATTAGTAATTGTGTGAGACAAAAACACTATTTAAAAATTTTCTATGGTATTAGCATAACATATTAATGTTAATGATTTTAAATGTTAAACACAAAACGATGAATGCATATAATTTTTAAATAATTAATAATACGGCGGAAATAATATCAGTATCGTATCGGATTTTAAAAATTGAACAAAATAAGTGCAAGTACGTCCGCAAAATATTAAAAATTAACAAAGATATTCAGAAAAAAACATTTAATTATTTTAATAACTAAATTTTGTTTGTTAATTTCTAAAAATAGACACAACGAAAATAAATAAAATATTAATCTTACCACAGAATTCTATTGCAAACTTTTGATATATAATTCACCAGGAATTCCTTTTTTTACCACGTTTAAAAGCTTTTTCTTAATCTTTACAAAAAAAAATTATATACAAAAAAGTATGATCTATATACATTTAAAAGCTTTTTCTTAATCTTTACAAAAAAAAAAAAAAAAAATTATATACAAAAAAATAAGATCTTGAATTAAAGAAAAATTTACATTTAGAAATAAAATTTTTAAAATATATAAAAAAAGGAATACTTGTAAAATAAATAAATTATAAAAAAAAAAAAAATTTTAATATAATATTTATACTAAAAATATTATCTTTTTTATTTCTTGTGGTAAAGATAATATTTTTATAATTTCCTTTTTTAAATACCAGAGTTCGAATCCCACTCGAGTCATATATATATATATATATATATATATATATATATATATAATATATATATATATATATATATATATATATATATATATATATATATATATATATATATATATATATATATATATATATATATATATATATATATATATATATATATATATATATATATTTTTTTTTTTTTTTTGCTTTATTATAGACCTTTTTATTATTATTTTTTTAAAATAAATAAGTAAATAAATACATAAATAGATAAAATAAATGAGCGAATAAATTCCATAAAATAATCAGCTCATATCTTCAATCTGAACGTACCTAAGTTTGAAACCCAGCATGATTTTATTTTACATTTTTTTTTATCAATTTTTAAAAAATAATTAAACAGTAAAATATATATAATAAAAGTAACAATGCATTACTAAAAGAACAAAGTTAAAAACAGAAAAATACATACATTTTAATAAACAAATCAAAATTTTAATGATAAATTAAAATCTAATCCTATCTCAAATGTGTGGAATCTTAGGTTCGATACCCAGTTGAGCCTCAAATTTTTTTTTATTTATTTTTATGTTGTAAATGAAATTTATTAATAATATATTATAAAAATTTTGGTAACCGAATTGGATACCCATATATATATTTTCTTTTTCAGCTATGATTTTTCTTGAGGTGTGATTTTTGCTTAAAATCAATTAATTTAGTGTTTTCGAATTATTTTTTTTATAATTTTTTCAAATAATACGAAATTAATTTATTTTGATTATTTTCTATTAAGAATGTAGTTATAATTTTTTTATAACTTAAAGTTATGGATGATTTTTTTGTTATTTATGTTTAAATAAAGAATTTTCGTTGAAATGGAACTATAAATTCCTAGTGATTTTGATTTGTCTAAAGCTACTGTTTGATTAAAGTTTTGTTTGGGATCATGAAACCTCTGGTGATAATATATGATCACGGTTGGGTGGGTAATTTTGTTGTTGTGTTAACATCAATCGCAACACTATGAAATTATTGTCTACATTAATAATGTTTCCGATTTCCACATTCCTTCTCTTCTTTAACTAAACCCTAATAGCATGCATTAATTTTTAAAATTAAAGTTCTGTATAAAGTTTTTTAATATCGAGTTAAGGTAGCACCGAATCCCCCATTAGCCGACGAGACAGGAGCCGGAAGTAAATTGCATGCTACTGCTACGGTGAACTCGTAAAACAATATAAAACTCTAACGTTACATGCTACAAAAACTAACTGAAACTTTACCCCCTTCGGCGAAACTTGCACATTTTCCTTCAATTTCTATGGTAAATGTGTGCTGAATCATTCTATATACATAAGTGCACAGCAGTTTCAACGTGTTTTTTAAAATAATTTTGTTTAACTCCTGAACGGATACATTTATTTGAATGAAATTTCACACAATTATTACTGAGGTATTTTCCAACTGTTTTGGAGAAGCACAAGTTTCTAGCTGCTTTGTGAGCCGGGGACAGGTCCTCCGAAATGGGTAACATCGGATATTATATAATCAATAATTAAAGGAGTTGACCACTTTCGGAGGTTCTCCTCCTGCCCACAGACCAGCTAGAAATTTGTAATCCTTCAAAGTATTTGGAAAATACCTCAGTAATAACTATGTTAAATTTCATTGAAATATATTTATCCGCTCAAAAGTTACGTTTTATTACTTAAAAAAACACGTTGAAATATACATAAGTGCACAGCAGTTTCAATGTGTTTTTTAAAATAATGTTGTTTAACTTTTGAACGGATAAATATATTTGAATGAAATTTATCATAGTTATTACTGAGGTATTTTCCAAATACTTTGAAGGATTATAAATTTCTAGCTGGTCTGTGGGCAGGAGGAGAACCACCGAAAGTGGTCAACTCTTTTAATTATTTCTTATATAATATCCGAGGTGACCCATTTCGGCGGTCCTCCCCCTGCCCCGAAACTACCAAGAAACTTGTGCTCCTCCAAAACAGTTGGAAACTACCTCAGTAATAACTATATGAAATTTCATTGAAATACAGTGAACGATTCAAAAGTTAAACAAAGTTATTTAAAAAACACGTTGAAATTGCTGTGCACTTATGTATTTATATACTCGTAGAATGCTTCAGCACATATTTACCATATAAATTGAAGGAAAATGTGCAAATTTTGCGGAAGGAGGTAAAGTTTCAATTAGTTTTTAAACGATTGTGTAAAGTACTTGGTATCGTTGGAAAGGTTATTACTTGAAAAGTAATAATATATAAATAATAAAGTATTCCAACCAAACTTTTTCATTGAATTGATCAAAAAACGAAAATTTTTTGTATTTAGTGTTATTTTTCAAAAAAAAAAAAAAAAAAAATTAATATTTGAACTTAAATAAAATCTACATTAATTAAGCTATCATTTTGAAATTTTAGTATAATATAAAAAAAAAAAATGGCATTAAAAGAAGAAAATAAATATATTCCCATTTTCTTACTTCGAAATACCCAAAATTCCAGTTCGGGGAAAACTTGCTTCAAAAATTGACTTCTTCAGTAAAATGGTTACCCTGTCGTTATAGGAGACGTGGCTTATTAAATATTTTTTGTGTGTTTAGCTAACATATGGGGGTAAGTTTCCAAGGTATTTTTATTTTAATATCAGCTTTGATGTTTTTGTGGAGCACAAAAAAAAACTAAAAACACTAAAATTTAAATTAACGAAATTCTGATAGGGCTAGCGGGAAGACTGTTACCCCAACTGCCCTCGGATTTATTTTGCATGCATTTATGTTAAATATTCTTTTAGAAACATGAAAAAAATGTATGGTCCAGAGGAAAATAATGGATTTTAAAGTGAAAAAATATTACCAACTTTTTGAAGAAAATCACAAAAAATCACAATTTATTTCAAATTTTCAAAATAATGTAACTTTTTATTTAAACCACACAAGTATATGATTCTTGCACGAGGATTGTTTAGAATTTTGTACAAAATCCAGAGAATATTTTAGAAAAATTGTAGGACTCAAATTGAGCCCGCTAAGTTCAAAAAACTTTAAAAAACATGTCCAAAAATGGGTAAAAATTTTACTTTGGTCCAAATATCTCTTAAAGTGAAAGAGATAACCCACACATGTAAGCATATTTTTTTTAGAGAATTATAAGAACTATCTATGTGCAAAAAATTTTTGTGTCTGATAACATGTTTGTCAAATTTTTCAAAATTTAAAATTTTTGACGTAAAAAAATAAATTCAAGAAAATATAAAATTTTTTTCTAATGTTTACAAAAATCTATTTCCTATAATTAACAAGGCTATTGGTCAATTATTAGTGTACAAAAGTGGTAAGTGTCTGAATATTTTTAATAAATATCCACTAATTTGTATTGCTCTTTTTGTATTAGGCACAAATTTATCATATCTAGACGGAGAAAGTTAGGAATTCCATAGGCATCAAATTTTAAGAGACTGCAATTTAGGAAATACAATTACATAAAGGTAAGAAAAATTTATTGGCTATCTTGAGACAATTTGTTAAATGTATTAAACTCGTAACAATTTTCAGCCGAGGGCTTCTACAGAGATTTGGGCATTGGTCGAACTCCTAAAATGACATTCATGTAAAATGTAAATACAAATGTCCCCTAGGTGCGATTGTTGTTGAAGTTCCTGCTATGGTTGTGATTGCAGTGAGCAAGTGAGTGAGGTCCGGTCTTTTATTCAACTTCTGCACCGGCCACAAGAATGCGTTTCAAGAATTAACTCCAAGTCCAAGGTATGAAATGTCAAATCATGATTTCCGCATATTTTTAAATAAATAAATTTATTTTCTATATTTCAGTACTTATTTGTAAACGATAATGTAACTAGTTACTATTAATTTTGCTAATAATAATTTCTGTAATAATTTGAAATTAATGAGTGATTAAATAGCTACAAAGTAATTAGTTCTTGTAACGACATCTAAGTAATGACTTTCTGAAATACCTACTTTTAATAATATAGAGTAAGTAGTTGCCTCTAATGACATCACCGTGTTAAAATAATGAATTATTCATCTAATGTGAAAGTAGTGAAGAGCCATTATATTAGCTTCTTATCTCATTACATGGCAAGCAAAGTTTTTGCTGGGTTGTTTATTTTGTCTGTTACATTGTTGGTATTCTATACTAGAATTCTAACATACAATCAGTAAACAAGTTAAAGCGTACCCTCTGTAGTATTAAATTTTGTAAAAAGTGATGAAGTTACGTATTCTAATTAATACGTGAGTTAAATGAAAGATCTTTACGATTAGCACTAAAAGGCACAAATGGATGCTGACGAAGATCGTAGCGAATCAGAAAATGCATTCCATCCTGTTAGTGTCTAATAAAACTTTTTCTGTATTCTAAAAAATTATTACAATAATGAACTTGAGCCTGAATAAAAAATTCAAAAATGATTAATTTTGGACAAATAGAAATAATTTATATTAATTTCTATTTAAATTATCGGCAAATAAAAGATGAATTTTACATTTATATTTGTTGACATTTATCGAAAATAGCTAATATGAAACTGAAATTATTTGATGATTAAACACTAAATATTCGAAAATCGCTATACTTCAAAAAGTATATATGTATCTCAAAACATGCCAATTTAAAAACATCGGAAATAAAATAAAACATTAAATTAGTAATAAAAATATAATTAATCTTAATTTGACACTTGTGAAATGAATGATGAATGCAAAAAAATATTATTCCTGATTTATTAATTATTAATATTTTAAAATTATAAATAACGCCCACTTTTAAAGGAAAGAAATATGCTTTAATTCCAAATATTAGTATTGTAATGAAATACGTGTATTTTGTTAACAAATACTTTCTTTGAGTTTATGAATATAACTAACTACTTTTATAACGAACTAATTATGTCGGTCCCTTTGAGTTCGACTGTATGTATTTTCATAGTGTACATTATTTAATTATATGTAAATATTCGCATAGATACAAAAGCAAATTAACGAAGAAAATAAAGATATTGATAATTCATCGGAAGATGAAAATGATAACGACGATATACAAAATACGGAAGTAGATATTAATATTGATAATACTTTAACAATTGGAGGTCGGAGTAGTAATTAGAAAATTACATAAATATGAAAAATTCTTCAATAAATCGAGTGGAAAGCAAAAAGAACTGCAAAACTTTATACAAAAGCAAGAAGGTAAACCACTGCACACATATGCGATTCAAAAAATGAAATGGAAATAATTATGGAACTTCAGAACGGCTATTTCGATTTCCATAAAATATCACAATAGTAGAGGTATAGGCGAGTTTAAGTTTTAAACTTGACCATATAGACTTACAGGAGGCGAGTCCATAGGGTCTCAAAGTTGGACACATCGGGTACAATTTTTTTTAAAAATGATCCGGATTCCTTATATCTGAACCGATTCGAAAGATTTTTATATAGGAGGATTCTGCTAGTCTTTTAGTTTAAGAGATATTAAGCTTCAAAGATTAAAATTATTACTTTTTAGCCTGTCTTGGTGATGTTTTTCAGAACAAAAATTCTGAAAAAATGTCCGAGCTTCCTTTGCAAAAACGAAGTCCCTAGTATATACAGAGGCTTCAGAAACTGGAAAACCGGTTCTAAAATCCGATTTTTTAAGGATATCTCCGCAACGTATGAACCGATCTTGCTGAATTTCAATAGCAAAATTCTCGAAAGGATTTCCGATTGTTTGACATATATATATATTGTATATGGCAGTTATCGGTGGGCTTCATAAACACCATTTCAACCGAAACACGGACGGACGGACATGGTCCTATCGTCATCATTTCTTTCAAGGATACCGAAAATGTCAACTTTTTTTCTCTCCGACGAAAATTGTGTGAATTACAAACGGAATGACAAACTTATATATACCCTTTACACCTGTGGTGAACGGTATAAAAATATGCAAAAAAATCACAAATCCATCCTTTCTCAGTGTTTTTTGCAAAAAATCTTCAACATATTTTCGTATTGGAAAAATTTTTATACATGTTTGAAAAGAAGACAAAATTTCCTAAACAATGATATATAACATGTATTTTTTATCTGTCTGACGGATCTAATAGAAGAATATGAATTTATAACTATGCTGAAAAATGAAAACATTGAGCTTTATTAAAATAGGAGCGTAACCCGGTGCGCTTCCTACCCCTTAATAGGAAATACCAATCGAATCTTACATAAAATATAACCACCTCCGGCACTGGTACTATCTGTGTGTCAAATTTCGTGAAAATCGGTGCAGCCGTTTAAGAGTTTTAAAAAGTGGGCGTAGCATCCAACCCAGTTTATTTATAACCTATAACGACCACCGGCACTGTGTATCAAATTTCGTGAAAATCGGTTTAGCCGTTTAAGAGTTTTAAAAAGTAGGCGCAAAATGTGGGCGTGGCATCCAACCCAGTTCATACATAGCCTATAATGACCAGAGAAACTGGTACTATCTGTGTGTCAAATTTCGTGAAAATCGGTGCAGCCGTATAGGGGAAAAAAAGTGGGCTGAAAATGTGATCGTGGCATCCAATAGAGATCTTACATAGCCTATAACCACCTCCGGCACTGTTACTATCTGTGTGTCAAATTTCGTGAAAATCGGTTTAGCCGTTTAGACGTGATTGACGCACAAACAAATTTACACCTCATTTTTATACCCTTCACCACAGGTGTATAGGGTATATATAAGTTTGTCTTTCCGTTTGTAATTTCCACAATTTTCGTCGGAGAGCAAAAAAGTTTATATTTTCGGGATCCTTGTAAGAAATGATGACAGTACGACGATGTCCGTCCGTCCCTTCGTCCATGTGTCGTTTGAAATGGCGTTTATGAAACCCACCGATAACTGGCATGTATAATATATATCAAACGATCGGAAATCCTTTCGAGAATTTTGCTATTGAAATTCAGTAAGATCGGTTCATACATTGCGGAGATATGCTTAAAAAAAGGGTTTTTAAAACCGGTTTTCTAGCTTCTGAAGCCTCTGTATATAATAGGAACTTCGTTTTTGCAAAGAAGGCTCGAACATTTTTTTTAAATTGTTTTGCTAAAAAAATAAAATAAATCGGTACATAATAACTGAGATATCGGACAAAACGCATTTTTGTCGAAACTATTTTTATAAAATTTCGGTTTTTTTAATAAACCAAATTCGTTCATAATCAACAGAGTTATGGGCCAAAAACTAAAACAAATCTGTTAATAATATAAATACACACACAAACATGTATATTAAGCATTGTAATGACTATTACACTGGTCGACAAAAAAAAAAATTTTTGAGCTCATAAAACGCCCATAAAAAAATCCAGACCTGATGGAAAAAAACTGAAAGCAGATTCGTGTTTAGCACATCAAAATACAACAAGTCCCACTAATCGTCAATGGGGAGGATTTTTTTGTTGACTTTTTTTTGTTTTTTTAGTGACGTTTTTGTTTTTTGTATAGGCAAGTAGTTTAGTTAGCAACAGCACACAGTGTGCGATTCAAAAAATGGAATGGAAATAATTATGGAACTTTAGAACGGCTGCTCCGATTTCTATAGACTTACTGGGAGCGAGTCCACAGGGTCCCAAGGTTGAACACCTCGGGTATAATATTTATTAAAAATGATCCTGATCGTATGCATATATTATCTCTTTTAGTTTAAGAGATATTAAGCTTCAAAAATTGGTGAAGTTTTTTCGCTACAGCGGGTCCAATTTTAGCCCCATTCTTAGGAAATTTCGTCTTCTTTTCAAATATGTGTAAAAATTTTACAATACGAAAATTTGTTAAAGACTTTTTGCAAAAAACATTGAGAAAGGATGGATTTGTGATTTTTTTCATATTTTTCATTTTTAATTATGCAATAAAATTCTTGTTAGTGAATATTTTTTAATGAGACTTCACACATAAGTGGATTTTTTGATGCTTTAAAAAATTTACAAAAATGGGATTTTTTACTTTTTTTGCTATATTTTTCCAACCGATAACGGGGAGCAAAAATTTCTATTGCGAAAAAAATTAAAACGCTTTAGACTAAATAAAAAGTATAACTTTTTTTGGATTCCAGCTTTGCGATTTGAGAAATTAAGGCTAAAATTCGAAATTATTTGGAAAAATAGGTCAAATTGGGAAACCCTGGTTCTCACAAAAATCGATTTTTAAAAGCTTTTTTTCCTTTAAAGTATTTTATGTTTAGTTGTCTTTCAGAAAAATAGAAATACTATATATGTTACTTAAGAAAATTTTTATATAACAGAAAAGGAATATTACCACTTTTTTGGCAAAAAAACTGGAAAAAATCAACTTTTTTTGAAAGTTTAAATTTAAATGCTTGTGACTTTTGACTCCGTAAATATTTTTTCAAAATTCTTTCTTTACACAATTTTTCTATTTGTTTTTAATGAAATAAGAAAAATTTAAAAAAAATGGGGCTAAAATTGGAACCGCTGTAGCGAAAAAACTTCACCAAGATAGTCTAAACAGTAAAAATTTTAGTTTTTGAAGCTTAATATCTCTTAAACTAAAAGATATAATATATGCATATGACAATGTTTTTTTAGATATCGACTAGCAGAATCCTCCCATATAAAAATCTTTGAAATCGGGTTAGATATAAAGAATCAGGATCGTTTTTAATAAATTTTATATCCGAGGTGTTCAACTGTGGACTCGCCCCTTGTAGGTCTATATGGGTTAAACTCAAAATTTAAACTCGCCTATACCTCTGCTATCACCATGTGAAATTTCATTAAAATCGGAGCAGCCGTTCCAAAGTTCCATAATTATTTCCATTTCATTTTTTAAATCGCACACTGTGCAGCAGTAATATAATGAATAACAGTGTTGTTGTTGTTCTTTGTATATGCAGTCAGTTTGTATATACACACATACAAAAATAAATAAATATGGGATTGTTGTTGTTGTTTATTTTTTAAAAGCAAAGCTTCCCAGTGGTAAAAATAGGGGTTAAAAAGTTTTTCCAGAAGGCCTTTTTTAGAGCCTGCAGGCCTTCTTCAAATATTCTACTTGCATTCCGTGTTCATGTATTTTTTTACACGTGATGTCATTGCAATCAAGGCCTTACACATTCGCGACCCAATGCATTCCTTCTAAAAGGCCAGATAAAGCATTTAACATAACGAAATGATTTTATTTTTATATTTTTTTTTTTGGAATTTGATATTGTTTTTGTAACAGTTTGGATAGTTTTGTTGTTGCTTAAATAAAAAAAAATTATATTCCTACTCCCCTTCTAAGAGAAGCGAAGTAGGGCGAAGTATTTTTCTGCAAAGTTTTGTTGTTGCTTAAAACAAAATATATAAAAAAAATGCTGCTTATATCTCGCCTTTTAAGAGAAGCGAAGTCGAAGTTCTTTTGGATATTTTGGAAGGCAAGAATCAGGCATTCTTGTATGTCTTACTATAGAAGGCATGTTAGCATGAGCAATTCCATCTTAAAGAAGGTGTAAATAGACCTTCTAGAAGGCCTGAACGATGCAGGCCTTACAAATTTTACCGCTGATTGTTTTTTTTTTTCGTATTCAAATTTTCGTAGTTTGAAAAAAATTTAGATTTATAAATGTGAAATAATGAAAGCATACTTTAAGGCGAAAATTTAATTATTTGTCGGTAAGATGGTGAAGGGTATCAAAGATTCGGCACATCCGAATCTTTTTTTCATTTCATTATAATATATATTAGGATTTCTTGTTACGGCATTATCATGAGCGGCATTACCAATAATATAAATATGAGTCAAAATTGGCAAAATTACTTGAAACCACAAATTTATAATCCTTCAATTGCAATGGCAAAAATACCAATATATACTTGTTGTACATCAATGTTTAGGAAATTTTGTCTTCTTTTTAAATATATACAGTAGCGAGCATTAAAAATGCAACGCTATGTGATATGATCTTTGTTCGCATATATTTTGCTTATAGCAAGTCCTAATGTAACAGTACTAATGTAATTTTATTATTTGTGGTAATAGATACGTGTTGCATATAATTTTGTTGAATATTTTTGTGCGTAACGAAAATTATTGAACGTTTAGTGAAAGCAGTTGAAAATGTGAGCGAGCAAAAAAAATGCAACTCTAAACAAATAAACATGATTTTTAAAATGTTAATAAAAATTTTGATTGGAACTGATTGGAAACTATAGTGTTGTTAAAAAACATGATTTTCTATCGTTGCATATTGTCTAAGATACATGAAATCTACAAATAATATAAATATTAGCAATAATTCCAATTTTATTAAATGTTGATATTTTTCTGGACTATTTTGGACATTTTTCAATAGAGATTGATATTTTTGGAATTATTATTTATTTTGTTAGTTGTTTTAAAACCAATAAACATTTTCTATAAATAAGCGATCAAATATTTATGATAGTTTAGCTTAACTTCATAATTTATAATTGAGTATGACCTTTCGACCGAAATAACGCAACCACTTTCGATCGTTATTGAGATGGATTCAACAGCTTAAAATAGTTTTTCGCAATGATATGATATTATCGAATGCCCTGTATTGCTATAGTGTTCAAATATCCCTTGATTTTGGTCCTGGAACAAATTCTAACACAAGGAAAAAAAGTTAAGAAATATACCTATTTTGAACTCTTCATATGTTGAAAAATTGAAAGTGCATCCTTCGTGATGATTGGACTATTGGACTTGTTTACTATTGGAAATTAATATTTAAGTAAGTATGTCTACCTAGATCGTCTAAAATTTAAATATATGGGTTTAGGGTCAAATTAATTCAAGTTATCGTAATAGGCTCTTATTTCCATTATACAGTACTCGTAAAAATAATAAAGGACGTGCCTCTTAAAGTAAAGGTGGTAGTTTTATGTAAGTAAATAATATGTGTTTTGTTAGAAGGATATCCAGTTACCATATTTACATTATTAAATCAACGATTGCTGGCAATAGTAGCTTGAATGGCCAAATGTGGTCATTCAGATAATATAAAATATCTACTGTTAAATGACTTGTATCAATTGTTACAGGCATGATCGTTTCAATATTGTTTATTTAAGATAATTTTTTAGAATCTTCATATTAGAACTACATATTAATATTATTTCACTGCAATTATCATAATGTTATTCAAAAATATTCGAAAATTCTTAAAAAGTATGGAGAAAAGATTGTTTTCTTAATATTATTAATATCCTTTGTACCCAGCTGAAAATGATCATGTATAATAATATATGTATATATATGGAGTTTCATATATGTTTTGGATCCGAAAATTGAGGGTGTATGGACATGTATGGTACATATATTTGATAACATATATATAATAATATATTTTCCCATATATTTTTAAATATATATTTCCTCCCATATATTTTCATAAATAAAAACCATTATTGTTTTTTATAAAAAAGTTTTATTTTATAAACAAGAAAAGTTAAATACAAGAAAGTAAAGCAAAAAGAAAAAAATAAATACCCAGCTGAAAAAATTATGTATGAAATATATATTTATCCATATATGAAGTTCAATATATGATTGGATCCGAAAATTGAGGGTATATGGAAATATATGACTATATATTTCCATATATTTATTAATATATATTTAAAAGCCCTATTGTGAATGATTTTTTATATATATATATATATATTTTTTTTTGTTTATAAATTTTATTAAAAAATTAAAAGAATATCCAATAAATTTTTACATTGTACAGAAAGTAGTATATAAAAACCTTCATACTGTGTATTTGATGATCGCATTAAATCGCAATTTTGACAAATAATTAAACATCTCACAATCCTCAAACTTGAATATTCCATGGAGTACTGATAATCGTTGAGAATGCGAAAGAGTCTTTATTTTCTATTACTCCAGTTTCATAAATATGTATTTGCTTTAGGTATTGCACTTCTTGTCTTCGTTTATCAGAACTACTCCAGTATAGAAAAACAAAAAACAAAATAACACAATATTCATCAGAAATCTAATAATTATCTCAGTATCTAATAATTAAACGATGGACATCATAAAATGAGATTATGCATAACTATGAGAAGTGGCTTTTATTTTGAATTTTGCTCCTTCTTAATCTGATTTGCAGCGCCCTTATTAAATATAAAAATATCAAACGTTAGATGATATTGACCAAATATTTTTCATACATACCTCTTTTCTAATTCAATTAATGACCAATTATAACCTTCTTTGTTATGATAGAAGGGCGTTAAGTTTTGAATTTTTATTTAATTTTTGTATTTTTTAATGTTAAGAAAATTTTTGTTTTATTTATTTTTTTTAATGTCAATTTCAGTTTGTATTAAATTCACAAATACTATTTTATCAGAGGCACCAACCAGTTTATTTAGTATTCAAACCTATGTATTGAATGTTGAACATTCAAATTAGATAAAGATATATAGTTGCATATATCGGTTGGAAATGCTATTATGGCTACTTATTCATAAATTTTTAGCGGAATTTAAAATGATAGATATCAACTCCAAGAAAGAGTTAAAGGTTTGAGTAAAAATGTTAAATTACAAAAAAGTATAAGATAAGAGGAAAACAAAATAATAAAGGCATTCACCTCAGAAATTTGCAACTTTGCAAGACTTTTGCAAAGTAGGAAATTTGCATCGATTTCTGTAAACACAACAACAAGAGTCTAGCAAAGTTGCAATTTCTGAGGTGAATACCTTTATTTGGTCTTGGTCATATATGTATTCATATATTGAAAATTATTTGATATATGACGCCATATATAAATAACAATGCTCATATATAGTTCCATATATGGTTATATTTTTCTTATATGGTTTATATATGAATCCATATATTTGAAATATTTCCATATATGAGTAAATACTATTAGATATATTGAACCATATATATCTATATATTTCCATACATGGAGCATATATAATAATATATGATCGTTTTTAGCTGGGTAAACAAAATAACAAAAAATCTACTTCAGGTATCCTTGTAAATATCGTAACATTAATTTATAATAATTTAATATATACTTCATTTACGATTACGTTTTATTTCACCAATTTTTTGAGACATGCTGCGGTTTAACTCATATTTGGTCTGCTTTAACCATCCATGTTTTTCACCATATTCAACGCTGAAATCTGAAAAGATTGAAAAATAATTATAGTCGTATATAAAATACAGTAATATACTTCTATTACCTATTATGGCTTTTCGCGCTTGGACATTTAGGCAGTTGTAATGTCTCTTACGCCTTTCCTCCCCTTGCGCCTTCGGAGCTTGGCCAGAAAGGGTGCACTGTAGGATCGCATCTGGCTTAAATACTCCATCAATGAGCCTTCTTGCCAAATGTGTTGACCTAGATGCTGTGCCAATTGCACCGTCATATATTCTTTTGATGCAATATATATTGTATTTCAAATGTACCATCTGAAATAAGAGATTTTAAAGATTTTGATTATAAAAAACTTTTATTATTTTTTTTTTTTTTAAATATCACAAATAACATTAGATAAATGTTATTATAAGTTTTACTTTAACAAAAAACTATAAAAATAAAAATACATAGAATTCGCGGAAATAAAAAATACAAAAACCTTTGAGGGTTATAAAAAATACAGTTTTTTTATATGCTCACTTCTTCTGAATAAGTTTCACCATATAGTTGATAAACTTGAGTTTCCAACGCATTATCCAAATTTTCCCCTCCCATTTTAGGATGTTCTATAGGAGTTTGTTGGTCTATATTAACAACAGTCTCATTTTGAGTTGTCTGCAGCTTTTTTGATGTCATTTCATCCAATTTTCAATTTGGCGGCGTAGCATTTCATTCTCGTACTGTTAAAAAAAACAAAATATGAGGTATTTTTTATACAACTATAGTCGTTCAAAATATCGTTGCAATATAATAAAATTAAAAATATACATACCTTATCTCCATTGGTTTTTGATAAATTTGTTTCAAATTTGCATTCGGCAATCACCCTTCTTGTTTCCGTCTGCAAAGCGTTTTGTTTAGGTTCAGATCTGTGTAAACCTATTCAAATTTGTCAGAAATGTATTATATAATATTTTATTGATAATATCTTACCTGATTTTCGCATTTTTTTTTTTTTATAAATTTGATTTATATTTAAAAGCGTTCTTATTCAATATTGTTTCTATATGATTTGTTTGTGAACTGTGCTGTGAACATGCAAGCTATTTTACAACCGGTAGTCGGTAATAAGCATTTTCATGAAAATATACTTTTTTAAATGTATTAATATATATAAATCTTCCACTTATATATATCTTCCACTTATAAACTTTTTCACAGAAAAATTTCGATAAAATTTTCTGCTTTTGAATATATTTCATATAGAAATTTTTCCATTAATCTATTAATTAATATATATGTATATACATACATAATACATATATATTTTTTTTCAAATTGTTGTGAAAAATTCTAAGGAATAAATAAAAAAGTAATCGAAATCTTTATCAACTCTAACAAAAAATATTATTCATAGAAACTTCAAAATTTTGTATACATTAAAATTTAATAAAAATGGATAAAGAAATGCCTTGCTGCTCCAAAAGGGCATTGTCAGGAGGGAATAACTGTCAAGAAGGTAAAAAACCCAAATACAAAATTTGGAAATATGATCCTTCTGTATTGGTTAGTATTGGGAAATTAATTATATGTTTTTTTTTTTTTTTTGTTAAATAATTATTGTTCCATACAACTATTTTGTTATAGGTTCCTATAAAGACGAAAGAACGTTGGAATAGGAAAAAAGTTCTATGGGAACATACAAATAATAAGGATAAAACTGTTAAAAATCTAAATTTAAAAAACAGTATCATAGGAAGTGATAGTGAAGACCTTACACCAAATACCTCCAATGAGTATTCATCTTCTGATGGGGAAGAATACCACAATGATGAAAATTATACAATATCAGGTGACCAGCAAGCAGTATTTATGTTTTCTGATGAAGAGAATAGCGTTGAAGAGAATAGCGAAAGGTTTTTTGTCCAACAACATTTATATGGTATCGAAGTGAGATGATCGTACATTATGTAGTTTTAATGACATAGATTCAGAATGTGAGGATAAAGAAACATTTCTTGCACAACCTTTATACGAAAACAGTAAAATGACGGTGGATGAAACAGTTAAAGAGTTATTGGATATGTTCATAATACATAATATAACGAAATCTGCATTTAAATGTCAACTACATTTAATAAATAAAATGCTGCCTTCTGGACATATCATGTCCAAAACGTTGTAAAAATTTTTCAAATATTTAGAAAAGGAAGCTATAAAGCATTTTTTCTGCAAACATTGCAAAGTATATCTGGCAGATGAGAGAACTATATGTAGATATTGTGAGGAAATAAATATTTCTTACTTTTATGAAATCGATGCCATAGAACAATTAGTACGCTTATTTGAGGTAGATTGCATTTATAAATATCTAACGACAATCTCATTTAAAGAAGATACGATAAGCGACATTTGTGATGGATCCGAATACAGTCGAGTAAATCATGACAGAGGAAAATATGATTTAACTCTTGTATTATACACTGATGGAATTTCTATAATAAGAGTATACCCTTATACAACTGAATTAAAATTTCGAAATCAAATTGAAATGGAAAAACAAGCTTACAATGTCGAAAACAATAAATGTATCACACACTGCATGGGGGTCAAAGGTAGAACAATAATATCTTGTTTACCTGAGATGAACATATCCACATGTTTCCTTCTGGAATTTATGCATTCAGTACTATTAGGCGTAACAAAGCAGTTCTTAAACGTATGGTTAAATAAAAAGGGCGATTGGAGGATTAAAAAAAATATTAAGCATATTGATAATTTTTTAATGAATATTAAACCGACCCAAGCGATTGTCAGAATGCCGCGTTCCTTAGAATTATTTCATTTATTTAAAGCATCAGAATTATTTAATTGGCTTATTTACTATTCTCTACCTACTTTGGAAAATAATATGAATGATATATATTTTCAACACTGGATACTCTTGATTTGGTGATTGATATCACCAATTTATAACCTTAATCAACAAAATATTATTATAAGCAAACATCTTAAAGAAGCTGAAGACCTTTTAGATTTATTTGTTAGAGAAATCCCACTACTATACGGAGAACGAGAACTAACATACAATGTCCATCAATTACAACATGCTTGGTAGTTCGTTGATGGGGTCCTCTGTGGGCCACATCGGCGTTTCCATTTGAAAATAAAAATGGATTAATTGCCAAAAGTGTTCATGGTACTCGAAATTTAAATCAAGAAATAATAAACAACATTAAAATAGCACAAGGAGCGGATGTAATGAAAACCCGTATTGATTCTATGATACCTATCTCTGAGATAAACATGCAAGTCCTTGGAAAGCATAAAATTTTTTGCCCAAATACATCACAAACTAAAACTTTACAATCAATGGGTCTATTTCCAAATGAATCCTTATTTTTTGATAGAGCAAGATTTAAAAATATAACTTATACTTCTACTTTGTATAAAGAAACAAAATTTAACAATTACACCATTTTAGTTAAGAGTGCTAATTTTGAAAAATATGTTATTATTAATTGTTTTATAAAAAACGATAACAAAATTTATTTATTAGTTCAAAATCTAGAGTTGACCAATAATAACTTTGTTCATATTTCAACAAATACAAAAGTTAAACATCTCATACCTTTCAAAACTTTAAATACTTTTAGTGTTATAAAAAGTGAAAACATTCAAAATATGTTTTCTGTAATGCAAATTGGAAATTATATTTGTAAAATTGTAAAAACTTTTAGCACAGTTTTTTGAAAAATAAAAAAATTATTGATTTGTATGAAATATTGGATTTTTATACTTTAATTATAGTTATACGAACAATCAGTATACCGTATTGAGAACTGTATCATTTCTTCATGTAAAATCTAATCAAGAAAATTTTTCATACATGAGTTCATATATGTGGAAAATATTAATCTCTTCTTTCATATATGCATGAATATATGTTAATTTGTTTCATGTATGTGTGAATATATGGTAATAAGTTTCATATATGATACATAAATAAAATATATAATCACATATATTGTAAAATTGATTAATATATGCACCCATACATTGGAAATATTTACATGTATGACTACACACATTTCCATATATGTGTTCATATATATCTATATATGTTCATACATGGACCATATATAATTATATATGATCATTTTTACCTGGGTAATTAAAATTACCTTAAATTTTTATGTATTGCTAGTAATTAGTGGTAATACTACCAAATTATAGTTTTCATAATTTTTCAATAATTATTTTTATCAAAATTAAAAAAAATCCGATGATTTTTTAGGAGTTGCATTTTCTTTGCTCCCTTAAATTTACAACTTTTTAAAAAAAAAATATTATTAACTGTTCGCATGCATAACAATTTGGAACAAAATGACATACAATAGTTGGCTAAGGCCGCAAAAAATGAAATCACAATAGAATTGGCTAATTTAATGACGTTCTAGCCCTAATCAATACGGTCAAAAATCATATAGCCTAGCGTTGCTACTGTATATTTTTCTATTTGTTGTTAATGAAAAAAAAAAAAATTAAGAAAAATCGGGTAAAAAACTGTAGCGAAAAAACTTCACCAAGATAGTCTAAAAAGTAAAAACTTTAATTTTTTAAGCTTAATATCTCTTAAACTAAAAGAGATAATATATGCATACGACGATATTTTTTGTAGATCTCGACTAGCAGAATCCTCCTATATAAAAATCTTTCAGATGTAAGGAATCTGGATCGTTTTTAAAAAATTTTATACACGAGGTGTCCAACTTTGGGACCCTGTGGACTCGCCTCCTGTATGTCTATATGGTCCAAGTTCAAAACTTAAGCTATTTAAGCTACGCCTACACCTCTACTATCACCATGTGTGAGGGTAAATTTCTACATAAGAGAAAAATTTTCTTATTTAAATTTAACGGATAGATGATTAGATCATAGTTAACTAGCTGTGTTATCAATTTTATCAAATAACGCATTACAACTGTTTTATTACGCAAGCAGAATTGCGTAAGAAAAAATACGCACAAAGCAGAATGAAAAGTGGAGAGTACGCGCATGAAATTTTATTATACATACCTTAGGTACATACATACCTGCTATAACCTTTTCTTTAATTGAAAAGCACTTTTTGGGAAAAGTAATCGAGAGAAAAAGAAGTGTATAAAACCCGCGCTTGTACTACAATTATACCGCCTATTTGTTACATAACATTCCATAACAATAAAATAAATTTTGATAGCCCACTTCTATGGCTATTCTGTAATCGTAAAGTGGTTAACGTTGTGAAAAATATATATACCTTTTTATTCAATTTTAAGCCATATATTTTTTTTTTTTTGGGAACGGTGAGTATCTCTGCCTGAAATTATAGGCAAGGTAATAATAACCTTACAATTCTATTATTACTGTAGAATATCCCTGTACTGGTTTACTGCGGGAAAAAGCTACATATTCACCGAATTTCCTACGTCAAAATCTAATTGGGTGCACTTAAGTGATACAGTTCTTGAAAGACATATCGATTTTCTTGTGAGCTGTAAAATTTCATCAGTTGCAATTCCAGCAACTTACGTTATACTTTATAAAAGTGCCCTGAAACCATCACTCACCAACCGTATATATTTTTTTTATATTAATAATATACATACAATTTTGTTAAATTTTTGAAAACTATTTCTTCTTGGCCCACTAACAAAACTTTATATAAATTTTTTTTGGATAATTTTATATACCTAATATGTCTAAACCACTTTTTTTTTTTTATAAAACATACAAGATTATTTTCTAAATTGCCTATGGCTAATGATATTTTATAAAATTTAACACTTAAAATTTCACCTAAAACTCGTCTTAATTCATAAAATTTGGCTAAACATTTATCCGTGCCTATTATAAATATTTATACAGTAACCCATATTTAATATTCAAATTTGGTATTAACTAAGTTATCTTTACATTTCCATACTTAATAATCCAATTAATGAAAACATAATTAGATATTATATTTAACAAATAATATAACTAAAGAATTTGAATAACTCATAACCTAACATTTACCTTAATTATTGATTATAATCACTAATCACTACGTCAAATTATTAAATAATTGACTTTACAACTAATGTCTACTATATCTTATTCTTATTATTTAAATTCATATTTAAAGATTTAGAATATTTAATTTATTTAAAAATTATATTGCAACAATATCATTATTATATTAACCTAGTTCTTATAACCACTTAAAATTAACCTAATCTAAACTGTTTGCAAAACAAACAAAAGAAACAATTTTTAACAAAACACCCTAAACATTACAACAAAATAGAAGATACACCAAATCACCAGGCCTGTTGACAACGATGGATAAATATACTATGTAAGTGTACGATAAAAGCAAAATTATAGTATTTTTTTTATTCTTGCTTTTCAATTTTGATTGTTGTTGTAATTAAAGAATACTCATTAATAACTGAGGCAAAAAGAATATGTAAATATAAATGAATGAAATCAAAATATGAATGAAAAATACTAACATTCCAGTTATTAATGGGTTCTCTTTACCCATTCCAAAATTCTTACATTTTTGTTTTGATTATATCACCTATGTATATAACATAGTTGATCCAATTTTGTTTATCTATTTTTTTTTTTTTTGTTTGTTTTGGTTTAACATTTTAAGAAGTTTCAAGAGAAATATTCCTCATCATCCTTTAATTATTTTTGAACTTTGTATTTTATTACATATATAATACCCTATAAATTAATATATTTTTTTTTATTAATAAGATCAGAATGTTTGTTAATAAAATCATTGGTTAAATGAACATATTCAAAATGAGTTGGTAATAATTATTTATACTGGTTGATGCAATGTAGAAATTGAAATAGTAGGTAGTGCAGTGGGCTGATAATTAAACATGGTTATCAGAATGGTAGGGTGGGAAACTGACCTTGGGGAGAATTTTCATCTTACACTTCCCATTAACAAAAGCAAAATTTCTGAAATTATAAGCAATAGACCAATACACCTCTTCTCTACTTAACTTCTCCTCACTTTTCATCAACATACTGCAGACTTTTTGTTAATTACAGTAACGCTACCCTTTAATTTGTTATCACCATCTAAGCCTACGCCCATTTTCCCTGAGCTAAGACCAAAGCATAGCTAGGTGTGCAGAATAGTGTTAACAATAAAGGAACTAGTGGTTCGTTACAGAAATTAAATGGCGCCCAACGTGGGGCACATACGAGTTTATTAACACCTTAAACTTAAAAATTACATTTAAATTATAAAAGCCCCACTTCTATAGTGTAATAATCTAGCTTCTATAATATCCATAGTATATTTGATTTTTAGGTAGTTCGGATTTAATGTCTGGACGTATAAGTTTGGATTTTTACCGATCTAAGAAACCAGTCAAATTGTGCATCTCACAGTTTAATTTTTAGTTAAGTTTATAATGTTGTTGGATTTTGAAAATATGCAACATTTGCCTTTGATTTACCACTTCGTTATATTCTAGATTTATTTCTATTTTTTTTATTATGTTTGCGCTTAAAATTTTAGATATTTTTGGACTTTTTGCTAAATGTTGCTTGCGTTTACATACCATTATTATTTAAAAATTTTAACACTAACAATTTCAAGATTTTTATTAATTTTTTTTGCAATAGCAATATTTATGTTTAATCGCACTTTTCTTTATTTCCTAAATTTCGCTTTGTTTTGTGCACTAATATAGCTGCGTGTGCTTTTATAACCTACTATTTCTTATATAATTTCTACAGAGTAATCAACCAATTCATTCAATAACAAGTGTTTCAAAAGTTCATAACAAATTCATTTTACTTTTTGTATGAAAATTCATAATGCCTGTTAATCATAGCCCAGAAACTCGAGGTGCCGATGGGCTAGAAAAGCCTGAACAATCTTTATGCACGATTTGTAATGATCATTTAGAATTAGATGATAGAACTATTACTTCGTGTAATCATTCATTTCATGCTTTGTGTCTAGCTAGATGGTTAGAGACTAGTCAAACATGTCCAATATGCAGACAACTGTGTTCTTCATTAGAAACAACTTCTCAGCCTACAATGTCTTTAAGAAGTGAGCATCTATTCGCGAAATAGAGGGGCTGTTCCCCGAGATAGTCCTAATACGAGATCATATGCTCAACAAAATCAAAGAACTTTAGGATCTTTCGATAATGTACAAACTCCCGTAAATAGACGTCGAACAACAAATTTTTCAAATAATCATATTTCTGAACAAAGAGTTCAACAACTAATAACAGAATCATTAAATACTTTTAGAGCTGATTTCTCTGCTTCTATTACTGCCGAGTTGAGGTCCATGTTTCAAAATTTAAACGTAGAGTCAAATCGCACAAATTTACCTAGTTCTAGAAACTATATTTCTAATCTGGCCGGAAGATAATCCATTTAGAGACAACCCATCTCAAAATATGGCAAATAGAAGAAGTGGTTCACAACCCCCAGTAAATTCTGTCAATGTTCCACTTGATCCTCATAAAATTGCAAATTTGATTTATAATTGGCATATTAAATATTCTGGTTCGGATGATAGCATTTCAGTAGATGAGTTTATTTACAGAATAAATACACTTACCTCCATTCACCTAAATGGTAACTTTGAATTACTCTGTGAGCATGTACATTCATTATTTGAAGGCAAAGCTTTAAAATGGTTTTGGCGTTATCATCGCCAAACTGACTCCACACTGGTTTGGTTTGACATTTGCTATGCTCTTCGAAGACAATTTAAAGATACCACCACGGACTATGACATAAAAGATGATATGAGGCGTAGAAAACAAAGAAATAATGAAAATTTCGACTCATTTATTGAGTCAGTGATGCATTTAAGTGATAAGCTAAGAATACCTATAGGGGAACCAGAATTGGTTGAAATTATAATTCGTAATTTAAAAACTGATTTACGTCATGAATTGCTACATTTAAATATCAGCGATTTATCTACTCTTAAAAAAGAGGCTAGAAAACATGAACATTTTTCGAGGATCTAGTATTAAATTCGGCCCATAGACAAAAGTACCAACGCGTTCAAGTATCAGAACTTATTCGTGAAACACCAGTAGAGCCTATCGGGGTACCAAGTGAAGAAATAGATACCGATATTAATGAGATAGGGGAACATTTTGCAAAATGTTGGAATTGCGATGCTACTGGTCATCGCTACCAGGATTGCATTGCTCCAAGGCGTATCTTTTGCTATGGGTGTGGAGCTTTAGATACCTATCGCCCAACTCGCCCCAATTGTAAACGAAAGTCGGAAAACTCTTTTCCGGATGCTAGAGAAAAAGTTTTATGTGAGGAAATAGATCGTATGCTTAAGATGGGTGTAATAGAGGTAGCCGAAAACTCGCCCTGGTCTTCACCAGGAGTTTTGTTGGTGAAACCAGGGAAAGTGAGATTTTGTCTAGATTCGCGAAAACTAAATGAGGTAACCATAAAAGACGCCTACCCAATCCCAAATATCGACGGTTTGATCTCACGTCTGCCTCCAGTGAATGTCATATCTAAAATAGATTTAAAGGACGCATTTTGGCAGATTGAACTGTCAAAAGCGTCCCGTCCAAAAACAGCGTTCACTGTCCCCAGCCGACCATTGTACCAATTTTTGCGGATGCCTTTTGGGCTCTGCAATGCGCCGCAGACAATGTGTCGGTTGATGGACAAGGTGATACCTTATGAATTGAAGAGCCATGTATTTGTTTATTTGGACGATCTGCTTGTGGTATCCCATTCACTGGATGAGCATATCGTGCACCTTCTTCAAGTTGCTTCACAGTTAAGAAAAGCTGGCCTCACAATTAATATGAAGAAAAGTAAATTTGGCTTAAGAAGTGTCAAATATTTGGGATATGTAGTAGGCAATGGTACGTTAATAGTGGATCCAGACAAAGTCAAGGCCATCTCTGATTACCCCGTTCCGAAGACGATTAAGCAATTACGGCAATTCCTGGGCCTAGCGGGGTGGTATAGGCGGTTTGTGGCTGACTATGTATCAATAACTATTCCCTTAACAGAGCTTTTGTCGAAAAAGAAAAATTTTATGTGGAACTCAGATGCCCAAAAAGCTTTTGATACCCTGAAAAACTGCCTTACGTCTGCCCCCTTTTTATCACATCCGAACTACAATAAACACTTCATTGTAAAGGGGGAGTTTTGGCTCAATGCGATGATAATGGAGATGAACGGCCAATGGCATTCATGTCCCATAAACTGAATAGGTCCCAGAGGAACTATTCAGTTACGGAACAGGAATGCTTGGCCGTGGTGTTAGCCATAAAAAACTTTCTACAGAATATGCAGAGATGCGAGAGAAACTCGAAATATCAGACCTGCCTCATTTTAAAATTGTAGGAAAATTTATATACCACAAAACGGAGTTTGAAAGGGGAACAGAAAGTGATGAGTTTATATGGAAATTATTAATACCCATAAATCTAAGGACTGACGTTATAATTGCTTCTCATGATCAGCCTTCAGCTTCCCATGGAGAAATCACGAAAACTCTGGACAGGATTAGGAGGTATTTTCATTGGCCTGGCATGTTTTCTGATGTTAGAAAGTATGTTGCAAATTGTGAGTTGTGTACCACCTCAAAAACTCCAACACGTACCTTAAGACCTCCTATGGGACAAATGACAGAGTCCGATAGACCGTTCCAAAGTCTTTACGTAGACTTCATAGGTCCGTTTCCACGAAGTCGAAATGGAAATATTGACATTTTTATAGTCATGGACCATTTTAGCAAATTTTCATTTTTAAAGCCATTGAAAAAGTTTAATGCAAAACTAATTGTTTCGTATTTAAAAGAGAATATTTTTGACTGCTTCGGGGTTCCGGAAACCATAATTTCAGACAATGGTAGTCAATTTAAGAGTAGGGAGTTTGTAGCATTCCTTTCTAAATTTGGAATAACTCACTTATGTATGGCTGTGTATTCGCCACAAGCGAATGCTAGTGAAAGAGTGAACAGGTCAGTAAACGAGGCATTACGGTCATACATTCGCACAGACCAACGTAATCGGGACTTATATTTGAGTAGCATTAATTGCTCACTTCGCAATAGCCTACATCAAAGTCTTGGGTGCTCACCTTACCTTGTTGTATTTGGGCAAAATATGATAACCCATGGTAACGATTACCAAACTCTCCGAAATCTTAATTTGTTGGCTGAGCCTGAAGCAAAATTATCTCGCTTAGATAATTTCCAATCTATTAGAGAAAATATTAAAACAAATATGAAAGCTTCCTATGAGAAAAATTCTCGAAAATATAACTTAAGATCAAAGTCCCGAAATTTTGAAATTGGCCAAATTGTGACGAGAAGAAACTTTGCACAAAATAATCTACTTAAACACTTTAATGCTAAATTAGCACCAGTCGGAATTAAAAGTGGAGTTGTCGAGAAAAAGGGTAACTCTTATTATGTATTGCAAGATCTAGATAGTAATAACCAGTCTACATATCATTTAAAAGATATCTGGTAATAAAGATATTAGCCCTTTTTCAGTTGTTTCTCATCGGTAGACCTTGACAAACATCTGCTTTGTGAGGGTAAATTTCTACATAAGAGAAACATTTTCTTATTTAAATTTAACGGATAGATGATTAGATCATAATTAACTAGCTGTGTTATCAATTTTATCAAATAACGCATTACAACTGTTTTATTACGCAAGCAGAATTGCGTAAGAAAAAATACGCACAAAGCAGAATGAAAAGTGGAGAGTATGCGCATGAAATTTTCTTATACATACCTTAGGTACATACATAACTGCTATAACCTTTTCTTTAATTGAAAAGCACATTTTGGGAAAAGTAATCGAGAGAAAAAGAAGTGTATAAAACCCGCGCTTGTACTACAATTATACCGCCTATTTGTTACATAATATTCCATAACAATAAAATAAATTTTGAAGCCCACTTTTATGGCTATGCTGTAATCGTAAAGTGGTTAACGTTGTGAAAAATATATATACCTTTTTATTCAATTTTAAGCCATTTTTTTTTTTTTTTTGGGAACGGTGAGTATCTCTGCCTGAAATTATAGGCAAGGTAATAATAACCTTACAATTCTATTATTACTGTAGAATATACCTGTACTGGTTTACTGCGGGAAAAAGCTACATATTCACCGAATTTCCTACGTCAAAATCTAATTGGGTGCACTTAAGTGATACAGTTCTTGAAAGACATATCGATTTTCTTGTGAGCTGTAAAATTTCATCAGTTGCAATTCCAGCAACTTACGTTATACTTTATAAAAGTGCCCTGAAACCATCACTCACCAACCGTATATATTTTTTTTATATTAATAATATACATACAATTTTGTTAAATTTTTGAAAACTATTTCTTCTTGACCCACTAACAAAACTTTATATAAACCTAAACCACTTTTTTTATAAAACATACAAGATTATTTTCTAAATTCCCTATGGCTAATGATATTTTATAAAATTTAACACTTAAAATTTCACCTAAAACTCTTCTTAATTCATAAAATTTGGCTAAACATTTATCCGTGCCTATTATAAATATTTATACAGTAACCCATATTTAATATTCAAATTTGGTATTAACTAAGTTATCTTTACATTTCCATACTTAATAATCCAATTAATGAAAACATAATTAGATATTATATTTAACAAATAATATAACTAAAGAATTTGAATAACTCATAACCTAACATTTACCTTAATTATTGATTATAATCACTAATCACTACGTCAAATTATTAAATAATTGACTTTACAACTAATGTCTACTATATCTTATTCTTATTATTTAAATTCATATTTAAAGATTTAGAATATTTAATTTATTTTGTTTGTAATTTTTGTTGAACTTATTTATAGAGTTTTTAGAATTTGTATTATTCGGGCTCAAGTTCATTGAATAATTGTAGAATTGTTCAACATTTAGGAAAAGAAGTCACAGATTCCATTTCCTAAAAATTGTAAGTTAAATAGATGATGTTTACAGAGAACACCACGGTGGGACACTGAAGAGTGCTGATGACGGTCGTGGCTGACTAGAAAATGCATTCCATTCTGCCGAGTGTCCAATAAAACTTTTACAATGTATTCTTCTACAATTATTCAATGAACTTGAGCCCGAATAATACAAATTCTAAAAACTCTATAAATAAGTTCAACAAAAATTACAAACAAATTAATCTTCACACTGGGCACGGTGTAAACTTGTTACTTGACTTTCCTGCTAGGCTTTCTAAAAATAGAAACAAACAGAAGGGACAAAACAAATAACAACAACAACATTGTTCATTGCTACTTAATAAGTAGCTAAACAATAACAATTATACATTGCTTCATTTGCTACCTAACTGATAGCTTTAAAGCATATAAACAATAATAATTGTAAAAGGAGAATACAAATAATTGTAAAAAGCTTTATCGTAAACCATTCGTCTAACTTAATAACATTTAGGAAAAGAAGTCACAGATTCCATTTCCTAAAAATTGTAAGTTAAATAGATGATGTTTACAGAGAACACCACGGTGGGACACTGAAGAGTGCTGATGACGGTCGTGGCTGACTAGAAAATGCATTCCATTCTGCCGAGTGTCCAATAAAACTTTTACAATGTATTCTTCTACAATTATTCAATGAACTTGAGCCCGAATAATACAAATTCTAAAAAATATTTAATTTATTTAAAAATTATATTGCAACAATATCATTATTATATTAACCTAGTTCTTATAACCACTTAAAATTAACCTAATCTAAACTGTTTGCAAAACAAACAAAAGAAACAATTTTTAACAAAACACCCTAAACATTACAACAAAATAGAAGATCCACCAAATCACCAGGCCTGTTGACAACGATGGATAAATATTAGGGTGATCGATTATTCGACTTTTTGGAGAAACCGGTTTTCGAATAGTTCGAATAGTTGGTATTTTGAAAAACCCTGTTGCACTTTTTAAAATTCAGAAAAAACCGGTTAACTGTTTTTTTTTTCAGAAGTTAATATTTCTATCAAAAGACTACATTTCTTAAAGATAAATCAATAAATAATGTTCAAGTTAAAATTTATTAAACATAATAATTTTTGGAAATAACTATTAACCCAAAATAACCTAAACCATTCGGGGAGGGGTCTTTTTGGAATTGTAGACCAATACTATGGTCAATTATGGACCGATCTTCACGAAATTCGGCACACAGATTTAAACTTATATGGAACTTACATGTGCAAAAATTCTTGCTACATTCAAGGGATTTATGATCGTAAAACCCCTTTTCCGGGAGGTTATTTGTACAGGGGTTAGGTGAAATAATGAACCGATCATAACCAATTCAACACGCTTCGTCCTTGGACTATAAGAAACCTGTGTGCCAAATTTAATTAATTTATGTTCAAAATTGCGACCTGTATTAAGGTGGGTCTTAGACCAATATTTTTGGGTGTTATAAACATCAGCATAAACGCATAATACTCTCGCTACCTATGGTGGTGTAGGGTATAAAAAATATAAGAAAATAATCATAAAAATTTTTATTAACTTTTACTTAGCATAAACAGAAACCATAGATTAATATGTAAAAAGTCAGAATCAACTTTATTGAAACGATTCTGCAGGTGAAACTTTTTTAAACAAAATCTTTGAAAAATTAAGAAAATATTGAATGAAAAAAAAGACTAAAACATTTAAATTTAACCTTAAACTATATTTTTAAAACATTAGAAATAATACTTTATGAATATTTAAAAAAATATTCATAAATTTATATTCAAACATGTTTCGTGAAATAAAAAGCTATTTTTAAAACCGGTTTTTTGTGTTTAAAAAAAACGGTCTATTCGACATTCGAAAAATAAACTTTTTTAAAAAAACCGAAGGCACATTGACTGAAAAAACCGGTTTAAAAACCGGTTGGAAAACCGTGTCGATCACCCTAATAAATATACTATGTAAGTGTACGATAAAAACAAAATTATAGTATTTTTTTTTATTCTTGCTTTTCAATTTTGATTGTTGTTGTAATTAAAGAATACTCATTAATAACTGAAGAATATGTAAATATAAATGAATGAAATCAAAATTTAATGGGTTCTCTTTACTCATTCCAAAATTCTTACATTTTTTGTTTTGATTATATCACCTATGTATATAACATAGTTGATCCAATTTTGTTTATCTATTTTTTTTTTTTTTTTTTTTTTTTTTTTTGTTTTGGTTTAACATTTTAAGAAGTTTCAAGAGAAGTATTCCTCATCATCCTTTAATTATTTTTGAACTTTGTATTTTATTACATACAGTGGTGGCCACGAATTTAAGACACGACATTTCACTTATATATTTCTGATAATTTTTACATCTTATCGAACAAATTTTAGATCCATGTTATTTTTTAAAGATCCTAGTAATGTTATGAAAAAAAATCAACAATAGTTTGTTACCTATATTTAGTTTCCAATTTTTATTTACATATTATACAGATTAATACAAGTTTAAGCCTGGTCATGAATTTAGGACATAGGCAAAATAAAAGTTAATTCACAAAAGTAAAGCTCAGCTTCATAAAACAATATTAGTATTTGGTGGGAAATCCTTTATTTTGAATCACAGCAGCGCATCTCCTGGGTAAACTTTCAACTAAGGCCATACAGCGCTCCTTTGGAATGGCATACCAAGCCTTTTGAATTTCTTCCCATAAATCAGTCAAATTTTTTGGCTTTACTGCTCGTACATGCTCCTCAACATCATTCCACAAGTTCTCAATTGGATTGAGATCCGGGGATTGAGCTGGCCATTTCAGAACTGTGATATTATTTTCCTCTAAGCAACTCTTCACTAGACGTGAAGTGTGCTTAGGGTCATTATCATGCATAAATTTCCACATTAGAGGCATGTTGTCTGCAGCGAATGGTATCATGATGCTTGTCAGTATGTTTTTGTAAATATGCTGGTCCATTTTATTGAATGGGACCTACACCATGCCAGGAAAATGCTGCCCACACCATGACATTTCCACCACCATGCTTAACCGTTTTAAGGGTGTACTTTGGGTGATGCTCCAGGTTTGGAGGACGCCATACGTACTGTTTTCCATCAGAACCAAAGCGACAAAACTTCGACTCGTCGCTCCAAAGTATATTTTTCCAAAATGTCATCGGCTTATTGAGATTTTCTCTTGAAAACGCTAGTCGGGATTTAATATTTTTTTTTTGACACAAGTGGTTTACGTTGTGCAATACACCCACGTAAGTTCTTCTCATTCAGACGTCTTCTTATTGTCCTGGACGATATATTAATACCAAAATCCGATGAAATCTCATTTTTAATTTTACTTGAGCTCTTGAAAGGATCTTTAGCATCTGATTTATAAATTAAGCTATCCTCCCTGGGTGTAGTTTTTCGGGCTCTAGGGTGCTGTTTGACATTTTTGGTAGTGCCATGTTGCTTGATGTGTTCCAGTGCATTGTAAATCTTGGATCTGGAACATTTTAGTAGCTTGGAAATTTCCATTACTGTTTTTCATCAGTATTCATTTGTTGGATCAATTTTCGCTCGGCATCCGAACTCCAAGTACCTCTGGCCATTTCTAACTAAATATTTTGATGTATTCTAACATTAAATGGAATAAAACATTCATTACTTACCTTTTAGCTTCAAAAAACACCAAAAAATCACTTAAAAACCAAATATTTCTTATATGTTTTAAATTCGTGACCAGCTTCAAAATCACGTTTTTACGAAAATATAATAAAAACAGCAACAAAATGTATACACAAACAAAACCAAATAACGGTAATTGATCTTAACATTACAGGGTACACTGAAAAATTAACAAAATCTAATTTTATATTGCAGGGTTGTAATAATTATCAGAACTTAGTTCGTTACATGTCGTGTCTTAAATTCGTGGCCACCACTGTATATAATACCCAAGTCGCGTTTATACTGTGAACAAGTGCAGACGTCATTACTGCAGTATACATTGTGCAAAAAAAAAATAAAAATAAGTTTGAAAAATAAAAACAACTAATATATGAAAAATATTTTGAATATTTTAAAATAAAAACAAAAACATTAAAGAATTTATAACAACAATTACTGTGCAATAGTGCTTGTATGTTAACCAAGCATGAGTGCAGGTAGCGAGAACTGTGAAGAAAGCAGTGATAGTGATACCAGTGTTATGAACTGGCAAGTTATGAACTCAAGCAAACGTAAAAAAGCCCCAATAAATACAAATATTAACAAAAAACAAAAATTATTGATAAACCAACCACGTCAACCAACAACAAATATGCAGCCCTTAGTAATGATGATAATGATGACGATAAACAACCAGAAGAATTGGGAGAAGGAACCCCAAAGCCACCTAATATTTTCATTCCTTGTGTGACTGAAATTAATAAAATGATTATTAGTTTTTCGAGTGTTATTCCAAGTTCTGATTTTCATTATAAATCGTTAAGAGATGGACAAGTTAAACTATTTATGAAGACAATTGATTCTTATAGAAAACTTATTAAATACTTAGATACCAAAAACATAAATTTCCATACATATCAAATCAAAAACGAGCGTTCATATAGGGTAGTACTCAAAGGTATTCACTACACAACTCCAGTTGAGGATATAAAGGCAGAACTCATTCTACTAGGACACAAAGTCAGGAATGTTGTAAATGTTATAAGTAGGGTTACGAAACAACCATTATCCATGTTTTATATTGATTTGGATCCGACTCCAAATAATAAGGAAATTTATGAGTTACGATACTTAAATAACGCCGTAGTCAAGGTTGAACCGCCACGTAAAACTAACGATATCGTACAATGTCATCGTTGTCAACAATATGGTCATACTAAATCGTATTGTAAAAAACCATTTGTGTGTGTTAAGTGTGGATTAGATCACCCAACAGCCGAATGTTCGAAAAACGCTGAGCAACCTCCTCGATGCATTCATTGTCTACAAAATCACACGGCAAATTATAAAGGTTGCCAATTCTATCAATCTATTCTTCAAAAAAGAACATCTTTTCATTAAAATCAAGTTCGGACTCAATTTCGAAATAACCCCAATAATCAAAATGAATATCCTGAAATTAATTCGTCTCAACAAAATCGTGGCTTCAGTTCAAATAATATAGGATCAAAAGTATCATACTCTGAAATCCTTAAACAAAATTCAAATAATGAGAGTAATTTTATGAAAAGCTTGGAAATAATGTTAGATAAACATATGGAAAGATTAACATCAACTTTAATGAGTATGATGTCATTACTTATTGACAAACTATGCAAATAAACCTAAGAATTGCTGTATGGAATGCCAATGGTTTGGCTAGTAAGCAAAATGAAATTGAAATGTTTATGAAATTAGAGCATATAGATGTATTCTTATTATCAGAAACCCACCTTAACAATCGATCATTTTTTTAAATAACTGGATACAATTTAATCACTGCAAATCATCCCGACGAAAGGTCACATGCTGGCTCTGCAATACTAATTAAATCAACAATTGATTTTCATGTTTTAGACGCAATACGTAAACCTTTCATTCAAGCTGCAGGTATTAAAGTTAAATGTAATAATAATTATGTATGTATATACTCAA
Organism: Protophormia terraenovae; assembly: GCA_951394005.1. NCBI lineage: Eukaryota > Metazoa > Arthropoda > Insecta > Diptera > Calliphoridae > Protophormia > Protophormia terraenovae. Next base: position 16,987,223 of record OX596078.1, read on the forward strand.
TTTATTGCCCCCCAAGACATCATGTAACATGCCAAGAATATGAAAACTTCTTTTTGAATCTCGGACCTCGTTTTATAGTAGCAGGAGATTACAACGCTAAACACCAATGGTGGGGATCAAGGCTAGCAAACCCAAAAGGTCGTGAATTATATAAATGCATTACCAAGCATAATTATCGCACCTTATCAGGAGGCAGTCCTACATACTGGCCAACTGATGTTAACAAAATACCCGACCTTTTAGATCAACGGTTCTCAAATGGGGGTCCGCGACCCACAAGGGGTCCGTAAGTACATTAGTGGGGGGTCGTGAAGAGTTCCTGAAACATATTCTTAAACATAAAATTTTTTAATATAAATATTATTTACAAGTTCAAATGAAAATTCTACTAAAAACATGAAACTATTTAAAAAAAGAAATATTTTTACAAATTATATCCAAATTAAAGACAAGCATAAAATGAGTTTTTTTTAGAAACTACTAATGAAGAAACCTTTAATTGAAAATATTATGCTTCAAAAAGACAACTATAATCAAACGAAGAAAGTAATGCTGTCCAATAGAGTGTCGATATAGGAACACCCCTCGAACGATGCGTAAAAATTTGCTTTGGTAATGGGTCCCATACATTTTAGTAAAAAAAAATTTCGATTTTTTAATCGAACTAGGTATCAAAAAATTCGTAATTCTATGCTGGTTATGGAAAAAATATTTATTTTAAATATTTTTTCCGTGGGATTTTGTTTCGCTAGAAGACGTTTGATGAACATTTTTTTGAACAAATTTGGAAAATCATATATTATCAACAGTACTTATTACTACAATGCTAATTTTTAATATTTTAGCCATAAAGGGAACAAAATTATAAAATTATTATAAATTTTTTAAGAAAAACATCGAATTTTATTACGGTTAGGAACCAACATTTTTGCGAAAATTTGTTAAAATATTTTTGTTATAATTGGCAAATGATACCCATTTCAAGATCCAACTCAATACTATTTTTTAGACGAAATTTTCTAGACCCGTGACTTTCAATCGATGGTAGGGAACTGAAGATCAATTTTAATTTCTTTTTAATATTTCTCCCATATTAAGTAAATTTTTACGCATCGTTTGAGGGATCTTCCTACAAAATTTTTGTCTACCGGACACTTCTGTCCAATGACACAGTATAAAGAAAACTTTACGATGTGGCAGGGTAAACAATTAATTAAAAAGATAAATAAGTAGTTCACTTAAATTTGATGAAACTATAGTTTTTTCACATGAAATTCTACTTTTATTCTATTTTTTTATAAAATTTTTTTCAGAACACAAACATTTTATTTCATCGCTAAGTTTCCCGGCTATATAAAGAAAATTTGCTTAAGCAACTTTATAATTTAAAAACAGAAAGTACTATCAATGTTAGTATTAAGAAAGTACCAGGTTCATTTTAAAAAAAGAGTTGAAATTCGTTTGAATTTAATTTTGGATCAACAGATTTAAAAGCATCTTAAATAGTTGAAATATAGCAAAGTATATCCGCTTGTTGGCTCCGAAGCCCTAAAAATATTATACAAATTTTCTTCAACATACATTTTTATGTAAAAATATATTTTTTACTCTTTTGTCCCTCAAAACAGAGATTCGATCTTAATATTCTTAAAATTCTTAATATTCAAATAAAACAATGTCGAAGTTATTAATATTATTTTTTAAAATTACTTTATCTTTACATTTTTTCTAATTTTTAAATTAGTCAAAGTTGTAGTGGGTCGCGCTTCCATTGCAATATCAAAAGGGGGTCGCGAAGCGAGGTCTTGTGAGAACCCCTGTTTTAGATTTTGCAGTATACAGTGGTATACCAAACAACAAGTTAGATATAATGAATGTTGATGATTTAAGCTCTGATCACTCTCCTATTATTATTAACTATAACACTGTATTAGAACTTGTATCTAAAAAACCAAAAATTTTTACGAATAAAACCGATGTTAATTCATTTGCTTATTGGATTGAGAAAAACATTGATTTAAAACTGTCAATAAAAAATGTTATTGAATTGGAAAATGCTGTGGAAATGTTTACTAACCTAATTCATGAGTCGGCGGTATTGTCTACACCTCCTCAACGTAGAACATTTTCTGGTAATCATGTTCAAATATCTGCAGAAATTAGAGAGCTCATTAGAAATAAAAGAAGGCTACGTAGAATATGGCACCAAAGTAGAAATCCTCTTGATAAAACTAATCTAAATCGGGCTACCTCAACACTCAAACAACGAATTTCTGAATATAAAAATGATCAATTTGGTAATTATTTGCGCAATTTAAGTGCAGATAATACCAAAAACGAACATAGTATTTGGAAAGCAACTAAATATTTGAAAAGACCAGCAAAAAGAAATATTCCCATCAAAAACGCGAATGGATTATGGTGTAAATCAGACGAACAAAAAGCTTTTGCATTTGCAAATCATTTAGAGCAAACATTCCAGCCGCATACGATTACAACGGATGATTCTGCAATATTAAATTTTCTGGACACTGCTTGCCAAATGGATCTACCAATTCGGCATATTTCTCCTACTGAAGTTCGTTCCGAAATTAAAATTCTTAATAATTGCAAATCCCCTGGATATGACCAGATAAACTCTGTAATCTTAAAGCATTTACCTCATAAAGGAATTATATTCTTAACTCTAATTTATAATTCAATGCTAAGACTGCAACAGTTTCCAACACAATGGAAGTGCGCAGAAGTTATAATGGTACCTAAGCCAAACAAACCTGAAAACTGTATTTCATCATATAGGCCTATTAGTTTATTAGTAACATTCTCAAAGATATTTGAACGGATTTTTCTTCGCAGAATGCTTCCAATATTGGAAAACAATAACATTATTCCAGATTACCAGTTCGGATTTCGACATAATCATGGAACTCCAGAGCAAATACATCGAATTGTCAATGTAATTACTGATACATTTGAACACAAAAAATACTGTTCTGCAGTATTTTTAGATATTCAGCAAGCGTTTGATAAAGTCTGGCATAAAGGCCTTTTGTATAAACTTAAAACTATTCTTCCTGCACCCTATTACCTTTTGCTTAAGTCGTACCTAGAAAAACGACCTTTTTATGTGAAAATTGGTTCAAAAATATCAAATATATGCAATATTAACACTGGAATACCCCAAGGTAGCGTCCTTGGGCCGGTCTTGTATACTATATTTACTTCGGATATGCCAACATCAAATGAAGTCACAATTGCAACGTACGCAGACGATACGGCGTTTTTAGCATCGAGCGAATCACCAGCAGAAGCATCTTATTTAATACAACAACAACTTGATATCTTACAAAATTGGCTAAATTCGTGGAACATTACGGTGAATCCTCAAAAGTCAACTCATATAACTTTTACTTTGAGACGTGGACAATGTCCAGATGTAAACTTAAATAATATAACTATTCCTCATAATGATTCTATAAACTACCTCGGTTTACATCTTGACAAACGATTAACATGGAAAAATCATATAAAAAATAAGAGAAAACAACTCGAAAAAAAATTTAAAAAAATGTACTGGCTAATTGGCCCAAAATCACAACTGTCATTTGAAAACAAAATCATCTTGTATAAAACCATCCTAAAACCAATTTGGACTTATGGTATTCAACTTTGGGGTACAACGAGTAATTCCAATGTTGAAATCCTTCAAAGATTTCAGTCAAAGACGCTTAGGGCTATCACAAACGCTCCTTGGTTTGTTACCAACAAATCATTGCATAAGGATTTAAAAATTACTTATATTAAAGATGAAATTAACCACTTTAGTGAGAGATATGTCCAAAGACTAAGTAATCACATAAATCCTTTGGAAATTAGTTTACTTGATGAAACAGATGAAATTAGAAGACTGAAAAGACATCATGTTCTAGATCTACCGTTTAGGCAATAGTTAAGAAAAAAAAAATATATATATATATATATATATACATAAATGTTATATTAACATAATTAATGTATTAATTAGAAATTATTCGTACATATATATTATATTTTTAATATCATTTTGTTTAAAAACTTATGTATTTAGTAATTTATCTCTACTATTTTATATATATAGTTATTTTTCCTATTGAGGATTTATAACTTCTGTTATTTTTAACTTATTATTAAATTTGCTTAATATTTTAAAATAGATTGCAAATAAAAATTGAATTATATAAAAAAAAAATATATAATACCCTATGAATTAATATATTTTTTTTTTATTAATAAGATCAGAATGTTTGTTAATAAAATCATTGGTTAAATGAACATATTCAAAATGATTTGGTAATAATTATTTATACTGGTTGATGCAATGTAGAAATTGAAATAGTAGGCAGTGCAGTGGGCTGATAATTAAACATGGTCATCAGCATGGTAGGGTGGGAAACTGACCTTGGGGAGAATTTTCATCTTACACTTCCCATTAACAAAAGCGAAATTTCTGAAATTATAAGCAATAGACCATTACACCACTTCTCTACTTAACTTCTCCTCACTTTTCATCAACATACTGTACACTTTTTGTTAATTACAGTAACGCTACCCTTTAATTTGTTATTACCACCTAAGCCTACGCCCATTTTCCCTGAGCTAAGACTGAAGCATAGCTAAGTGTGCAGAATAGTGTTAACAATAAAGGAACTAGTGATTCGTTACACATGTGAAATTTTATGGAAATCGGAACAGTCGTTCCGAAGTTCCATAATTATTTCCATTTCATTTTTAGAATCGCACACTGTGCTGCGATTAATTTGCGACGTATAACACAGTTGGAACTCTTTGTCAAAAATGATTGAACAGTTTTTAAGAATCAACAAATGTGTTAATCATGCGATGTTAGAGTTTGGTATAAGTCCCTTTACAAATCTTGAAAAAGACGAACTAGATAATCTTTGGAAAACTTTTCAACCATTAGGAATAGCTATAGCTATACTCTTTGTCTAAAATGATTGAACAGTTTTTAAGAATCAAAAAATGTGTTAATCATGCGTTGTTAGAGTTTGGTATAAGTTCCTTTACAAATCTTGAAAAAGACGAACTAGATAATCTTTGGAAAACTTTTCAACCATTAGGAATAGCTATTAAGGACTTTCAAAAGATTCTGCAACTCTAATAGAGGGAGAAGCAATTCATAAGTGTTTGTATAACAATTTAATGATTGCAGAATTAAAGTTGTAAATACACTTACTGCTTATTTAAGTTCAGGAAAATTTCGATGTAATGATAATGTTTTGAAATACTCCACAAACACAGAAACTAAGGAATTCGTTGCTGATTTATATAATCGTCTATATTTAAATGATGTAGATGAAAATACAGATTTTGATAATGATTTTAGTTTGAATCCTTAAAACTCAAAACCCAAAAAAGACCTACAATCGCATTATTCGTTATATGACAACTTTTTATACCTGGACAAATGCAACAAAAGAAGAGAAAAATTGAAAAAATTATACTATTGCTTTTTGATAATTTGTCTAACCTCCATTTATATTGAACGTGTATTTTCGATTTCCACTTTAATAAAAAATAAACAAAAATATCGGCTCAAATGTCATCATCTTAGTTGTATATTATTTTTAAAATATTATTTAAAAAACAATCTAATTATTTTTGTATTTTAAAAATGTAAAATCATTCTTTAGTAAATATTTTTTAAATAAAAAATTAATTGAAATCAACACTAATTCTTATTTACATAATAATATTAATTTAAAATATTTAATTTATATTACGTTTTTATATAAATGTTATGAAAAAATAAAAAATAATAAAATTTTACTATAAATTTATAATTATTTAATAAAAACCGGTTAACCTGTTTTTTACATAAAATCGTATTTTTTTGAAAAGGCAATTTTTCGAATAACTCGAAGACCGGTTTTCTGAAAATGTCGGTTTTTTGAATACACTAATTATGTAGTTATATTGAACTTTTTTAAAAAATCACTTTTATTAAGCAAGTGCCAATTTTTAAAACCTATTTATTAACTTTAAAATTTTCGAAGCAAAAATAAGATGAATATTTTTTTCTAAACATAGTTTAGCCAATCTTATTTTAAAGTAATTTATTCTTAAAAAATTTTTATTTTTATACCCTTCACTATCTAAAACCCCAAAAAGTATATATCGTCCATTCCATGAAAGATTTATAAAAAATTTAAATTTTTACGGAGGGTCATCCGATTTTGTTCATATTTGATACGCATATAATCTATTGAGCCATTTAAATATCTTAATTTTTATTTTTTTGAATTTTAAAAAATCGCATGTAGAAGATGAATATGTACTCTTTTGATGTAGTAATTTAGAAATAATATTGAAATTTAAAAATGCATTCATAATGCAAATGGCATTTTAGGATGCATTTTTGAAAAATATCTACCCTTTCGATTTTAATTCTTTTTTAACATGTTAAAAAGTAATATGTTCACTATAAAATGCAAAAATAACTGTTCTAGGATAATAAAGTCCACTATTTTTAATATTTAAAAAAAAAATCATCCAGTTTTTTATATAAAAATTAAAATTTTTCAAAAAATTTTGGTTTTTAACTTTCTTTGATTATACTCTTTTAGTAATATGTAACTTTAAATGTTTATAACTCCTTTAATATATGTCGGATTTTATTGATTTAAAAATTAGTATAAAATGTATTACGATAAAAATTTTAATTGTATGAATCAAAAATAACTTTTTTGCTAATGATGCACTCACGAAAAAAATGCAGTTATCGGATGCATTTTTAAGAAATTTCTACCCTTTTGATTTCAAATATTTTTGCTTAATATTGAAGAAAAATATGTTTATTATTATTAAAATATCATAACTTAATCTGGGACAAATAGGTTTTATACTGCAAATAACAAATTATGAAATATTTACCCAATTCACAAAGTATATTATTTGAGATATTGTGTTATATGTTATTTAAGATAACACATTTTTAAAATTTTTTTGAAAATTTATATAGAAATTTAAAATAACATTATAACATTGTGAAACCTATGTTTATGTATTATGTTAAAAAATATTTTGTTTAAAAATTTTTAGATTTTTTAAATAAATACAATTTCTTATAAAATTTTTGTTTTATAAAATGTATTACTAAAAACAAAAATTTACATAAAAAGTAAGATTTTTCATATAAAAATCCAATTTTGCACCAATAAGCAATTTTTTCGCTAAAATCCGATTTATTACTAAAAAATCGATTTCTCACTAAAAATTCTAGTTTCCTCTAAAAACTCGATTTTTAACTAAAAAATTAGATTTTGCACTAAAAATTTAAAAACAAAAACTATTTACCAAAAAGAAAACAAAAGTCCAAAAGTATAGTTGGTTAAGTCCAACAAAATAATATTCTATACCCTTGCTTTGACCATAAGATAATCTTCGAGTTGTTCGGAAATGACCTAATATGTGATCAATGGCCAATTGCGGACCTATTATTATGAATCCTTGATACTATGGTTTCTGTCTTTATGAGTGTAAGTGTAATTTTCTGGTCTGATTCTGATTCACACTTTTATAAAATTAATTTGTACCAAACTTTATTGAAATCGTGGTATAAATAATGTATTTATGTATATTTAAACACTGTTCCGGGAGAATATTTGCATGGATGTAAAACAATGGACAGATGATAACCAATTTCAGTAAACTTTAGCGTTATACTAAAATAGTCCCATTTTCCAAATTAGATCAAATTATCTTTAAAATTAAAACTTATTCTTTGTACCCAAGTTTTACATACACAGACAACCAGCTAGCAGTGCAACCAGGAAGTATGTAGGGCGGGTGAACATCGTTAAATCGACTTGGAAATTGATTCCGAATCGATTAGTATACTTTAAGATGGATGTAGTATATATAAGCTCACAAAAATTTTAAAAATACAAAGAATTAAAAATTTGTATGAAAAAATTTTAAGAAATATTTTAACATTTTTTTTAAATAGTGAACCATTTTGTCCCAGAACAATTTATATTGCAATTTTTAGCAAACATAATAATTTTTTTTATATCAAAAGAAGAGAAAAATTGAAAGGGTAGAAAATTTTCAAAAATGCATACTAAAACTGTGTTGGGGAGTAATCGTGGAAATATTTTACAAATATTTAATAAAAAATTCGGGAGTTAGTGGGGGTTGAATAAAAATAATTTTATTTGTTTTTTTTCTTGTGGTTACGCACCTTTTATTTACTGGAGTTGAAGATGTAATGTTCTTTTCGTTTTTTCTTAATGTTATGTTAACTATGAGCACAATAGAAAATTACAATTATGAGCAATTACCAAAAAATATAGCAAAGTGTAAAAAGAGAGAGCTTTTTACACCGATCTTGATTTAATTACAAGCATCTCACACATAAACATCCCGGCCCCTTCCTATATTGCAACAAGGGAAACCGGAATCTGGTGGATCAAAAAAATATGTATAAGTATACATTCAGTGAAATAGTGAATTCATAAAATTTTTCATACAATATTGTAAATAAAAATACAAAGGAATATAAATGAAAAAAAAAACTAACTATAATAAATATCCATAAAATAATTCATAGTGTATAAAAAAAAAAAAAAATATAATAAGTAAACAATAAAAAAAATTTAATTGGTGAGTATGAACAGCAAAACGTAGTAGTAAATAGTCATCAAAACCCCAAATTTACCAATGATGGTCCAACCCAGCACAGTATCTTGGGCCATTGGAGACCCTATGGATTCGGCCTGAATACCGGACTTGATGATACGTGGGTAGATGTCGGCACCAAGGACAATGTTGATGTCGTCATTCTTGTCGAAATGAAGGTCAGCAAGCCGTAAATAGTGCTGCAACCCTCTCTTCAATCTCTTCCTTTGGTTGCTTACGGGGCAGATCTCCAGTTATCTTAACCTTCACACTAAATATTTGGATTTCCTCGTGACGTGGTCGAATTCGGATCTTGCACCAACGATCGGTACCAATATTCTCCGTTTGAAGCTTGTAGCGTCCAACTAAAAATTCGGCCAAGAAGCTCATCTCTTCACATGGGTTACGTAAACCTCTCACATTGCCCCATTGCCTAGTTCGATTTTTACAATGATCGTTGGGAGAAGCGTTACAGTCCGATGAGTGGAAGCGGCAGAACTCGCACTGGTGGGCTTGGTCGAACGAAGTCGTTCATATCGATGCAAGAGTGTGTGATGCCGACTCCCACATTGGCGGCAACGATCTGTGTTTCTGCAGCGGCTAATGAGGTGAGAATGAGCTAAACAGTTTTCGCAGTATTTGTATCGCCTGACAACCTTCAATTTTTCTGAAACATTCATCTGCTTAAACTTAAGACAACTTCGTAGGGGGTGGTCTCTGTGGCACAAACGACAGCCAGATGTTTTTTGGTGACGATAATTACGTTGGTGCTTCTGATGATCCCTTTCTTCTAAGGGCGAGATGCTTCTGCGTTGTTGACGTGGCATGACGATTGCTGTAAATAAATAAAAGTACAAATTAATGCTGTTCGGGATTGGGGAGTAAGATTAATTTTACGATAGGCCTAGTAACGATGCCATTGGCAGTTCGTACTTCAGTGACTCTAACCCTACTGTCATTGCCACGAATGACGTTTTCAATGCGGCCAAGCCGCCATTGGTTTGGGGGTAAATTATCTTGTTTTATGATGACAAGATCGTCTATTGCGTAATCATGCAGTGGGTATTTCCACTTATGTCGCTTGTGGAGCTCTTTAAGATACTCTTCTTTCCACCTTTGAGCGAAATGGTGGTGTAGTATTTTTTGCTTTTGCCAATGATTAACATAGCTTAATGAATGATCGGTTAAATCAGGTTCTGGGGGTGATAATAATGAATGAATGGAGAAAATGACCGGGGGTAAGTGCGCATAAATCGGCAGGGTTATCGCTCATTGAACTTAAAGGGCGCGAATTCAAACAAGATTCAATTCTTGCTAACACCGTAGAAATTTCTTCAAATGTAAAACTCTGACTATGAGAGATTCTCTTGAGATGGATCTTGAAGCTTTTAACTCCAGCTTTCCAGAGTCCTCCCATATGCGGCGCGTCTGGCGGGTTGAAGTGCCATTCGAGCGAAGCGAAGCTATGCTGATCAAGCAGTTTTCGTCGAACAGATGTCATGAATTCAGATTTGTTAGCGTTCAAAATATGCGAAGCACCAACAAAGGCAAGTCCGTTGTCGGAATATAAGGCACTAGGTGTCCCTCGCCTAGAAAAGAACCGTGCAAACGCAGCTAGAAATGCTTGTGTAGAAATTTCAGTGGTGGCCTCAAGATGTATAGCTTTTGTTGCATAGCAGACAAAAACTAGCACATATCCTTTGGTTATTTTACATCCACGACCTACATAAGATTTAATGTCAAAGGGACCTGCAAAGTCTACTCCGGTGTTGGTAAATGGACGTGAAAGTGTTGTCCACTCAGGAGGTAAAGCCGCCATTATTTGCTGACTTTTTTTTTCGTTTCTCGATTACGCAAGCACGACACTGAGATAAAATGCTTTTAATCAATACTTTAAGACGAAGAACATAATAATAGAGTCTCATTAGCCGGTATAGAAGAGCATTCTGACCGTGGAGGGAGTATTTATGTAGATAGGACAGAAATAGCCGGGTGTAACATCCATGATATGGCAAGAGTATGGGAAATCGTTCGTTATAGCTCAATGCAGGGGAATTTGACAATCGTCCGTTGATTCTCATTACACCAGTAGAACCTAAGAATGGATTGAATGTTGAGAGGTGACTTTTTCGGGGTATTTGTAGATTTTGCGACAAGTTATATTCATTAGCGAAGTATAACTTTTGACAAGCGATGACAATACGAGACGTTGTGTAAGTCAACTCATCTCGCGTTAAGTCGTTGGAAGTTGCTAGATTATGACGCAGACTTCTATTACACTTATAATAAAAACGATATACGTGGCAGATAATACGTAAGGCCTTCGGGAAATCCGAAAAGTTCTTTAAAATGTCGTGGTGGATTTGGCTTCTTCTTCAGTAGAAAAGCTAGTAATGCTCTGGGGCCATTCACTCTGGGGGGGATCTTAGCCACGAAGGTCCATGCCACCACAAGTCACTGGACATCAGTTGAGAAACTGTTAGTCCTCGATATGCCAAATCGGCGTGGTTGCTTTTCGAGTCAACATGAGACTGCCAACTTTTTCAATAATGGATGAACTCTATTCTCGACAAAAGTTTTCCATTTATTGGGGGATTTCTGTAGCCAGGCCAAGACTATTGTTGAATCGGTCCACAAAAATAATTTATGATTTCGAAAATTGAGTTGCGATTGGATAGATTCGACCATAGCTCCACACAATTCTTTCCGAGGTAGTGAAACAAACTTAACTGGGGCGACTTTTCTTTTGGCGACTAGCAGATGTGACGAGACCGAACCTAAATTTTCTGCTCGTAGATACAGTGTAGCGGCATATGCCTTTTCCGAAGCGTCACAAAAGCCATGTAATTCAATAGAGAATGACGGATCAAAATCTACAAATCGGGGAATCTTTACGTTTTCAATATTGACGTAATCGTCTAAAAACGCATGCCATTGATTCAATGTAGATGGTTTAAGGTCTTCGTCCCAGTTTGTTTCATCCTTCCAAATCTGTTGCATGATAATTTTTGCTACGATTATTTTGGGCGCAAGCCAACCGGCGGGGTCAAAAAGTTTAGCGATTTCCGACAAAACTGATCTCTTTGTGATTGAGTTCCTATCAGGATGATTTTTTAGAGAAACCAAAGGACTTAAGTACTGCGATAAGTTCATTTCTGGTTTTCAAAGCAGAAGGCAAGTCATTGAGGCTATTTCCATTTGATGAGGGGCTTGATGCATTGAAGACTACGAGTAACTTCGTCGTAATACTGTCAGGTTTCAGAACTGCATGGTGTGGTAAATAATAGGAGTTATTTGTATTAGAGGGCACGATATTAGACATTTGTTGTAGCGTTGAATACTCTGAAATGACTCTATCGTATTCAGCTTTTAATTGGGGGTTTTTCATTAATCTCGACATTTAAGAATTGGGTTAGCGCAATGTGACGAGATGATCCAAAATCCATTGTGTCAGGGTATTCACGACGAAATGGCAACGAAACTACAAAACGACCATGTTCATTGCGATATGTCGTTGATTGATAGATATTCTCGCAATGAAGGTCTTCTTCTGAAAGTCGAGGTTTCTTGGGAACTTCCTCAAGTTCCCAGAATCTTTTTGGTTGATTGTTTAATGCAACCTCATTATAGAACGATGAAACAGATGGAATATTACAGTTTGCAGAAATTTTGCCAGTGATTATCCAACCAAAAACGGTTTGTTGTGCCACTAAAGATTGATTTTTGCCCCACCGTATGCCATTTCGTAATATTTTAGGATATATGTCTCCGCCGAGAAGTAACTCAATGTCAGAAGATTGACTAAAACGAATATCCGCCATTTTCAAATCAGAAAATTCACTGTTTTTAAGGGCAGATAGCGGATAGTAAGGGAGTCTACCGGTCAATTTTTTTACTACAAAGGCATCTGTATAGGTATCAAAAGAGCTATCTCGAGGAGAACCATGTGGCACAATTGAGTAGACGTGGCAGTGAGGGCATCATTCAAGCCATGGATTTCCGTCTGTGAAAATCGAGTCTTCAGTAAAAGCTTGCTCTGGAGCTTCTTCGTGATAAAAGTCGCTTCAGAAGCAGAGTTTATGAGAGCACGAATAGTGTATTTAAGATTATCTGAGTAAATATCCACCAGGGCAGTTCCGAGTAAAACGGTTGAATTCGAAGAGGACTGTATTTGGGTTGAATACGATTGGCGCAATTGGGCCGAAGCTTCAGCAGAAGTAGAGGGATTTGTGTTTAAAAATTATGATTGAGGGGGGTTATTAGTATGCATATTATTGGGGGTTGTATTCTGATTCGAAACCGCGGCTCTAGTGCTCACTTGGGGGTTTGTATTTGAGGTGTGTTCAGTACGGTGAAGTAACGAATGGTGCTCTTGTTTACATAAATGACACACATATTGGCTCCTACACTTCCTAAATTCATGAGACGTCCCAAGGCAGTTTGTGCATCGTTTCTGTCTCTTGACGACTGCGAAACGTTCTTCAACTGACATTGAGAGAAAAGAAGTGTATAATCTAAGGGGATGTGCTTCAGGAAATAGTGAACAGGAACCTGTCTTATCATTGGTAACACCGGTGCGGTAGCTTTTAAACTTCTTTTGTTCTGGTGAGTTTGGTTTCTTCGAGTGGGAGTATTTATTGCTATTATTGTTATTGGGATATACAAAAGTGGTGCGAATATTATCCACCGACTCTAAAGTTTGGAATCTAGCAGTCAAAAAGGCATGCATTTGACGCCTTGTTGGCAACTCCGTGCTCTTCGGGAGCGATTGTTCCCATAAATTGAGAGTAACTTCCGGTAAACAAGTAGAGCAAATATAAATGAAAATAATATCTCAATTTCCCGTGTTAATCTTTAGAAGAGACAGATTTGTAACACAATAATTTATTGTACGTTGAATACGCCTGATGTTAGGACCGGTCTCTTTAGAAATGGGGGAAATATTGAAGAGATTCTTCAATTGAGCGTTAACAAAGATTCGTTTATTCTCATATCGCTATATAAAGCCGTGAACATGTCGCGAAACGTTGGCCATGACTGATAATCCCCATGAAACACCTCGGTTAACAAAGATTCGTTTATTCTCATATCGATTGACCAGATTTTGTCAGGCCATTTCAAAACCGTCATTAGTGATTGGACATGTTCTTAAAAGCTCGCGAGCCTCACCCTGGGTGTTCTTAATCATGTGACACATTTTCTCTACTGGGGATAAGCGTTTACTATCGCTATATAAAGCCGTGAACATGTCGCGAAACGTTGGCCATGACTGATAATCCCCATGAAACACCTCGGTAATGAAATATGGGATGTAGGGTCGATTATAGCAGAAGGAACGGGGTTTGATGTGGTACTAGGACTAGCTTGCTGGCAAAGGCCATCTAAAAGTTGATTCGATTTCGACGAAACTTTGACGTGAGCTTCAAAGGTGGAGTAAAATCGCGATTTGAGCGTCTCGATTTCAACATCCTCCTCTAACTCATTGAATTTATTTAAAATATCATCATAACAAACCCTAAAGTCTGACCAGAGACGGACAATTTCATCCTTTTGTACCTCTAAGGTGTGAAGAGAATGACCTTCAGTAGGAAGTGCTTCAAAATAGGCTTGAAACTTGAAACGATCAGAAGCGCGGATAAAAGCGTCGAGTAAAGGCATAATGAAAACTCAAGGATAAAAAACAGCACAAGATAATTAATAAAACTCCAAAAAGAGCAAAGGTTTCGATACAAAAATTTATAAAAAACCGAAAATCTAATCAAAATTACGCAATGGCAATAAATAAATCGCTTCCAAAGCACGAGGTATTTGTATAAAAAAACACGCGAAAGAGTTATTAAAATGTTAAAAGGTTCTTAATCACGCCAGCAATGTAGTTAATGGTGCAAAACGTATTATAAATTGTAAAATATTATATGTATGTATACGTATTTTGAAAAAAAGTGATATTAAACGCCAATTATTATAGTAGTTATATAGAGCAATGTAAGAAAACACTTGTTTACAGTTAGGTTATTTGTTTAATTTAAATTCCAATTTTTATATATTTATCCAATTTCGGGGTTTTAGTTATCTATATATACATATAAAAGAGTAAGAGACTGACTGACTGACTGATTCATCATCCCACAGCCCAAACGGCTGAAGCTAGAGAGGCGAAATTTGGAACGTAGGCAGGTCTCCCTCTGTATAGATCCACTAAGATTTTTGGAAATTCGAATGTTTAAAGGGTAAAAAAGGGGTAAAAACGGGTAAAATCGGTAACTCTATAACTTCCAAACTAATAAAGATACACAAAAAGTTGAAAAGTTGTCGTTATTCATTTAAAAAATAATCGGACAGGTGTCTGGTACTTTTTTAAAAATCGGCCCCTTTAGGAAGAAAACGGGTAAAAACTGTATTTTGGTACATTTTTGTCACCATATGTATCTTTGAAACCAATCAACATACAAATAAAATTTATGGCGTATTCATAACTTACCAAAAAACTAGAAATATAAATTTGGTACTTTTTCGAAATTCGAACGTATAAGGTACCTTTTTTGGTACCTTTTTCATAAAACATCTTTTTATATTTATTGACATAACCATGCGTATTTTAGTATGGTATCTCACTATAATTTAGAAACTCATTGGAATACAATTTCTGATACTTCTATGGGTAAAAAAAAAGTACCAAAAAGGGGGTAAAGGTGGGAAATTACATTTTTTTTTTCAAATTTAATAATGAATTTTCCATTATATTAAACTTAGAAACATAAGATTAAGTGAATATAGTCCAATGTGGATAAGAATTCACAAGAGTGGAATTTGTGGTACTTAAAGATAAATGGTCCTATGAGTAAGAATTCAAGAGGAGAGACTTTGTGGTACTTTTTGTTCTTCTACTTTTTGAATTTTCTATAATTATGAACCTGGAAACATAAAATTAGGGATATGTGGTCCTTAGTTAATGAAAATCCATAAGAGGGGTCTTTGTGGTACTTTTTTGTTCTACTTTTTGAATTTTCTATAATATTTAACCCAGAAACATCAATTTTAAGATACGTGGTCCTAAATAAATAAGGATCAATAAGGGGGGTCTTTGTGGTACTTTTTTTTTCTTCTAATGGTACTTTTTGAATTTTCTATAATATTTAACCCAGAAACATGAAATTAAAGATAAATGAATAAGAATCTATAAGAGGGGTTTTTGTGGTACATTTTTGTTCATTTGATAGTACTTTTTGAATTTTCTATATAATGGGAACTTTGTGGTACTTTTTTGTTCTTCTAATGGTACTTTTTGAATTTTCTATAATTTTTAATTTGGAAATATGGTCCTAAGTTAATGAAAATCCATGAGGGGACTTTGTGGTACTTTTTCGTTCTTACGATGGTACTTTTTGGATTTTCAATAATATTGAATCTGGAAACATGGAAATAGGGATATGTGGTCCTTAGTTAATGAAAATCCATAAGAGGGGTCTTTGTGGTACTTTTTTGTTCTTCTGATGGTACTTTTTGAATTTTCTATAATATTTAACCCAGAAACATCAAATTAAATATACGTGGTCCTAAATGAATAAGAATCAATAAGGGGAGCCTTTGTGGTACTTTTTTGTTCTTCTAATTTTCTATAATATTTAACCAAGAAACATAAAACTAAAGATGTTTGGTCCTAAATGAATGAGAATTCATAAGGGGGGACTTTGTGGTACTTTTTCGTTCTTCAAATGGTACTTTTTGAATTTTCTATAATATATAACATAGAAACCTAAAATTAAAAATATTTGGTCCTAAATGAATGCGAATTCATTAGAGGGGACTTTGTGGAACTTTTTTGTTATTCCAATGGTACGTTTTTAATTTTCTATAATTATGAACCTGGAAACATGAAATTAAGGACATGTGGTGCTCAGTGAATAAGAATCTATAAGAGGGGACTTTATGGTACTTTTTTGTTCTTCTAATGGTACTTTTTGAATTTTCTATAATATTTAAAGTAGAAACATCAAATTAAATATACATGGTCCTATACGAGGAAGAATTCACAAGAGGGGTCTTTGTGGTACTTTTTTTGTTCTTCAAATGGTACTTCTTGAATGTTCTGCAATTTTCATCCTTAGAAACATAAAATTGAAGATGTAAGGACCTAAATGAATCAGAAACCTTAAAATGGATTTTGTGGTCTTTTTCTTTATTATAATATACTTTTTCGTAATTCTGATATTTATTTTTCATTATTCTAAACCAGCAAAAACTTTGGTTGCCATGTAATGAGTTAAGCTAAATTAATGGCTCTTCATTACTTACACATTAGCTGAATAACTCATTATTTTAACACGGGGATGACATTAGAGGCAACTACATACCCTATACATCACTTAGATGTCATTACAATAACTAATTACTTCCAAGCATGACTGAAGTCATGATTAGTAATAACAATAAGAAGTAGTTACATTTTAAGTTACAAATAAGTAATGAAATGTCAGGATATAAAAAACAGTTTTTTTTTTTTTTTTTTTTTTTTTTGTAAAAAGATTTTATAAATTTTTAGTAAATGATGAATATTTTTCGAACTTTTTATGAATTAATCATTTTTGAATTATTATTCAGGCTCAATTTCATTATTGTAATAATTTTTCTAGAATACAGAAAAAGATTTATTAGACACTAGCAGGATGGAATGCATTTTCTGATCCGCTACGATCTTCTTCAGCATCCATTGTGCCTTTTAGTGCTAATCGTAGAAATCTTTCATTTAACTTACACTTTTGAAGAATTAGAATACGTAACTTCATCACTTTACATATTCTAAGCTCTTAAGTATTAAGTTGAAATAACTTTACAAAAGCTTTTTCTTTTATTTTATTGTATTCTACATTATTACAATGTTGTTTTACTGCTCTAGCTGTTTTTTTCACTTTTTTTTTTCAAACCATCAAAAAGATGGGGAGTATATTGATTTTGTCATTCCGTGTGTAACATGCGAAGGAATCATCTAAGACCCCACAAAGTATATATTTTCTGGGTCCTGGTTAGATTCTGAGTCGATCTAGCTATGTCCGTCTGCTGAAAGCAAGATAGGGCTCGAACGGAAAAACGTAGGGGGACGAAATTTGGCACAAATGTTTGTCATATATAAGGTTTGTTTTGGATTGAAAATGGGCAAAATCGGTTAATAAAGAAAAAAGTTATGGGCTAAAAACTAGAAACATAGGGTGTCCGTTTTATACTTTTCTGCTGATATTTCTTCAACAAAAGCATGTACGACAACGAAATTTTGTACGTATAGTTTGGGGATTGATGTAAACTCGGAAACCAAAAATAGGTGTGGTCCGCCCACTTTACCGCCCACCTCCCATATAAGGTAAGAATCAACGAAATTGTGTTCAAATAGTTCAAGGGCCAATGTAAACTCGGAAACAAAAAATGGGAGTGGTCCGCCCACTTTACTGCCCACTTTCCCGCCCCTCCCATATAACGTAAAATTTAAAAAAGTTGATGGTGGGTATATAGATTCGGCCGGGCCGAATATAACATTCGCGCTTGTTTGTTTTGCACTTTTACAAAAAATATATGTTTAAATATAAAAAGAAATTAGCACTTACTTTTTATGTACTGTTGATGATTTTATATTTTTTCGCAAACAAATTACGATAAAGTCTTCACAATGGTTGTGTTTTTTCACAGCAATCCTTATTGTTGATGATTATAAGGGGGTGTTGAGTATATTCTCACGGTGATATCCACGACCGTTAAGAATATTTCTCTGCAAATATAATTATTTGTTAAAATAATCACGATCTGGTGATCCGGCTCGACTAGGACCAGAAATGTTGGGGGGTAATCGTGGAAATATTTTACAAATATTAAATAAAAAATTCGGGAGTTAGTGGGGGTTGAATAAAAATAATTTTATTTGTTTTTTCTTGTGGTTACGCACCTTTTATTTACGGGAGTTGAAGATGTAATGTTCTTTTCTTTTTTTTTTTTTTTATGTTATGTTAACTATGAGCACAATAGAAAATTACAATTATGAGTAATTACCAAAAATTATAGCAAGATGTAAAAAGAGAGAGCTTTTTACACCGAGCTTGATTTAATTACGAGCATCTCACACATAAACAAACTGCATTTGCAGTATGAATGCATTTTTAAATGATAATATTATTTTTTAGTTACTACGTTTATAGTGGACATATTCTTCTTAAATTTAAATCATTAAATCCGTTAACAACTTTTAGAGATATTGGTGTTTAAAGCTATACACTTTTGGGTTTTTTTTTCACTTTTCAAAAAATAAAATTCGCGAATTAAAAAAAATAAAAAATAAAAATTGAGGTATTTAAACGGCTCCATAGGGTAAGCGTATGCCAAATATTATTAAAATTGGAAGACATACAAAATATTTTTGGGCGTTCTTTCGTGGAATGGACGATATACATTCTGGATCCTTATTGATAGGGCAGTCGATATAAAGATTTCCGTCTGTCTGGTGAAATTAGTTTTTGGAAAGCTCCAGTTATCGGATATATATGTTATATTCATCAACTTGTAGGGAATATTCCTTAGAAATGGTTGATAAATAACTGAGATATCGGCATAAAACCGAAGATACTCCCAAAAAATCGTATTTGTTGTCGGCTTTTCTAAGCTTCTAAAACAGCAAGCGACTTCGTTTTTGCACAAAAATTTTTTTTTCCTGAAAAAATTGGTCCATTAGTATCCGAGATATCGGCCAAAATGCATTTTTAGACTTTTTGAAGTTTCTACTCGTATATAAGCCACGGGTTTCGGTTTCTTGAATCAACCAAATTCGTTCATAAACAACCCAGTTATGACCCAAAAACCAAAAAAAAATTGTTAATAATATAAATACATACAAAAATATTTATATTAACCCAAATTGACCGGGAATGCTTTTTGTTTCAGATAAGTATAAAATTTTCAAATGTAGGTCTATGCGACCTAAGAAAATTTACCTATTATATAAAATTTTGTTTCGGTCCCTAGGTCATAACGGGCCGTTACCGTATGGTCACGCCAATCACTACATCAAAGAAAGGCAAAAAGAGAGACATACAAAAATTGAATGTGTTTGTGTATTTTATTTGTTTACGCTCTTTTTTGCGAATGTGTTTGTTATATCTAGCACACAAAAAAATAATACTTTTTTCTTGCTCTCTTTGTTATGTGATTTGTTTTTGCTTAACTATGCGAAATGATCTTGCTTTGTTGAAAGCAAGAACACAACTAAATGATTTTTTGTTTTATATTCATACTCAATGGTTTATCTTCGTTAATATTCGTGTTGTGTATGTGAAAATGTCGAAAAATATAATGATAAACAATGTTGTTCTTGTTGTTAGTATATGCAGTCAGATTGTATATGCAGTCAGTTTGTATATATATACTTTAGGGTGGGTCAATTCTTTTTGTAGATAGGCGTATAGCAAAAATGTAATCTACAATAAATTCTAAGAAAACTTGTCTAAGAAACTATGGGTCTAAAATCAAAACTTAGCTCCCGCCGAGAGACGTGGAAATTGGGGAAAATCTTTAAATTTAACAACAGTGTTTTGAAATAATTGCTGCTATCTCAAAAATTACTCAAGATACAGATCCGAATTAAATTTCAAATAATAGGTAATGAGAGCACATTCAAAATGGCATTCCACTTTTTTTTTATAAATAAAAGGGGAAAGGTCATTGGTTAAACCTTATTTTGCCAAAATCCGTATGTTAATACAGATTTCCTATACTACTTAACTTTTTAGAATAGAGAGTTGCTTGGATGCTAAGATATTTTAAAATACAGTGGCAGATAAATAAAACATGGTATTTCCCTTGAAAAAAAAAAAAAAAAACATTTGTTATTTCTTTAAGAGTTTTTTGTCAAAATACACTTTTATAAATGTTTTTTTGCTGATTTCGATTTTGGTATACGCCTGTCACGTTTTTTCTCACTCGAACAAATTGATAACATGTTGTTAAATTAAATCTATGAAATGTTTTTGAAATACCTTAAAATAAAATCTTCATGTCTCTCGGCGGGAGCTAGGTTTTCATTTTAGACCCATACTTTCTTTGGGTAATTTCCTTTAGTAATTTTATGTAGATTTCGATTTTGCTATAATCCTGTCACTTTTTTTCTCACTCAAACAAATTGACCCACCCTAATATACATACATATAAAAATATTTAAATATTGTTGTTGTTATTGTATAATTTTTTAAAGCAAAGCTTGCTATCAATGTACGGAAAAATTCGTATTTCGAATTTAATTTTCAGTTTTTATTCGCTCTTATAAATACTATTCGTAAATTTAAAAATAAAATTCACTTTTTGGATTAAATTTGTATTCTTTACTTTTTTAATTTGAGAAACGAAAAAAATCCAAAAAAACTTTTTTTAAATTTGTATTTGTGGGGAAGATCGTTATTTTACGATTACAAACGGTTCGGCCGCCACACACATGGTACGAGGGCGGATCGATAAGTCCGTGACTTTTTGAATGAAACAGTGTTTTTTGCAAAACAAAAATTTATTTTTCAACATAATCTTTTAACTCAATACACTTAGTCCAACGTTTCTCCAGTTTTTGTATCCCTGCCAAAAAATAGGATTTTTCAAGGTCCTTAAAATAGGCATTTGTTTGGTCAATATTCATCGTTAGATCCGAATCTCTTTCCACCGAGCCATTTCGTTAGGTTTGGATATAGGAAGTAGCCACTAGGGTCTAAATCCGGAGAATATGGCGGATGAGGTACCAATTCGTAGCCCAATTCATAGAGTTTTGCCATTGAGACTGCACATGTGTGCACCCGTGCATTACACAGTGGGACACAATCGAAATTTTTTGGAAATAAATCTGTAACTTCTGATCGGCTGGACCGAAAAGATCCCTCAGGGGCGGAGCTAAAGGGGCTCAAAGTTGGGTACCTCTGATATACAAATTTTTTAATCGCTTGCCAAATTTTTGTTTGTCGTTCGATTTTAAATATTTTTATAGATTATTGAAGGCACTGATAAGACCTACGAAAAACTTGCTTGTATGTCCTATTTATTTTTTATAGTTTTTGAGTTATTTGCGTTTGAGTTTTTAAGCACCTCAATTTTGCATGTTCTTGGTCCAGTTTTTTTCCATATATATCCTAGTATTTTCCACCGATTTTATCTGTTCAATAAAAAAATATTTGAAGTCGATATCTTTATCGAGACCAAAAATAAGCGAATCTGAATTTGAAAATTTCAAAAATGACGACTTTTTGTGTTTTTTTGGCCGAAAAAGTATCTTCAATCCTTTTTCTCTACAATAAAATTTGTATTTAAAAACATTTAACAATTTTATACTTTTCTGAAAGGTATCTTCATAGAGAAGACTTTAAAATAAAAAACAAGCCTGAATAACTTAAGTGGTCAAGGTACACACCTTCCCGAATTTGACCCATTTTATATGAAAGTTTTGACTTTAGTCTATAGTTTCTCAAATCCCAAAGCACGAATCGGCAAACGGAATTCAATTTAAGAATCTGCAATATGTTGTTAAAATTTGTCAATCAAAAACTACGGGACTTGGGAAAAATGTGGATTTTATAGCCCAAATTATTACAGATAAAGTATTTATAGTTTCGCAAAAAATCACTTTTTTACAAAAATTTTACTTTAATTTCAAAAATCAGAAAAAGTATAAACTCTTAAACTCTTCGTCTAAATTATATTGTATAGCTGACGTAATTCTTCGATATACAGAATAAGATTGAACTCAATATCTTTTACAGAACGGAAACTATGGCACTTTAAAGTTTATTAAGTCACGGAAAATTCCAAAAACCTTGTACTATTGTGGATGTGAAAAAGCCATAACAACATAAATAATTTGTTCCCGTAGCCAATATTCGAATGTGTGTTTGTGCAAAAATACACAAAAAATGGAATTTTCCGTGACTTAATAAAGTTTAAAGTGCCATAGTTTCGGTCCTGTAAAAGATATTGATTTCAATCTTTTTCAGCATAACGAAGAATAATGTCAGCTATGAAATGTAATTTAGATGAAAAAAATCGATTGTATACTTTTCCTGATTTTTGAAATTAAAGCAAAATTTTTGTAAAAAAGTGTTTGTTCTTTAATTGGCTTAAGTAAACAATAGAATACAATAGAACATATATGGCAAAAACTGGACCAAGAACATGCAAAATTGAGGTACTTAAAAATTCAAATGCAAATAACTCAAAAACTATAAAAGATAAATAGGACATGCCCCACTGTGCATTATCCCAGCAAAAACTTAGCTTCTATTTTTAAAATCAGCAGCTTCCTGTATGCATTACATTGTAGCCTTATTCGCCACTCGCAGCATTACTTAATACTACTTCAATAACTGGTATTTAGTAAATATCAAAGTAATTTGATTTTTAAGTGGATCAGTTGTCTAGAGCGCCTAACTAAAAAAACGTGTTTTTAAAATTAAAGAGAGTTCAACTCCCACTCAAGGTAAACGCATTTTTTTATAAATTGTGTTTATTTATTTCCCTATATAAAAACTACTTTTTAGGCCACAAAAATATAAGGCGATTGTGGTGTAGCGAGTAAGACTGCAGACTAACAAACACAACCAGTATGTTGATGCGTGGGTTCAAATCTCAACCAAGCCAAATGTTTTTTTTTTTTTTTTTTGTGCGTAAAAAAAAACAGCATCCAAAACAGCTCTTTTGGAACGCAAAAAAAAACTTATTTAATTTTGGACATCTCGAACAAAATTCATCAGTTATAGCACCAAAAATGGAAGCAGTTTTTCATACCGACTTCGCTTACAAATCACGTTATTTGGTAAGCGAAGTTTTTGCTGGGATCTTGATGAAAAATAACTTTTTTCTTGGACATATGGGGTCGTTTTCTTCTCAAATCCTCATTTAATCGGTCTAATAAGTTGGCATAATATTCGCCATTTATTGTTTTTTTTCTTTTGAAGGTAATCGATGTGGATTATCCCGCGTGCATCCCAAAAAACTGTTGCCATCACCTTATTGGCCGACATCACCTTATTCACCCGGAGAAACCCATAGTTTAGACTGCTGCTTGGTCTCCGGAATATAGTAATGGATCCGTGTTTTATCCGCAAAAACTCATTCGGATTGCGGTTAAACAACTCCAAACAATCCTTTGAAGTTGTCACACGTTTACGTTTATGGTCAATTGAGAGCAAAAGCGGCACCCATCTTGGAGACAACTTTCTTAAACCCAGCTGATCATTTAAAATCGAAACCAACTTCCATATGAAATGCCTATGGCATCAACAATCTCACGCACTTTTACTCTTCGGTCGGCCAACACCATATCGTGGATTTTTTCGACATTTTCGGGTGTACTAACCTCGATTGGTTGTCCAGAATATTCAGCGTCATTTGTACTTGTGCGACCACAACGAAAGTCAGTAAACCACTTTTTTACCATTGAAATCGATGGTGCAGAGTCCTCATAGTATTTATCGAGCTTTTCCTTGGTTTGATTGACGGTTTTTTTTCGCAAAAAACAATGTTTAATGAGCACTCGAAATAATCCCATACAAAAATAATATCCGTAAACATTATACCGAAAACGGTACATTGTCTCAAGCAAAAAAAGTCCTTTTTCAGTATAGAAAAAAAAATTGGGTCAGCACTAATTTTGTTAAAATTTTTAAAATGTTTTATGAAACTTTACCTTTTTTAAATCTCGATAACGACATTAAAAAGAAAATACTGAAAAAACATGAGAATCCTCATTCATCTTCAATTCCGAGAACTATTCGTATCGCAAAGGATCTATAGGATCTATATGTATTTCATTTCCTTTTCCTTTTGTAAATCTGAAAAAAATCAGCATTGTAAAGTTCTAATTTACATATATTGTTACCAATAACAAGCAAACATATTATTGTCAGTTCAAAGTTACACACAATAATATTTTTAGGTATTGAAAATACTTTTTTTGCACATAGAATTTAAATAAAAATAAATTGAATCTAATTTAAACTGATTACTTAACATGTTGCGCCAGCAACATAATTGTGAATTGAAAACAAAGTATTTTTGAGATAACGACATATTTCGGTAACGATATTTCCAGTTACTTATTTCGAGTAACAGTAGTCAAGCTAAAAGGGCAGTTTAATAGTAACAGTCGCCAACTTGAATGTTTATTTAATGAGGGATAGTATTTTTTCACAATTTATTATCAACCTGAATGTTTTCACACTAAAGTAAGTAGTTAAAGTTATTAAGTGGGGAGGAATTGGTAAATCCTTCAAACATTTTATATCAATGTGCAAGGTTGCCTTAATTCTATTATACCTACATATTTTAACAATTATCGTTACTCACGCCCCCTGGCATTTGATTGTTGACAGCGGTGGGTGGTTGTTTTTGTTTGTTTTTCGTAAGCGGCGTTTAACAAATACACACATATATGTACTTATGCGGAAAAGGCAAAGCAAAACACCAATAACATAAAATTAATGTCTTTTGTGCATTTGAATCATAAAATTATTTTAATAAGCAATTAACATTATTAAATCGTCGTTGATGTAATCAACAAATAAATCTGATTTCACAAGGGTATAGGATTAGTATATATGTAATAAAAAATTAATGTATGGCTGGTTACCTTGCTTCAGAGTTATTTTTCTTTCTTGAAGAATATTGAATATTTTTAAAATATAAATAAACAAATAACGAGAGAGAAATTATAGTCGGTCAAGACCGACCATATGATACCCTACACCATTGTGTATGAGCTAATGTAAAATAAATTATATAAATAAAGAATAATACAATGATACTAACATTTATATGATTTTATGCCCTTGAGGGCGATACCCGGAAGTGGGTTTATATGGGAGCTGTGGTAAATTATGGACCGATTCTAATATATTTTGGCAATGTTGTTTCTACTTATATAAAACTTATTTGTGTCGAATATTAGCTTGATACTATCACTCATGTGGGATTTATGCACGTTAAAGTGATTTTCGGAAGAGGGGATTTATATGGGAGCTATGGTAAATTATAGACCGATCTTGATGAAATTTGGCACAAAGATTAACTCCTATACAAAACTTCTTTATGCAGAAAATATTGCCATTTTTAAGGCATTTATGACCACTAAACCCCTATTACGGGAGGACATTTGTAGGTGAAATAATGAACCGATCATAACCAATTTCAATAGGCTTCGTCCTTGTATCAAAATAATTATTCATACCAAATTTCATCAAGATATCTTTAAAATTGCCACCTGTACTTTGTTCACAAGGTTTACATGGATAGCCAGCCAGCCAGACGGACATCGTTAAATACACTCAGAAAGTGATTCTGAATCGAACGGTATACTTTGAGGTGAGGGTCCGATAATTTTTTCTGTGCGTTACAAATATCAGCATAAACTAATAATACCCCAACCACCTATGGTGGTGTGGAATATAAAAAAGTAAAATCCGACAACCTTATCTGACCCCACAGAATGAATTTGGCTTGATTTTCCAGCAGAAGTTTTTTTAGCGTTCTGTTGAAATAAAATGCGACCAGTTAAATATGTATATTTTTATACCCAGCATAAAAAAGATGGTGTGTAAAATCACTTAACCCTACGGTACATACCCAAAAAAATTAACGTTAGTCAATACCCGTGTTACCAGGGTACCATAGTGTAATTTTCGTTGATTTTATTCACAAAATATATAATTTTATACAAATTATTTATTACGACCATTTAATTGGCCCCAGATCTTAAAATAAATCGATAAAATCATGTAGAAAGACATGTTTGGTATAATGTAACGTACACCAAAAGTGCCAATATAGTTTTTGGATCCGTTAGTCTAGTATTTCCAAACCAGAAACAATGAAATAACTAATCCTATTTCGGACAGATGAGAAGTTAGATGAAGTCGATGGGAGCCTATAATCGCTAGCGATCAGCCGGTTGGGGGGGGTTCGTGACCCATCTACTCCTACCCTTTTTTATTACATTTAATAATTTTATAAGACTCCCGTTGCAATTGTTGATATGGAACTATTTTATTAATGTTAAACTAAATTATTAGTCATATTATCAAATACAAAGCCCCTACTATGCTATATTTGTGACATTGAAAAGCAAGTAAATGATCAAATGTTACTACTAGTACAGGAATTTGGGTTCTTAAGATGTTTTTGAAACCCTGTGCCTCAAAACCCTCCCTTACCATGATTCTATAGGCACCAATTATTGTTATATAGAATCCCAAAACTGATTACCCTAACACCTTTATTCACATAGAAAACTGTTTAATTATTTAGCAATTCATGTTGCTTAATGCAATTTATTTTACAAAATTTTAATGGTAACAAAAGTATATTATAAATAAATGTATTTAAAATAGGAATATTTGTTGGAGATTGTACATAAAACAATATTTAACACGAGCGCTAAATAGATTTTTATAACATTTTGTAATTCGAAAATAGAACATTTTGTTATAAATTTGAATTAGGAATATAGCAAAATAAGTCCCAAAAATAAGATTAATAAAGGAATACATCTTAAAAAAAAAATAATAATACTGAGAAATATAAAATGATATAACAAAAATTGGAATATTACAAGAAAACCATAAATCTTATAATTTTAATGTAAATTTTTTTTTTATTACAAAATGTTTATTTTATTTCTTGCAAACGTATAAACGCTTTAATTTTTAGAATAAAAAAAATACATTATATTTACAAAAGAAAATAATACTTTGCGAACGGTTACGGGACGGTTTTTTAACAGTTCATACGATTAAGTAAGACTTCAATCAAGCCTGACTTCAGGGTTGTAATAATAGGTATTACCACGAAGAAACAGGTGAAAAGGGAATACAATATAATTCATGTGAATGCTTATTCTTCTTCTTCTAAATTTTATGTTTTCTTAACTTTTTGTGTTTGTTTGTACAAAATGCGATTATTAATTGTGTAATAATAATCAAAATCGTTTAAAAATAATTCTATATTATAAATTATACAAATTAGAATAATATGTAATGCATGAGAATAGTTCCTATATTGATATTTTTAACTAAAAGCATATAAATTATTTTAAAACACAATATTTAATAAAAAATCTAATGAAAAATGTTTATGTTTTTTGTGTTTCAATCAATTTGCTATTATGTGGTTTTGTTTTCAAATTTCTATAAGTATCATGTAATTTGTATATCATAAAATTTGCAAATTTGTGATAAATAAACTCTTCTATTGGAGTGCCTTTATCACTACCAAACTTAAATGATACTTAAAGAATATTTCAGATATAGTCAATGGAAACTATAAAATTTTATTAATGAATAAAACCAAATAACAGAGATCAAACACACACTCTGAATGATGTGTGGATCTTTTAATAACTTCAATAAAAAAAATTGGATTTCATTCATTAACTAGTTTTGTAGTTTCTTCTTTTTTTTTTTTTTTGTATGCAAGATATTCTACAAAAATGGCAAAAAAAAAAAAATCTTTAAATTTACTCACCACCATTTACAGCGATGTACGTTGAGGCCTCTCCGTGCTCGATGTATTGTGTTGCTGTTTTAGGACAAATTAATTATTTGTAGAATATTCTTGCATTTGTGTTCTAAATCTTTTGATTTACAAGATAGTTATGATTTCTTTGTTTGGTGTTAATCATAATAGCATAGTCATAGTTAAATATTTACGCGATTGATGTTATATTTTAATTTACGAGAATTCTTCGCACAGTTAATATTTCGTTTAATATTCTTAAGAAAAACAGATATTGGTGTTGCTCAAAGCCTGTAATAGCCTTTCCTTCTCCTTATACAAGTCAACGCAATTTCCTTTAGCCGGACATAAAATAAAATATGTTGATGTTTAGAAACTTTAGCTCACAACCAAGGTTCAGAGGGGGGGGGGAGGTCTACGGATTTCATTCGAAGGATTACTTCCCTCTTTTTATAACTGATAATGCGTCCTACCACAGGTAAGATCTGGTACAGAGTTTTACTGGAATGTTTATAGTGATGTAGATAAATTCTGTGTTGTCTTCACAACTTGCAGCTACAGGCAGTTCTCGATTTTAAAAGAAATCTATAAATTTCGGAAACTTTATCCCTTTACTTAATTCACACATGCAGAATTACCGCTGTATTTTTTTGGTTAGGTTAATTTTTTTCGTTATGTAGGATTTCCTTGATAGTAAAGTTCATGAAGTTATCTTAATACTTATGAACCAGGTACAAAGCATTTTCCTTTCATTGAATCTACTATATTAGGATTCTAGTGCTAGTCTGGGAAATAAAAGTATAGAATGTCTTATGGTATTTTAACTCGGAAATAGTTTATTGATATATTCTTACCAATTTTTATGAAATTTTGGCTTATTCACAAAAAATACACAATCCACGAGAAAAAAAAAATTACTTGTTCACAAATTTTTACTTTATTTCTAAGACAGTAGCATGTCTGTATAGCACCAAATTCCAGGGAAAAAGGAAGTAAAAATTTTTGTTTTAGCTACTAAATTACTTCTGTGAGAAGAACATTCTGTCAAAGTGGTTCTTTATTAATTCACAATGACATCTAAAATATAACTATCGATAAACTATGCAAATATGTGCATTAATAGTGGCAATCTGTACTGACCCACCGAATTTTGCACTGCAATCATAATTTTATTTCTATTTTCGTAAAGAAATAACCATTTTTCCCAAATTAATTTTTTGTAGTCGTGTTATTTAATTTATTTTCTTGAAAATGTTGACTTAAAAATTATCGGGTAATACATGTTCTTTCTTACCATCCTTCTAAACGAACGCATGTATGTATGTATATCTACATTATTTGTTTCTATTCATATGTAAATAATTACACGTAAATGTTTATAAACATTTCATGTTTATATACAATGGTTTGTAACGAAAAAACATATGGAAGTTATATGTATCATTTTGATATTAGGTACAAACATAAATTTTTTTCCGTATTTATATTGTTCTATATGAACTAATACCAGTACAGAAAAAAATCATAATTCTACAAAATAGAAAAACGTTCACTACATTGGGTATGTAAGCGATGTCCGTCCGTCTGTCTTGCAGTCCATAATAAACTTTTAATGAAGCTATAAATTGCAGTTTTGGAAATAATTGTATACATTTTGGATTTATATAATGCAGACACGAGCTCTGTTGAAATTAGTTTATAACAGTTACCTATTACAACCAAGTCCCCATCCATTTTTTCTCCTAGAATTGGGTTTTGACGTCCATACATTTTTTAGTATTACATAATTTCGGACATATAAAAGCTTTATGGACGTTAGAAACCCTATTTATTTTAATAAAATAATTTGTATTAACGTAAAAACTAATCTATAACATTTTTTATCAGTTTCGCACCTCAAAAATCCATAGCACCCATATGTGGCCCATTTCAGAAAATCATCATAAAGTGCATAAATTAGTATGGGTAAACACCATGTCTTTTTACAGAAAAGATTGTAAGAAGCATAAATTTAAATTTTAAACTTTACAACAAGACTTGATCTAAAATAAAACACACGTAACACCATATAAACTCTCTTAAAAAGTCGGCGACAGTCCTAAAGAATGTTAGCACTGACTTCATCCACAATTAAAAACAGGATCCATAAAATATTCTGACCGAAAATAGGTCACGTCCAAGAATAACTTTTTTTTACAGAATAACTTTTTTGTCAGTGTTGTCATAGCGTCTTATCATGTTTGGAGCTACAATATAGAAAGCTTACGTTCCTTAGCACGAATATAACAAATAATTTCAATATATTGAGCATTTGCATGATATTTTGGGTTAAGAGTGGTGGACGTTACTACATGATATTGAGAAACTGAAAGGAGTTCTTGAAAACTGAACTCAATGCGGTGAAGGATGTAAAAAAGGCTAAATATGCGCTATCAGCGTCATATTCATAAATACTGGCTCAAAACAGCGATAATTAGAAAATGTTTTAACTTGTCATATATTGTCCTTTATTTCTTTTTCTGAAGCTCCTAAATAAATAACTTAGAAATATCAAAAAAAGCTTATTTCAGAAACTAGTTCTCCTTGAAATCCTAATGGAGTGACTACATATAATTCGGTAATTTTGACTGTCATGAACATTCTCATTCCCTAGTTTGAACAAAAACTTAGTAAAATTTTAACTTTATATGAATCAAAGGACAATAAAAATAAGATTTATATAATAAATAGTCAAACAAAATTTTAATTGTAGTGCAAAATACAGAGATTATATGGGGGTACCCGGGTACCATGGGTATTGACACCCGTAGGTATCAACTTTAAAGCCATTTTACATATAGACCAAGTTCAGTTTTTATGCTGAATAAACACCTTAATCATGACGATCTGAAGTTTCGTGGCTATATCTTTATTAATAAAGAAATGCGAGTACTTTAAATTTAAAATGGTACCCGCGTACCTGGGTATGTACAGGGTAGAGCTATGTCTGGCCGTCTGTCTGTTGGAAGCAGGATAGGGCTCGGTGGGGACCACCTAGGGCAGGGGGAAATTTTGACCAAAATATTTATCTTATAAAAGGTTTGTTTGTAATCAAAATAGAAAAAAATCAGTAAATAAGCAAAAAAGTTTTGAGTTAAATACTAGAAACACAGGGTGGCCATAGTAACTTCAGTTCATATATTTCTGCAGATATCTCTTCAACAAAATCATGTACGACGATGAATATAAAGTTAGAAATGAAAAATAGGCGCGGTCCGCCCATTTTACCTTCCATATAAGGTAAAACATCAACGACATTTTGTACAAGTAGTTCTAGGACAAATGAAAACTCGGAAGATGAAGGTTTAAAAGGTTTAGTGGGTATATATACATTAGACTGCACCAAAATTTACTTTTGAATTTTGACCATAACTCCCCATAGACTCATTCTTTGGATTGTAAAAACGTTATGTGAAATTTTAGTGAAATCGGATATCGTCAACCCGTCAACCCGACTTGAAGTTTGTAGAGTGCGTTTATATGAGAAAAAGTTGTTCTTTTTACCAATTTTAGACAAATTTTGCTATTAATTATTTTGAAATCGAAATCGACACATAATTATCTATCAAATAAGATATAAAAGAGAAATTCGGTTAAAAAATGTTAAAGTTATTACGAATTCCACAGACACTTGTGTATGGAGTGTACAACGAAATTTTTAATTATTTGATAAATGTTTTAATAAAAAGCTACTTTCAATTCAATTTGAACCATAATTACTGAAAAATAAATTGTTGTTTCCGCCGGATCATCCAAACATTTTTCCATGTTCGACTTTATTTCGCTTTTCGGAAATAAGTCCTGACAAATATGAGGGAAACATATTTTAAAGTATTCTGTAATTTGTAATTATTTTATAATTTTATTTTAAAATTATTCCAAAATGATAAGATGAAAAAAATGTTCGATTATTTTAATTCGTTTAGAAATTAGTGTGAATAGTGGCAATTTGATACAAAATTATAGCATCACTGTTTTACTTTTTTCTCAAAGTTAATTAATAAAAATGTTTTTCTTTACATATTTCAAAAGACAAGACTTCATAAATAGTTAATTTTAAATTAAATTAAACATTGGTAGAAAATGGTGAACTTTAGAATAGAGTTTAATTTTTATCGATGATAACTAATCAAAACTGACTTGGACCTATTCCCCCTATAAGAAATTTGATATGAAAATAACTTACAACTTTTTATACACTACACCATCACAGGTACGTTTGTGCTGATATTTGTAACACCCAAAAAATATTGGTCTAAGATCATCCTTAGCTTTTACCAATCGGATCTGTACAAAAGTCTTAGATTTTCTACTTTTGTCTACTTGGCCATTGCTGCTTATGTTGATTGTAGTTGTTGTTTGATGTGATAGTATTACCCTCATAATTACTTGGAACTGTAGCCAAATTATTTACATCTATTATAATCCACGGGTGGTTGATTTTAGAGTTGATTAAAACATTTGCAGAAGTCGATGCCAGAGTTACGTTTGGTATAGCTGGATATTGGTTTATCGATTGACGAACTACAAAATGTTTGCTTTGTGCTGCCAAAACTTCATTGTAATCTTCAGTAACAGACGCAAATGATCGTACTTCCTCGTTAACAACTTCAGCTACATCGTCTTCATTACTTTTTGAACTGGAATCAACTTTTATTGGTTTTGGTGTGGTTTCTTTTGCCTCCTGCACGGCTGATGCGGGCGCTTCATTTTTGGGGGTTTCCCTTTTCAGTGTTACATTTTCAACAGACTTTATTTCTTCTGTTTTCATGTAACTGTCGCTTTTAACAGTTTCTGATACCTCTGTCACTTTCTCTGTTTGATCAACGAAAGAGTTTACAGATTTCTTTGTGACATTGGTTTTGGTGTGTTTTGATTCAGCTTCTTGTCTTTCGGTAGACTCAACAACCGGTTCTAAAACAGCTTTTGTTTTATCTTCTTCCGGCTTTTCCGTTACTTTTTCTGCTATACGCTTTGAAGGCGCTTCCATGCTTTCTATAATATATATTATAGCACTAAAATATGCATCGTCTATGTCGTACATTTTCATCCTAACTTTACTGGAACTTTTAAAACCTCCAAGGATTTTAAACATATTTTTTTTTTTTGTTCGTAACTCGTTTCAATAAATTGTTTTTTACTTCCAGTGATCTATTGGATATGTTTATTTTACCTGATGTTAATTTTGAACACCAGTCAATTATCCATTCAGCCCTTGAGTAGAGGTCATCTAGTAAATTGTCAGTTTCCTGTTGGACATTTGCCGTTTTGATTTCTTTGCTTCTCTCGTCTGGTTTGTTTATCACCTTCGAACTCATTTGAAGTGGTTCCGCTTTACCTCTTGAAGGTAGATCCATTTTTGGATTATTTTAAGAAATCTTTATTGATTTCAAAATTCGGATTTTTATATAGCCTCTTTCAAACTTCTTTTAATTATACTTCCTCACAGTGAATTCATATCACTGATTCGTTACGAAGTACAAAATATTAAAAATAGTTCACTTCTTTTAATTAATATTTTACTTGTACTTCCACACAGTGAATTCATGTCACTGATTCGTTACGAAGTATAAAATATTTAAAATAGTTCATAAATATTAATTTTAATATTTATTTTTAGAATTAAAAACAAAAAGTATTATTCTTATAGCTATCCGGGGTAGCTCCAAAAGCATCTTGTTACTGATTTTGTCAATACCTGGTGCTTTTTTGGAGTTTAAATCAACAACAGCCTCGTCGATCTCCCGAATCTAAAAACAAAGGGGTTCAACTGCTCTAAAATTGGGTACAACTGGTGGCAACTCTATTATATTATCTGATAAATTAGGAGTAAACACGTTCTTTAGATGGTTAACGAATAGATTCCCCTTTTCACTATCGTTTCTTGCCCAGCCTCCATTTATATTACGTAGAGGAGGTATACTTGTAACTGGTCTTTTCAGATGTTTCGTAGCTCGCAATAGTGAGTAATTCGAATACGGGGTAGCATCTAGATTTTCCAGATATTTATTTAGTGATTCAGTTTTTCGGTACTCTAGCAGCTTATTAAGGCGTTTTTGGCATTCTCTTAGCTTTGATTTGAGTTGAGGGGATCTGTGGAGTTGCCACTCTCTTCGAACTCTTCTTTTTTTCAGTCAAGAGCCGTTCGACATCAACAGAATAAATTCTATTGTATCTGTTTTGTCGGGGGGTAGGGTAGCATGTTCAGCTTTTTAACTTTTAAAATTTTTTCAAAATTTTTGAGAGAGAGATCGATATCTTCTGGTGTTCTCAGCGATATATTTTCCGTACAATGAGTACTTATATATTTTCTATATTTCAACCAGTTTATTCTTGTGTTTGATATCGCTGAGATACCAGTGGGGTGTACAATTCCTCGGGGGTTCAATATAGTAACAAAATTGGATGAATGATCTGAAGATACTTCTAATGAAGATTTAACATGAATTAATTCCCTTGGTAAATTCGTAACAGTGAAATAGATGACATTCGATATTATATTTGTGTCAGTAGGCCAGTATGTTGGATCTGCGCTCGAAATGACATTCAAACGCATTTCAGAAATTGTATTAAACAAAACACGACCTTTAGGGGTTATAAGTTGTGATCCAAAGCATGTTTGCTTAACTTTCTATCGACAGCTGATTTGCTTTCTTTTGTTGAACAGTCATTAATTGTCAACAAAGCGGGGGAACAAGAACGAGTACGATTTACTGGCTTGGCGGTTAAATACAAGCTTTCATAAATTTTTTTATTTTTTTTATTTATAGGATTCTCATCAACATTCACTGTCACATATGCATTTCTGCCGTTTACACTAATCCTTCGCTCGTTAGTATTTGCATCTAAGAGACTCATAAAGAGTAGTTGCAAATACTTTTATTATTACTTGTGCTCTTTATTATTTTTTAATTAAGATTAACAAAATAAACACAAAGAATTATGAAAAAAGTGGCACAGATTGTAATATAAAAATTATTTATTTTTGCTTAAATCGGGGCTTTATTTTTATTATATTTAAATTATTTTATAAAAATAAACGCGTCCACTCGCGTACGATATTTAGAACGGGTGTAATTTATATTTTTAACCGATATTATTATTAGAATAACGAATTAACTCGGAGTAAAAATAAAACACGTCTGTTTAGATCAGAAACATTTTTGTGGTACTTACATATGAGCTTTTTCTTTTCACTTTTTCATGAATAAGTGAAAGATCTTCAAATATCCGGAGCGTCATCCGCACGGGATAGTGAACAGCCGGCATATCATCAGGCGACTGTCATAGACCTCCCATCTATGTCAGCATGAATCTATGGAGGTCGATTGAAGATAGGGAAGACCGGATGAAGTGTCTTTCAAAGGCGCGGACTGGCCAAAGGGAGTCAAAACTGTCAATTGTAGCAATGAGAAATCGCTTGAATTTCTCAATGCCATAAATGCCAAGTGCGGCAATCTTTGTCCAGAGGCGAAACTTGATGTGATACTTGCGTCTGAGTTGCCCCTGAGGCCGATAGTGACAGTGTGGATTCCACCACCCATAAAATCGGTGGAAACAATACTGACAGTCATCAGAACGAGGGTCTGGATACAATTCAGTCTGACTTGTAAAGAGAACCTCGGAGGTAGCTTCCGGTTTGCTATAGACCAGGAGTCCCTTAGGAAACTGGAGTCGGTGGAGGGGAGCTGTTAATTTCGGTCTGGGCATGATCAGGTTACGGTATCCGAAATCTGATGATACCAACGAGGCTGCTAGTGGTGCAAATTAACTTGCATCATTGTGAAGCAGCCTCAATGAATTAACAGCGCACAGCGTGCGATTAAAAAAATGAAATGGAAATAATTATGGAACTTCGGAACGACGAGTCCAAAGTGTCCCAAAGTTGGACACCAGTGTTGCCAGTTTAGCCTTTTTAAGGCTAGATCTAGTCTTTTTATTTTGATTTTAGCCTCAAAATTTTCGTTTTAGCTTCTAGCTTTTTTGTTGGGCTAAAATTTTAAAAATTTTATTTTTACAAAATCATCAATTTAAGCATTTGTGTATATTAATTCTTACAAAAATTAATGCTTTTTTTTAAATAAAAAAATATGTTAGCTTTTTTCTGGCTTTATTTTTTGGGGCATTTAGCCTTTTCTGACCTTTTTTTAAGTCCAATTTAGCTTCTTTTTTTCTCAAGTCCTGGCAACACTGTTGGACACGTCGGGTATACAATTTTTTAAAAACGATCCTTATTCCTTATATCTGATCCGATTTTAAAGACTTTTATATAGGAGGATTCTGCTAGTCGAGAATCGTATGCATATATTATTTCTTTTAAATTAAGATATATTAAGCTTCAAAGATTAAAATTTTTACTTTTTAGCCTGTCTTGATGAAGTTTTTTCACTACATCGGGTCAATTTCCACCCCATTTAAAAAAAAAAAATTATTTCATTAACAACAAATAGAAAAATCGTGAGAAAGAATTTTGAAAAAATATTTACGGACTCAAAAGTTACAGACATTTAAATTTAAACTTTGAAAAAAAAAATGTTTCCTTTTTTTTCCAAAAAAGTGGTCATATTCTTTTCCTTGTCCTAAGTAACATATATAATATTTACATTTTTCTGAAAGATACCAATATAAACTTGTTGTACATCAATGTTTTTGTCTTCTTTTCAAATATATATAAATTTTTTTCAATACGAAAATTTTTTGAAGACTTTTTGCAAAAAACACTGAGAAAAGATGGATTTGTGATTTTTTGCATATTTTTCATTTTTATACCCTACAACACCAAAGGTGGTTGGGGTATTATGCGTTTGTGCTGATGTTTGTAACGCACAGAAAAAATTATCGGACCCCCACCTTAAAGTATACCATTCGACTCAGAATCACTTTCTGAGTGTATTTAACGATGTCTGTCCGTCTGGTCGGCTGGCTGGATGTCTGTCCATGTAAACTTTGTGAACAAAGTACAAGTCGCAATTTTAAAGACATCTTGATGAAATTTGGCACAAATAATTATTTTGATACAAGGACGAAGCCTATTGAAATTGGTTATGATCGGTCCATTACTTCACCTAGCACACATACAAATGTTTTCCCGGAATAGGGGTTTAACGATTATAAATGCCTTAAATATAGCAATATTTCAATGAAACTCGGTGCATTGTTCTCTATTTGTATAATTTTTTTTACATTTAGTAAAAGTGTTGGTCTACAATTGGCCACAGGTCTAATTTTTAGCTCATATAGAATGGTGTAGGGTATCATATGGTCGGTCTTGACCGACTATAGTTTTTCTCTCGTTAATTATGCAAGAAAGTTCTTGTTAGTTAATAGTTTTGAATGGTGTTTTACACCTAAGTAGATTTTTTGTTCACTTTTTTAGATTTGTCTACGAAAATTCGCAAAAAATTTTAAAAGGTTTCCTTAAATGGGATTTTTCTTTTTTTGCTATATCATTCCAGCCGATATCGGGGAGCAAAAATTAAAAGCTCATTAGACTATATAAAAAGTACAACTTTTTTTGATTCCAGCTTTGCGATTTGAGAAATTAAGGCGAAAATTCGAAATTTTTTGGAAAAATAGGTAAAATTTGGGAAACTGTGGTTCTCGCAAAAATCAATTTTAAAAAGTTTTTTATCGCTTAAAGTATTTTGTGTTTAGTTATCTTTCAGAAAAATATAAATACTATATATGTTACTTAAAAAAAATTTTATATAACATAAAAAGAATATGACCACTTTTTTGGCAAAAAAAAAAGCGGAAAAAAAATCTACTTTTTTTCTAAGTTCAAAGTTAAATGACTGTAACTTTTGAGTCCGTAAATATTTTTTCAAGATTCTTTCTTAATTCTTTCTTTTAGTTCATTCTTTTTATACCTTCACCACAAGTGCAAACGGTATATATAAGTTTGTCATTCCGTTTGTTATTTCCACAATTTTTGTCTGAGAGCAAAAAAGTTGATATTTTCGGGATCCTTGTAAGAAATGATGACGAAAGGATTATGTCCGTGAGTGTGTCAGTTGAAATGGTGTTTATAAAGCCCACCGTTAACTACCATATTCAGCAAGATCGGTTCATAAATGACGGAGATATGATTAAAAATCGGTTTTCCAGTTTTTGAAGCCTCTGTATAAGCTAGGGAGTTTTTGCAAAGAAGGCTCCAGTATTTTTTCTGAATTTTTGTTCTGAAATAAATCGGTTCAATAATAACAGAGCTATCGGATAAAACGCATTTTTGATTTTTTGAAGTCCTTGTTTAAGCTACAGATTTTTATTATTGATCGAGCATACATATTTTTATAAAATTTCGGTTTTTTGAATCAACCAAATTTGTTCATAAACAAACTATAAAGAGTCTATTAATAATATAAATACTCACATAAGCATTTATATTAAGCACGAGCGTAACCCGGTGCGCTTCGCTACCCCTTATAGGCGTGACATCCAACCCAGTTCTTACGTATAACAACCACCGGCACTAGTACTATCTGTGTGTCAAATTTCGTGAAAATCGGTTTAGCCGTTTAGACGTGATTGACGCACAAACAAACAAACTTACACTTCATTTTTATAATATATATATATACTGCTGTGTGCAAAATAATAGTAGCGTCATATATAGCATTTCAAGAAATTTTTTTTTTTTTTTTTGATGGATTTTATTATTTCGCTAATTTTATAAAAAATAAGTAAACCTTAAACATCGTAATTCAAATAAAATACTCAAAGAGATTGAATACACAAGAAATTTGCTGTGCAAAATAATAGTAGCATCGATTAAAAATACCTGTAAAAATAAATCTGCCTGATTAAGTTTTTCTTTTTTTTTTTGGCATATTTTGGTTGTACACATTAATATTTTGTGGAATAACCCTTATTGCTCCTTTGAGTCCACTAATAACCCATGGTCCTCTCAATGGAAATACTTTTCCAAGCTGACTGCACTGGCGTTCACAATTTCTGCAAATTTCCCGGTTTCTTTTTAAAAAGAGCATATTTGACATCTTCCCAACGATTTCCAATGTATATCAGATATGGAGACAGAGTCGATCACTCCAAAACATCACATTTACTTTCAGAAAACCCTTTTTTTTACAATTTACTCGTTTCTTAGGAAAATTTTCCTGCTAAAACACCCATTTGAGTGGCATATTCTTCTCTGAACAAGACAACATGACTGTTCTTACTATTTCCACATACATTGGGGCATCCATGTTACCTCTTATCCAAACTATGGACCTTGATATGAAAAACATCCCTAAATGTTGATTTTCCCAACATAGTGCTTGACGGACTTGAATATATTTTGTATCATATTATTTGTTATTTGGTCACATCACATATATTCTTATCCCATGCGTCCCATATGCACCAAGAGAACTTCTTTGGACGCATTTGTGCAGAGAATGTGCGCCATTTCGTTTGCGGCTAGTTGGAGATAGCGTACCATGTAGTTTAGTAATGGGACTTTCCTTTGGAATCTTGCTTACAGATTTTGTTTTTTGAGATTTCAAAAAATAGTTGACGCATCAACTTTTGGCTCTAAGTCCTCTTTTGCCTTAGTAAATATCACAAATGTGTTTGGGTTAACCATTCGCTTTTTACGCGTAAAGTCACTTAGAAGATTTTTTTTACATGCGTGTTCGTTAGATTACCCATAAAATGTATGGATTTTACAAAAGTTTTGATTTTGCTTGCTCCATCGGCAGTTTCTGGTAGATGGGACTATAAAAATAATATGTGTGCAAAAATTGGGTCGATGGGTCGTAAACCGGCCAGTCGACTTTGACCTTTGTCCTAAAACAAGGCTTAAAAGTAACTAATATCTTTATTGCTCCATAACTCTTTAATTTAACATTTTCCGATAAAATACTATATAAGCTTTTCGATTCAAAATAAAATGCACAAATTTTTGGCATACAATTTTTTAGCCTACTATGACTTGTTGTGATGTTATAAGCAATCAAAGTAAAAATTTTTTCATGAACTTTTTTAAAAAGAGCCTTGGTTTTAATATGGGCCTAGCCTGCTAGAAACGGTTTCTATTACTTTGTAGAGCAGGATTTGCAGTTTTTATAAATCGATAAGTTTTATCACATTTGCTTAATATATTAGGGTAGATGGACCAAAATCTGAATTTGGGGTATACATTTTTTACTTATTATACAAATATTGGTACTAAATGTAGGGTGTAGCATGAAATTTTGAATCATTTCAGAGATTATTCTTAAATAGTTATCGAATTAAACTACTACTCGAAATTTAGGTGTTGCCGATTAACCAAAAATTGTAAAAGTTGACATGTTAATATTTTTACATATAAACAACTTTTTTATCTCTTTTACCTTAAAAATCGATGATATATATTAAAAATAGATAACATTTCTCACAATAGCTTGGAAATAAATAAAAATATATTTTCAAAAGAACTAGTAAATTAACTTATATGAATTAAATTCATAGAATAACGGAATTTAGTTTTGTTTCGATTCCATGTGATGTATCTTTTGTCTGTTGCTGTTTCGTTTTCTTTCAGAAAGGAATAATTATGCAATTTATTTTATAATTTACCCCTTTTGAGAGTACATGACATCATAAATGTTAATTAAAAGTAAACCTTTTTATTTCCGTAATGCATTGTCTTGAACAGTTAAATTATAATTTTTGATCTCAGTTTCAATGTATTTATCAAGAAGTACATACATGGTATTTAAATATTTACTTAAATACAAGGTTTTATAAACTAATTACTTCCATTCTACATTAAGAAATTATATTCTACATTTAGAAATTCCTCATCATTACTTGCTGTTTTAATTTAAAATTTTTACGAATAATAATGAACATTTTTATTAATATTACAAATAATTATTTACATTTTTTGCGAGCTGTTGTTAAAAAAGTTTTATGTTTTTAATATATTTCTCCGATTTTTAAGGTAAAAGAGATAAAAAGGTTGTTTATATGTAAAAATATTAACATGTCAACTTTTACAATTTTTGGTTAATCGGCAACACCTAAATTTCGAGTAGTAGTTTAATTCGATAACTATTTAAGAATAATCTCTGAAATGATTCAAAATTTCATGCTACACCCTACATTTAGTACCAATATTTGTATAATAAGTAAAAAATGTATACCCCAAATTCAGATTTTGGTACATCTACCCTAATATATTAAGCAAATGTGATAAAACTTATCGATTTATAAAAACTGCAAATCCTGCTCTACAAAGTAATAGAAACCGTTTCTAGCAGGCTAGGCCCATACTAAAACCAAGGCTCTTTTTAAAAAAGTTCATGAAAAAATTTTTACTTTGATTGCTTATAACATCACAACAAGTCATAGTAGGCTAAAAAATTATATGCCAAAAATTTGTGCATTTTATTTTAAATCGAAAAGCTTATGTAGTATTTTATCGGAAAATGTTAAATTTAAGAGTTATAGCGCAATTAAGATATTAGTTACTTTTAAGCCTTGTTTTAGGACAAAGGTCAAAGTCGACTGGCCGGTTTACGACCGATCGACCCAATTTTTACACACATATTATTTTTATAGCCCCATCTACCAGAAACTGCCGGTGGAGCAAGTAAAATCAAAAATTTTGTATTCATGGGTAATCTAGTGTTCGTGTTTATTGGTTTGGAATATATTTTTTTAAATTTTCAATAACTGCGGGAGAACATTCCACAAAATTTTTGGAGAAATTTGTATGCTTTACTTTCTGAAAGTATTTTTACCAATAAGGTAAGGGTGCTAGGATACAGTGCTTGCCGCCACCAATTTTAAAATTTTTTAAAAGCTAAATTTCACTGTATGTACAGTACACGGCTATATAATTTACTTAAAAACCAAAAGAATCCAAAATAATAAAACAATAATACTATTTGCCAATGTTTATCATTTTGCTACTATTATTTTGCACAGGCAAAAACCAAGCGGCTTACGTGAAATAACGGTAACTTCCGAAGATGCGTATAAAAATAAAAATAATTTGTCTTATAATTATTGTCCCTGTTTAAGACTTTCATATAAACAAATTGTTTTTGAATTCCTTGTCTAGGCATTGAGCAGCAACAGAAACTACAAAGTATGTTGTAGCGCTACTATTTTTTTGCACACAGCTGTATATTAGGATTAAGCCTCACGAAAAATTGCAAATGTACCCATCTAGAAATGAAGATTAGTATGTTCTTATATGATTCCCAAAATAATACATCTCAATGTTGAAATTTACGTGAGCTGGACCATTTTCAAAGCACCTCTAAAATTACATATTTCTTTCAATATCATTATCAAAATTTTAGTTACAAGAAAATCAACTTAAAATTATGATAGGGGCTTACTACGAACTTGAATATTCATTTAAATAATTATTATGTTTCTTTTCAGCCGCGGAATATTAAGATTTTACTAACATTTTTTATCATATTTTCTTTGTTCATACATGTAATTTTATATATTTCGGAAATTTTTCAAAATATATTAGGTTATAATGTACCATAGGAATGGTCTATCCTGCTGATACTGAAGATAACAAGTAATTAACCCATTAAGAACTAGAGCGTTAATTTTATGTATTTAGTTCCCAAAAGGTTAAATTAAGTATTTTTGCAAATAAGTAACATAGAAGTACTCATTACACTTAAATGTTAATAAATTTATGAAAAACATAATAACTTCATTTAAAACAGGGATAATAATCGAATAAAAAGGAGTTTTAGTCGCTAATTTACACGAATTTACAGCTTTTTTAATCATTTTATGCTTTTAATCAGTGTTGCCAGGACTTGAGAAAAAAAGAAGCTAAATTAGACTTCAAAAAAGTCAGAAAAGGCTAAATGTCCCAAAAAATAAAGCCAGAAAAAAGCTAAAATATTGTTTTATTTAAAAACGCATTTATTTATTTTTTTTCTCATTAGATTTTGGTATTTCTTAAAGATATTTTAGTGAATTTGTAAATATAATATAAATAGTTTTTATAGGTAACAAAGTTTGTTAAAAAATACTTATAATATTTTCGTAGAATGAAGCGCCGCAGGTGAAAATTTTCGTTAATATAAATAATTTCGATTTTTTGTGCGAACTAATACACAAAAATGCTTAAATTGATGATTCTGTAGAAATAAAATGAGTAAATTTTTAGCCTTTTTAAGGCTATTTTAAAATTAAAAAAAGCTAGAAAAAAGGCTAGAAGCTAAAACGAAAATTTTGAGGCTAAAAGCAAAATAAAAAGGCTAGATTTAGCCTTAAAAAGGCTAAACAGGCAACACTGCTTTTAATTAACCATTTATTTGCCGTTAAAATTAACAACGAATTATGGACCGAAAATCCCAAAATTTTATTTTTTGCAACTAAAGCGTTAAATGAATGTACATATCAATAGTGTTTAATGAGTGAGACCTTTCTAATGAGTTATTTTGAAATAAGTGTCCGAAAAAAATCATTTTCATACAAAATTTACGTAAATAAATTATTTACGTTTAAAAAACGTAAATAAAATAATTGAACCGAAATATTTTGGGAATTGGTTTAAAACATATCAATCTTTAATTTAGGGGGGTAAATTTGCAACTTTTTTGTCCCCATAAAAATTAAGGCACTTTAATTACACTGGTCAACAAAACAATCCTCTCCCATAGACGAATGTATTTTGATGTGCTAAACACGAATCTGCTTTCAGTTTTTTTCCATCAGGTCTGGATTTTTTTTATGGTCGTGTCTATTATTTCGCCCATAGCAAGGCCATTACTCTAGTATATTTCCTTATAACTCAAGAACGGTGTGTACGATTGATCAAAGTGATACACCAAAAGATGCGGACTAAAATATACTAAAATATCTTCAAATTCCCCGAACTTAATTTTTTTATGTGCTCAATAGTTTCGGAGTTATTTTGAAATAAGTGGCCGAAAAAAATCATTTTCATACAAAATTTTTTTTTTTTTTTTTTTGTTACTAAAATTTGTATAGAAAAAGCGGGATTTTGAAAATTTTTGTAAAAAAAGAGGGTTTTTGTAAAAAAGCGGGACCCGGACGATTAAAAAGCGGGATTCTGAACAAAATTGTATTGAAAAAGCGAGCTTTTGAAATTTTTT
The DNA here is from genome assembly GCA_951394005.1 of Protophormia terraenovae. Classification (NCBI taxonomy): domain Eukaryota; kingdom Metazoa; phylum Arthropoda; class Insecta; order Diptera; family Calliphoridae; genus Protophormia; species Protophormia terraenovae. The sequence goes on from OX596078.1 coordinate 17,031,541, forward strand.
GTAAAAAACGAGGGATTTTCTTTCTATATCTTATATACAAGTCCAAATCAGCTATTCTCGCAAACTCTTCGTTCACGACACACTTGGGACCTTACAAATTGAGAAAGATCCATCGAAGTTTTGGAACAACAAAAATATTAATTCTATTTACATTAGTCTTAAGATGTAACGAGTTTAGAGACTATGTTCCTTTTCCTTAAAGATTTTAATATGTACAAATAATTAACCCTTTCAGTACATGTTTTTAATGCATGGGTCAAAATGAAAAATTTTTTCAGTTTTTATAGTTCTTGGCTGTAGTAATAATAATCCGTAATCAATTTATAGAAAGAACTTGTGTATTTGGATTTTTTAAGGTAAAATCGAAAAAACACAAAAACGGTCATAAAAGGGAGGAAAAATTGTTAAACTTATGTTTTTTGATGATAAACATTAAAAAAAACTCTTCTCTAAATATTTTATAGACTTTTATAAAAAAGTTTTACGCTTTTATCCACATTCTTTAAGTTTTTAGTAAAAATAAACTAAGTACTTTTGACCCAGAAAAATAAATTTGTAGAGATCAGTTTTTAAACGCAATATTTTTGTAGTTAAAAATAAAGAAAACTTAATAAATTTTTTTTTGTAAATTATTACTTGGAGCTTTTTTTATGACATTTAGCAGACGAAAACCAAACAGGTGCACCATAAAACATAACTTGGAAGAAAATTTACTTTATAATGATTTTTTTTTTTACCCAGAAAAAAATGGTGCATACTTGGTGCATTGCTTACATAAGCGATACTTTGGTTATTTAATTAAATAAAGCTTCAAAAATGCAATACAGTAAGTTATGGACTTTGCACAAAAAACTATTCCTTACCATAGTGCTCCAGAGAAGAAAAAAAATCACATTCTATTGCTTCTAGGCGACTCATCTCGAACAAAAAGCATTCATTATAAATGCGCTTCAGTAATGTTTTATTATAAAAGTCTGATCTGCAATTGTAAGAGTTATAATATAAGCATTGCTAAAGCGCATTTATAATGCATGATTTTTGTTCGAAATGAGTCGCCTAGAAGCAATAAAATGTGATTTTTTTGCTTCTCCGGAGCATTTTGGAAGCTTTATGCAATTAAGTAAGCAATATGTTGCTCCCATCAGTTGTATTGCATACATGTCAGCAAAATTGTTTAGCTGGGTAACGTGTTTCCAAAAAATCCCAATTAAATTTCAAGTTTGAATTCAAATTTGGATTGGTAAAAATGTGATACTTTTTAATTTGAAAGCAAGAGTTTTTCTTAAATAATTCTCAGGTCCGTTAAATACTAACATTCAGTTTAAACAAAAAGTTAAAATCATTAACGCATGGTTTTCGTTAGCACTTACTTTAACTCAGCAAAGGTACACTTCGTCGAATCGACGAGGCATTTTTAATTTTTGTCGTTTTTTACTAAAAATTAAGTATTTTGAAAAATAAATTTTTGGTAATAAAGTGGACGGAAACATTATTTTCTTGTTTTATTTCATTTATACACAAATTAAATAATTCAAAAAGTTCGATTTTAAAAAATTTTAAAGATTATATTGTGTATCAAAAGTTTTTTAAAATAAGTGTAGCCTTTCAGGGTTAAGTAAATTTAATCGAAAAAATTGTTACTGTAATTTTTTAACTTTCCGTTCATACAAAAATAAAATAAAAAGTCTGTCCAATCCGAAATAAAGGCAAATGGTTTATATAGTTCAAACTACTTATTAATATTACAATACGAAAATATTCATGTTAACCTTGAGATTAAAGTTCTGATCTGATTTTTGTTTCAAAAATGATGCACCTTTCTAAACTTTTCAAAAGGTTATTCGAAAATGGAACAAAATTAAATTTTTAGTTAATGTATTTTGAAAGAAGTCGGAAAACAAAGTGATATTACATATGTATATGTAGACAGTTTTCGCCAAAAAAAAGTTGTCGTCTGTCAGTAAAAAAATTGTTAAAATTTTTTAAATATTGGTATTTTATAGAAAATATAAATAATGAAATAGATTAAATAGCGGGATTTCTTTATAAAAGGCGGGAAAAATATTTTAGGCTGGATCGAAGCTTAAAAAGCGGGATATTCCCGCCAAAATCGGGACGTCTGGTCACGTTAGTGATACATCAAAAGATGCATACGAAAATTGTCTTCAAGGTTTGCTAACAATATTTTTCATTCGCTGAAGAATTTCAGAGATATGGATCAAAATTTTCACCACTTTTCAAAAAAATAAATATTAAAATTTTCGGTATTAATTACCGAATAACTATGGAAATATTAACTGGACACAAAATTATGTAAATTCAGCTCAAAGACAATTTAGGTCACTATATATTGGAGTTCAATTTATATTAATTAATCTTAATTTTTTTTTTTTTTGCCCACTATTGTATTTCCACCTAGCTATATGTATGCATGGGTATCCAAACTTAACTGTGAATCCAATCAAGATTTATGAATCAATTTTTATGATACGTGGCTTTATTTACTCGTAGTTTTGCCAGCTATGAGATAAAGGTGATAAACTTGAATATTTTTGATGTTTCCACTTAAAAAAAAAGTTTTAGTAAAAAAAAAAAATCTTGAATTTAACATGAAAACATTTTTTTCCGACACTTTTTTCGAAATATCTCCTAAACTATTGAGCGGATAAAAATTTGATAGTATAGTGATTTAAAGCTAATTTTATTCCGCATATCGTGATATATCATTTATATAAATCGTGCATACCGTTCCCAAGTAATAGTGAAATATACTCGAGTAATGTAACCTGATGGAAAAAAACTGAAAGCAGATTCGAGTTTAGCATGCGAAATTCCATCCAGTCTACATATTTTTTTTTTTTGGAAGGAGCTCAAAAAAATTTTTTGGGCTACCAGTGTTATTAGTAATTTTGTTGTTTTTTGTATAGACATGTAGATTAGTTAGCAAGAGCAGTAATATAATGATTAACAGTGTTGTTCTTGTTGTTTGTATATGCAGTCAGTTTGTATATATGCACATTAGGGTGGCCCTCATTACAAAAAGTGTTCAGATTTTGGTTCTCACCCCCTGGAAATGTTCGATTAGTCGAAAAACTAACTCATGTCAAATTTTAAACTGATTGAAAAAAAATTGTAGGTGGATCAAAGCGAATTTTTCCTTTCATGGATCATAAAAAAATTATTTTAAATGCAATTTCTGGGTTTATATCTTGTTGGATTCCTCACAATATTAGCTTTCTGAAATTCCTAAGATCGAGAAGATTGGATATCTAATAACATAATAGTTATTAAAATAAAATTACCGTAAAATACGTGATTTTTGGGAAAATTGACCCCGAAAAATAAAATTTCAACCAGTATTTGAAAGAGAGAAACGAAACATGTAGTTTCCTATTTACGTTTAATATATCCTGAAAATAATTTTGTTATCAAAAAATAGCAAAACATATGTAGGTGAATTACACGCAAAACAAGAGATTTTTGTGGGTTTCGATCGTGAATATCTTACGAAGATCACAAGTGATTACCGAAAAATGTTGACATTATGTTTAAGATACCAAGACAAAATTATATGCCGAGTTTTAATTCTCTCTGAGAAGTTTTGGATGAAATATTATTTTACTGGGGTGTATTTAGTCGAAAATTACGCGTTTTCCGTGAATTGATTTTAATAACTATGATACTATTAGTTGTTCAATTTTCTTCATTTTGGTCATTTTAGAAACTGAAGAATTGAAAAGGATGAAAGCGATGAAAATTTAAGTTCTAATGAATTAGGTATGGTTGAACAGAATAAAAAACTAAAATTTTTGATATTTCAAATCGCTTTGAGCCACCTCTAAATTTGTTCCAATCAATCTGAAACTTTGTATTTTATTGTTTTTGGGCTATTCGAACATTTCTAGGGGGTGAGACTGAAAATTTAAAAACCTTTATTTTCTTCCATATAAAAGAGGGCCACCCTAATGTACATATTAGGGTGATATACACGGTTTTCCAATCGGTTTTTTCAGTCAATGTGCTGTCGGTTTTTGCAAAATGTTAATTTTTCGAATGTCGAATAGACCGTTTTTTTTAACACAAAAAACCGGTTTTAAAAATAGCATTATATTTCAGAAAATATGTACTAAATGGTGATATTTGAATCAAAATTTAGGAATAATTTTTTAAATATTCATAAAGACTGATTTCTTATGTTTTAAAAATATAGTTTAAGGTAAAATTGAAATAAATTTAGTAACATGAAACAAATATATTTCTAATAATTATTTTGAATGAAATTTGTTCTATCTCTTGTAACACCTGTAATATTTTTACAAACAATTTAAATTTTTAAATAGTTTTTTTTTTTTTTTTTATCCAATAATTTCTTCGTTTTTTACATCAATTGAGAGTGACTTCCATATTAAGCATTGGTTAAACAGAAACTAAGCTAATGCCCGTAATTTCTACAAATAGATATCTTTCAGTGCCTGGATATCTATGGTGTAAATTAAATTTGGTAATTTCAAATCGTAGGTATGAATTACCGAATAGATAACAGTAGTGTTTCTTACACCATAAATTTTGTTTGGGTAATGTGTTAGATAAATAAATTACAACAATTTTTGGGAGAATTATGCTTAAGTGCTTCATTTTAAATCCTAAAAAATTACCGGAATTGCATATTTTGCAAGAGAATAAATGCAATTGGTCGCGAATTTTAAAATTGTATATGTAATTTTATAAAACGTATGTGTGTAATTTTAAGTGATTTTTGTAAGTGGTTCTTAATGGGTGATCTAATCTATTATAGACCCATCCTTAAAACTGTAATTTTTTCATGGAACAATGGAAATATATATATGGCAAGTTTTATGAAAAATATTGACATTTTAAGACCCTCAATGGTGTTAATACCTGGGAAAAGCCTTGAATGCGGCCAAAACAACTATGTTTACATGGGCAGACGGACGTACAGACGGTCGTTGTTAACTCAAATCAGAATGTGTTTTCAAATTGCCCAGAGTACTTTGATGTGAGTTTTGGTAGGCCTAATACCTCAACCCAATACGATGAAAAACAATGTCCAATTGTCCAAAACCGGAAATTCTAAAGACCGAAACCACTGTAAACACATTGACTCTAAATAACAGCCGTGCCATTAAAGTGCATACAAAAGTATTGCAATGAAAAGAAGCAATTTCAACAACGCTGGTCTCTTATTTGATGGCTTGGACAGCCTTAAATATAATTTTTGTACCGGAAAAATATTTCATTATAGTTATTTATAAAAAAACAAATAAAACTTGGTAATATTAATTTGTTAAATATGTAAGTTTTTTAATAAATAAAATTTTAATAATTTTTATGACATTTAAGTTACGAATGTTACCATATTTTCTATATAACTTGTTCGGTAAAAAAAGCTTTGAAATTACCAAACCAATTTTACCAGTTAGTTAAAGATATCTAATAGATAATTACACCCATAGTTAACTATTTGTTGAAATTACGGACATAAGTAAAATTTAATTTAATTTTTCATGATTATTTTCCTACAATTTAGTAGTTGTTTTAAAAAATAATTATGTTTATTCAATTTCAGCTTGAATATTATAAGATTTATTGATTTTTTTTTTTATTTTTTTTTTATGTTTATTATTATACAATATTGAATTTAACTTAACTATAATAAACAATAGTTAATATATTATAATTATGTACATATATACAAAGTCCCTTTTCAGGGCTCTCAAGTATAACTTTAAAACAACTAATTAATTTATTTATAAAGTAATTAAACATAATTTACTTCAAACGAAGAATATATATTATTTTTTGTAATGAAAAAAGTTTTAAAAACATTACATTAATATTTTAAATAAGTAATGGTCAGAAAAATAAAAACTTGCACTAAAGTAGTTTAAACTACTTATCGGTTTAGCCACCAGAACTGACTATTGTTTTGCCTTTGAAAAGAATTAATTTCAATATTGGAAATACTGGTTTCAAATCTTAAATCATTTTGTTGTAAACTGCAGTAAACAGCTTTAATATTTGCCCTTCTAAAATTATGATAGAAGATAGGAATTCCATTTTCATTTTGAATGAATTTAATTTTGTCCAGATACAAAAATGCCTCTGGAGGAACATATCCAATTTGTAGGGTATTTAATATATATTCATCGTTTGTGTAATATGACGCCATGATAAGGTTATTTTCTACACATGACATACACCTTAAAATATGATTTCTTATTAAATTTATTATAAAATTATCAATTCTTATTATATTTGCCTTATTATATAAATGTTTATTTGTAACATATTTTTTGTAATTACTTTCTTTTGATCTATATAATGATGTACAAGATCTTAAACATTTTCGCTCGAAGACTCTAATTTTTTCCATATAAGAAGGTGAGATGTTGAACCATATTTGACATCCATATGTAATTATGGGTCTAATTAGGCTTTGATACATAACAATCTTCACTTTTGTGTTTACATATTTTGAATAAAACAAACGTTTATACAAGAAAAACGCTTTTGTTGCTTTTTTAAGCGTTTCCATTACATGTGTATTAAAATATAAAAATGTATCAAGATAAATACCTAAATACTTTACTACCTGTTTATTTGGTATATTAATTTGACTTATTTTGGATTTAATTCCAGTTTCTTCTTATATTACTATTACATTTACCTACTGGTGGTCTAAATAATATTGTTTCACATTTTTTAATATTTATTTTCATGTTCCAATTTATTGTAAATTCTTCAACTATGTCAAATAAATTTTGAAGATTTCGATTAATCTGTTCAATTTTTTATCTGCATGGTATATAATAATGTCGTCTGCGAAAGAAATTATATTTTCTACTTTATTAAAGAGATCTAAAATGAATATGTTAAAAAGAATTGGTGAGTTTACTGTCCCTTGTTGAAGTCCATTAATAATTTTGAAATTTTTCGTGCTTTTTTGATTTTTGTGGGATATTATAAAAGTTTTATCCGTTATCATATTATAAATTAATATAGTTAAATGGATTGGAAATTGATATTCAATTAATTTATCCAAATACTATCAAAAGCTTTTTCCATATCGATTAGGCATGCGCCAGTATATAACCCTCTGTTCCAGTTCCAGTTAATATTTGATGTTAGAAAGTGAATAGCATTTATAGTTGAATGTTTATATTTAAAACCAAATTGTTTTTCATAAATTAATTTTTTTTCATTGCAAAAATTATTGATGTTGTTGTTTACGCACATTTCAAATACTTTGCTAATATTTGGAAGTAAGCTGATTGCTCTCAAATTCTCTGGATAACTTACATCTTTTTCTCCTTTCGGTAATATAACAACTTTTGACATTTTCCAATTTCTTGGAAAATATGAGTTATTTAACATATTATTAAATAAACTACAATAATGGAAAATTAATTTTTTAGGAATTTTCTTTAATATTATATTTGGAATTAGATCAACTCCAAAAGATAATTTACTTTTCAGATTAGTAAAAATATAGACTATAACGTCTCTTGTAATAAAGTAATTTTCAGTCTGTGATTCTTTAAGGTTATCAGATCTTTTTTCTGAATTAAAGTTTGTAATGGTTGTGTGAAGTATTTCCAAATTTCGTTTCGTTTCCAAAAATTAATTGACTACATTATTGACCCTTTGTTGTAATGTATTGTTTATATTAATTGTTTTAAAAGCATGAACGTTTTCTAAGAAAGAACCAATAGTGTCAAGTATTTGTTCCTGGTCCTTTATTATAAATTGATTTAAATTATCTTTTTCTAGACCCATCGGATCTATACCTGCATTATGAATTAATTGTATAGCATTTTCATGAACTTTAATATTAGAAAGCTCTATTGGTTTATATTTTTTAAATTTTTTTTGATTTCATTGAACATATTAACTGAATCTCTAGTATCAATTTTTGTTAATTTTTCCCTTATATATTTATTAAGTGCTATCGAAATATTGTCTTTAATTAATTTTTTAATCAATTTTAATTTAGTTTTTAGTAGTTTTAACTCATTTTCAGATAATGAATATTCTAACCTATTGTGTCTTTTAATTAATGTAAGAAGTTGACTTTTTTCTTGGTGAAGTTTTTTAAAAATGTTGTTTTCTATTTTATTAAAATAATCGTGTGTCTTAAGTTTTGGTGTTGTATTTTCTATAGCATTAATAATAATATCATTTAATATGTTTAAGTAATAATCAATTTCATCATTTGAGAGATTTCTGTCATTAGGTATATCTATTATATCATCTAATTTAAATAATATTTTTCTTTCAAATTTTATCCAGTTTGTCATTTTATAATTGTATTTGTGTGTTTGTGGTTCAGAGATAAGTGAAAATAGCTGTTCTTCATTCATAGAAGCATTTATTTCAATAGCATTATGATCGCTGTCAAAATCTAAAGTTTTCAGACAATTTATAGAATTATTTTCCATATAAATATATAGCCTGCAATCACTTATATATATATCAAGATAAGACCCTGAACGAGGATATGATGGTAAATTCGAGGCATACATTTTGCATCTCATGTTTAGTTCATTTTCATTTATCCACTCTTTAAGTTTGTTCCCCTTTGAATTATTTGTCGGGTTTCCCCAGTCTGTATTTTTACAGTTTAAATCTCCTGCCAGAATATAAAAATTATTATTATTTTGAAGATCCAACGAATCAAAAAGTTTACTTATTTCTAATTTTATATAGCTATCATTGTTACCTGCAGGGTAATATGCTGATATTATAAATAATGATTTATTATCAGACATAGGAACTTTAATTGCACAAGATTCTAAATAATTTAATGGAGTTATATTATTAGTATAATTTTTAAATTTTATACCATTCTTTATCAAAATAGCGGTACCACCCTGTTGCATTATTCCTGTCCCTTCGAATAATGTTATAATTATGGAAATCTAATTTGTGTCTAGCGTTCAGTTTGGTTTCATTTAAATGCATAATATCGGGATTATGTTCATCTAAAAATTTTTGAAGATTATATCTCCTATTTAAATTTATTAATGAATTTACATTAATACTGATTATTTTAAGATTTTTGTATATTATATTTGTTTGTATATTAGCCATTGTTTACACACCAACCATGGAAAAAATTGTGTCTATACGAGACGTTTGTAAATTAAGTTGTTTTTGTAAATTATTTAATTGGTTGTTAAATTTACCATCATATTCTATAATTCAATTAAAAATGAGTTATTTGAGTTTTCTAAATAATTATTAGTTTCGATATTAACATTATTATTTTCTTTTGTTACATTTGCATATGTTGGTTTTGGGTAGTTATATGTATTAAACGTTTTATTTTCTAACAATTGTTTTTTCTTAGATCTTAATTTAAGTTGAAGTTCCTTATACTTTTCACAGCCTTTATATGATGCCGGATGACCATATTTTTTACATACTACACAGTATAATTTTTCTTTTTCGTTTTCATCGACATTATTTATGGAGCATTTTCCTCTTTCATGATCCATGTTGCATTTTACACATTTAGTGGGTAGAAAACAATTTGCTGCACTATGAAAGAATCCTTGGCAATTGCGACATTGGGTTATTTCTGGTCGTTTCAACTGTTCCCATTTTATACAACGATAAAAAAGTGTTTTAATACTTTTTAGTTTATTTATATATTGGGAGTGTATAACCTTTTTCAACTGATGTTTTTGTTGAAAATTGACTAACTTTAATAAATTTTAACTCTTCACACTGGAATTGACTAAGCTCATTTATTATTTCATCTGCAGACTGACTGGCATCCAGTCCTTTTAATAAATATGTTTTGGTTTTTATACCTTTAGGCGTATAAGTAAAAAATTTAGCTTTTGCTTTTTCTAAATAAGACCTAACTATTAGAAAATCATTTATATTATTCATATATAATTGTTTTTTATTTCTAAATTGTTTAATTTTGAATTCTTTTATTTTTAATCCATTTTTTATAAATTCTATTAATTCATTTGTTTCAATGTCTATTATATTTATTGGGGGTATTTTTTTATTCAAATTATTTTCATTATTAATCACTGTATTTATGTTCGTTCTAGGAGAAGAAATGTTTTTACTTGCATTGTGCATTTCATTCATAGCCTCAATAGCTGAATTTAATTTTTTTGTTTTCTCTTTGTTCTCTTTTACATGTTTTTCAAATTTTAGCAATTGATCTTTATCACAATGTGAATCTATATCAAGCACTGCATAATAATTTTGTTTTTGTTTTTGTGGAATTGTTGTTTATTTTATTAAAGCTTTGCTTGCTATGATAGTTTATTTTTTTTTGTATTTTGGCAAAAAAAAAGTAGATTTATAAATGTGAAAGTATGAAAGCATACGTTAAGGTGGAAACTTTATTATTTGTCGGTAAGATCGTGAAGACTATCAAAGATTCGGAACAGCCGAATCTTTTTTTTTAATTTCATTACGTCTTGTTTAATAGATAATTATGTGTAGATTTCGATTTTTGAACATTTATTTTCGATACAATGTAAATATCAACTAAATGTTTCTAAAAAGTTTAAAAAGGGCACATTTTCCCCATATAAACGCACCTTACAAACTTCAGTACCGATGCGGCACGGTTTAACGATATTCGTTTTCACAAATATTTTGGTAATAAATCTGTATCTCAAAATCCACTGCTCGGATTAAATTGAAATGTATGAAAGAGTTGCAGAGGAGGACTCAAGTTTTCAGAAAAATCATCTTGTGGTCACCTTGTTATAACACAAGATAAACTACAGTGTGTCAAATTTGACTACCTCGATTATGTAAAAGTTTAAAAAATCGTAACTTCAACAAATGAAGTCCGATTTTAAAGATTTTTATATTTTGGTAAAGTGCTTGGCAAGATAAAGAAAAAATATTTATAAATATAGCTTACCAATCTAAGTTATCTCTTACATTTAAAAATATATTTACTCTTGAATTTTGAATTTTTGATTTTTTGCCTCGACTTTCTTTATGCAGAAAAAAATTTTGGATTATCTCAATTCGTCTAGACGTGAAAAATATTCAAAGTCAGCACTCTGAAATTAGTATGAAAAACGGCTATTTTTTACAAAAATATAATACAATTCTTTCACTTTTTTCTCAAAGTTCCGTTAACGAAAAAATTCTTTCTTTATATATTTGGAATTAATTTATGTTTGCACATTGCATCAGGCATTGGTCGAAAATGGTGAATTTTGGAAAAAGGTTAAATTTTTATCGATTAATAAAAAAATGTCACGCGAGCTTTTTTAAATTTATTGACGATATTTTATCAAGAACCTGTAGCTTATCTCGTGTTGACCCCACTCTGGAACGATTCTATTGAAATTTCGGTCAATATTCAAAAGTTGGTAAATTTTGGTGCAGTCTAACGTACATATTAATTTTCAATTTATGTACTTCAAAAAATCCCGATTAAATTAATAAATAAAACAAAAGAACTGTTACCACTCTATGAATTGAATAATTTGTGTTCACGTTTGGTGGAAAATGGAACGTTGTGCACGTTCTGGTATTTGGTTTTAAGTGTGGTGGATGTTTATGTAACTTAAACCGCATTTAACAAATACACATAGAAGGTAAAGCAAACACCATAAATTTAGAAATTAATGTTTGCGTTCGAATCCGTACCCCTTAATACAAACATTTTAATAAGCAATTAATATTATTAAATTGTCGTTAGGGTAACTGACATAAAATACTGATTTCAAAAAGGTGTGTCGCAGATAATGACTGTGAGAAGGAAGTGTGAATGAATGGAATATTGTGTGTCGGAATTAAAAGTGAAGTTTTCCGTTTATGGTAAGAAAAATAAAAAATGCAGTGTTTAATTGAACAATAAAGATAAGATAATGAGAAGAAAAGATTATTTTGAGGAACACTTTCCAATAAATAATGTAATAAAATGGATTTAGAATATCTATGAAGTAAATAAAGCAAAGAAAAATAGCAATAAAAATTAAAAAAAATAGTTTTTCACGTATTTATAAATATCCATTAATAAAAAAATATATACTTTTTAAATTTAAGCTTCCACGAATTAATTACCTTTCTCGCCATAGTTCAACCCACTGTGCGACATAGAAAATGAAAATTAGGCTTTCTTACAAAATTAAATTTTTATCAAGGAGCGGTGATATCTGGATTAATGTGTGTTTTTTTTTTTCTAAGTATTTTTCTCTTTTCAGCGCTTTCGAAGTTCCCATACGTGGTAAAGAACTAAATAAACTGGTCGTCAAAAAAATACAACACCATATACGAACAGTTTGATGTGCTAAATACGAATCTGCTTTCAGTTTTTTTCCATCAGGTATAGATTTTTTTTATGGGCATGTCTAATATTTCGGCCATAGTAAGGTAAATACTCTAGTATATTTCCATATAACTTAAGAACGTTGTGTACTATTGACATAAGAGATACACCAAAAGATGCACACTAAAAATATCTTCAAATCTCCAAAACTTTTTTGTATGCTCAATATTTCGAAGTTATAAGTTATATATAAGTGTAAAAAAAAAACTTTTCATGCAAAATTTTAGATTTTTTTTGCTACTTAATAAGTGGATAAACAATTATACATTGCTTCATTTGCTACCTAACTGATAGCTTTAAAGCATATAAACAAAAATAACTGGAAAAAAGGAGAATACAAATAATTGTAAAAAGCTTTATTGTAAACCATTCGTCTAACTTAATAACATATAGGGAAAAGGAGTCACAGATTCCATTTCCTGAAAAGTTGTGAGTTAAATAGATGATGTTTGAAGAGTGCTGATGACGGTCGTGGCTGACTAGAAAATGAATTCCATTCTGTCGAGTGTCCAACAAACTTTTACAATGTATTCTTCTACAATTATTCAATGAACTTGAGCCCGAATAAATAAACAAATTCTAAAAACTCTATAAAAAAGTTAAAAAAATTTAAAAAAAAAAATTACGAACTAATTTTTTTGTTACTTAATTTTTTAATAAATGAAAACATCAAAAATATTTCAGTTTATCATCTTTATCTTAAAGCTGCGAATTAAATAAGGCATGTATCTTTAAAATTGATGCATAAATCTTGATTTTATTCACAGTTAAGTAAAAATACCCATGTTTACATTTGTCAAATGTAGGCTATAACTCAAGAATCGTTTACACGATTTTGATGAATGATACACCAAAAGACGCATACGAAAATTGTCTTCAAGCTATTTTAACAATATTTTTTATTCGCTCAAGAATTTCAGTTTTTTTTTTTTTTTTGCTACTAATTACCAAATAACTACGGAAATATTAACTGAACAAAAAATTAAATTCAGCTTAAAGACAATTTAAGTCGCTATATATTGGAGTTTAATTTATCGTAATAGAACAAACCGTTCTCGAGTTATAAAAGTGTGACTGCCTAAAGGCGGGATAGCGATGCCCATAAAAAAATCGATACGTGATAAAATGAAAGCAAAATCTGATTCTTATTTAGCACGTTAAATTCCATCTAATCCACCTATTTTTTTTTTTATTTAAGACGAATATATACATATACATAGCTCTATATTAGGGTGGCCCTCTTTTATATGGAAGAAAATAGAATATAGTCTAACCCCCTAGAAATGTTCGAATACCCCAAAAACTATAAAATACAAAATTTTAGATTAATTGGAATAAATTTAGAGGTGGCTCAAAGCGATTGAAATATTAAAGATTTTTGGTTTTTATTCTATTCGTCCATGAGTAATTCATTAAAACTTAAATTTTCCTCGTTTTAACCTTTTTGAATTCCTTAGTTTATTACCGTTCTAAAATTTCCCAAATAAATAAAATTGAACAACCAATAATATCATAGTAAAAATCAATTTGCGTAGAACGTGTAATTTTCGACCAAATAAACCCCAGTAAAATAAGATTTCATCCAAAATTGTAGGAAAACCAAACTCGGCATATAGTTTTGTCTTGGTATCTTATACATCATGTCAAAATTTTTCGGTAATCATTTCTGATCTGCGTAAGATATTCACAATCAAAATTCACAAAAATCTCCTGTTTTGCATATATCTGACCTACGTATTTTTTACTATCACAACAATTTTGGATAATAAAATTATTTACAGGTTATGTATAGGGAACTACATGCCAAGTTTCGTTTCTCTCTTTCAAATTCTTGTTCGGGGAATATTTGCCCGAAAATTACGTATTTTACGTTAATTTTATGTTAATAACTATTATATTATTAGTTATCGAACCTTACCTTCTGAAAGCTCATAATCTGTGGAACAAGATATACCGATATACAGAAAATTGTATTTCAGCATTTTTAAGAATTTGATAGCTTTGAGCCACCTCTAAATTTTCTTCAATCCGTTCAAATCTTGCCATATCCCAGATTTTCTAATGAGGGCCACCATAATATATATATAATATGGGGGAGTTCTTTGTCTTTGTATATCTCATTAACCGATATGCAATGTCACTACACAAATAATTATATAGACTCCCGTATTTTATGAATCTTGATGAAAACTGTCATTAAAAAATGGTAAAATTAACCCCACAGTAAATCAATCCTGAATCTAAAACAAATGTGCAATCATTAAGTGCAAACTATTTAAAATATTGTCTCCTCAGGTGTTTTTGGGGAGAAACGTCTCTCAACCCACCCTACCTTTGATCTTAGGGCGTTTGATATTTAACTAAGATCCCTAACACAAATTATTCTGAACCGATCACATCATGTAAGAAATGTTTGAGATTTTAGAGTTCCATAATAATTCAATATTTATTCAAAATGTATAAAATAGAAAACGCAATTGAACAAGGCTAACAAAATTACTATTATGATAAACACAAATCTTCATATTTATCAATTTTGAATAATTAATATCTAATGTTCCTTAATTGTACTTAAGTCTAATATTTAAAAAAAATTCAAGTTGATTAGCACTTATAAGAAAAACATTATGTATAAATCTGCCTGTGGCATATTACATAGCGTAGGGTGTAAACAATTTAAGATATTTCACTATTTTTGTTTATGATAAATCTTGAGATACTATGTCTCTTGCAATGTCTCTCTGAATAAAAAAAAACTAAAGCTTTACATACATATATAAATTATTAAGATTTTAAGAGAGTCAAAAAGGAAAAAAAACAACAGAACATTCCTGTTATGAATGGAATAAAAATAGAACACAAGAGAAAGAAAAAAAAAAACGCAATCAAATTGATCAATGTTTTTTTTTTTTTATTTCTTATGCAATCATTACTTTGGAGATCAAGAAGATAACAATAAATAAAAGGTAAAAAAATAAGCAAATTAAAGCAACGTTACAATTGATTTTGTTATCATACAGACATCCCCTTTATATCAGGGTATTAAGAAACTTTATGAAAAAAAAACTTTGATTCTATACGATGATTTTAAATTATTTTACACCCTTTTTATATTAAATATTTAATATTTTTAGGCTTTTCCTAATATTTAAATATTATAATCATTTTTTTATATTAAGTAATTGCAAAACAAGAGAATTATTTTGTTTGAACTCACCAAAAGTTTAAAATGCGGCAATTGCTGAATGATGAGGCCTCGTCACACGCTAATATTGCTGGCTGTAAGGTTTTTAGAATATTTTTTCTTTGGTTTGTAATTTCAGATTATACCATAATAAAGTCAACATTTATTATGGTATAATCTGAAATAATATCTAAATAAATTTATAAATTAATTAGAATGTTTCTTAAATTATCATATACAATGTTGGTTCTTTAAATACCCGAATATAGTGCAATATTCATAGTTTTAATTTAATTATTTTATAGTAGTAATTTATATTTATTTAGTAAATTAAAGTTGATTAAGATTGGTGTTCTAGGCAAATTATATTAGAGTTAAGTAGCAAATCTTTAAACAAAATTATTAAGTTTTATTAACTTGCAAACTATTTAAAAAATATACGCAAATGTGCTTTCCGGATTCTATATCACTATTTAGTTCATGGTAATTGTATGAAATTTAACTATAGTAGTTTTCACTGGAATCCAGATAACACAATTGGTCAATAAACTAATAAGGGTTTCTTTTTTTTTCGACACAATTAAAGAAGGTATTTAAAAAAATTTATTTAATTTACCAGACCAAAACCTAAAGAGGTTTTGGGAATTATTTTTCTATAGTTGGTGGTCAGCCAATGAATTTAGTGGCTTCTGAAGAGCTTGATGATTTTGGTTTGTATTTTTCTTAGATTATTGATATAGTTTGTATTTTTCTTAGAGTATTTCTTGGCACTTGATTACTTCACTCAAATTTTATTTCTGCTTATAGCTTTTTAAGTTTAGCACGCTGTGAGTTTTCTTCTTCTTTCTGTTTTTCTTGTTCTTCTTTACTCTTTCCAATTAGATAATTAAGGTTAATATTAAACTTGTTATTGCGTTATCGAAAAAAAACGTTACAGTGTTGGCCTCCGAAATAGGACCACACTATTTTAATCCGGAATAAAACTAAGAAACAGAATCTATTGCAACAACAAAATAAAGAAAACTAAAAATATGTTTTTTTTTTAATGCTGAGAAAATTTAGATGATCTTACCAAAAATATGATATTAAAATTATTCGAAATGCAGTAGTCCAAGAATACATGAAATATGTATTGAATGTGTTATCCACAAAAGGGTTTTTTAAACAAATTGTATTGTATGTCTCAATGATGATTTTTATACAATTTGTGCACTTCAGCTAAAAATTAATGATTGTTTAATTATTATACGAAAATATTTTTCTTAGTAATATTACCTTGAAGCCACAATAAATTAATTTAATTTGCTCACAATCAAACAAATTTTTTTAAACACAATTTAGATTTATAAAATATATGTTATATTAGGTAATAATTTTTAAGTAAAATTTTCTTTACAACTAGAGGCAATTCCTTTTTTGTGCAAGGTTGGATGAAAAAGAACTTATAAACGCCGTCATGAGACATAGGAAACCAAATTATTTCTGTTATAAATCGATAACTTATCGATTATTTAGATGGAAAATGAGTTTTATTGAACGAAACTGGGTTTACACATACATAAAACGCTACTAACTGTGGATGCGTTGATATGCGATAACCTGCGTTTTACAGTGTTGTCGATAGAAAAAGCTTCTAAGCAGCAAATGTATATAATAATAACATTCCAAACAAAACAGTTTATTTTAATAAAAGAAATTTAAAATAAACATATTACTTCTGAAAAAGATAGCCCCTAAATTATTAATATTTTTATATAAAGTAGATATTTCCAATACACAGCGCTATCAAATGTGATATGAAAATAGTTTAATACTATAGGTGTAGTTAAATATTTTTGTGTAACAAAGTTTGAATTAATAATTTAACATGAACAAATACATTGATGAAATAAAAGTTTGTTAGGTCTTTGCAATTAAAATAAACATGTACAAACTCCCTTTACAAATTTTAATTTGATCCTTGTTTGAAGTATAATTTAATCAAATTTTAGTGGTGTTGGATGTATTCATTATTCTGAATATGTTGTTCTTGATAGGTAGTCATTTATTTACTACAATTATTTCTGAAATTCAAAATTCACGAGACCCATACCAAGTTTAAAATTGCAAGATATTATAAAGAAAAAACAAAAATTTGTTAATGTTGAATTATTTTTTATTTTATTTATTTTTTTAATATACTTTAATATATTTTACTTTAAAATTAACATATTTGAAATTAAAAATATTTTCCCTATTGGTTTATATTAGACGTTTAGATAATAAATAGAAAAAAATCTTAATTTAGGTTACATATGTAAATATTGAGCCATAAACTAAATTTGAAAATATTCTAGATATGAAATTGTTTAATGTGAAAAAAATTCTCTTTCCTAATTTATCATTAGAATATTAAAAATTAATCATGACCATACTTAACAAAATAAAATATATCTCCATTAATGTCAAAAACCTTACACAAGGTTATTTTTCATATAAAAGATCTCCAGTTTATTTTCCACTTTACAAAAACAAAAATAACCATAAAAACGAGAGAAAAAAAGGTATAGTCGGTCAAGACCGACCATATAATACCCTACACCATTATGTATGACCATAAAAATTCAGGGAGGAGACCTATATTAGATTAACACTTTTACTAAATGTAAAATAAAATATACAATTACAGAATAATACGTTGATACTAACATTTACTTGATTTTATGCACTTTAGGGCAATTCTCGGAAGTGGGCTTATATAGGAGCTGTGGTAAATTATGGACCGATTTTAATAAAATTTGGCAATGTTGTTTCTACTTATATAAAACTTATTTGTGTCGAACATTAACTTGATACTAACATTAATATGGGATTTATGCACGTTAAAGTGATTTTCGGAACAGGGGTTTATATGGGAGCTATGGTTAATCGTGGACCGATCTTCATAAAATTCGGTACAAAGATTGATACTTATACAAGACTTCTTTGTACCGAGTTTCATTAAAATATTCTTATTTCTAAGGCATTTTTTAGTGTTGAAACTTAATTCCGGGGGGACATTTGTACGGGGGGTAGGTGAAATAATGGACCGATCATAACCAATTTCAATAGGCTTCGTCCCTGTGTCATAAAAGTCCCACCTGAAAAATTTCACCATTCAATTATCTTCAAAATTGCGACCTGTACTTTGTGCACAAGGTTTACATGGACAGCCAGCCGTCCAGCCAGACGGACGGACGGACATCGTTAGATCGATTTAAAAAGTGATTCTGAGTCGATTGGTATACTTTAAGGTGGGTGTTGGATAACGTTTTCTATGCGTTACAAACATCAGCACAAACGCATAATACCTCAACCACCTATGGTGGTGTAGGGTATAAATATATAGATGAATAAGCAAAAAATACTCAAGCGCTATTCATACAAGTCATAAGTTTTAATTTCATCACAATAAAAAAATTGTCTCCCCGTTAAATTGTTTGTATGTACTAGGGTATCCAATCGATTAACCGTCATTCGGTTATCCGGTTAATTTTTGTCGATTAACTGTCCGAATAATTTAAACTGTCTATTTTCGAATAACGAATAAACCGAATAATTTCTATTGAATAACCGGTTAACCGAAATGTAGTTTTCTTGAGTTATAAATTAGAATTTTTTTTTTGCTTTTATGATAAATTTATGTAAACTACATCTAATTTTTATTGAGGTACTTGTTCTTCTGCTTTAGAAGTAATAAAACAGGATCCAATATATATAGAAAGATTTAAATGAATTGTTATCTTTAAAAAAAAAAAATTGAAACAAATGAAAAACAATGATGCATAATTTTCTTTATTAAAATAATAATAAAAATTAAAACTAATTTCCTTGATCCGTTAAAAAAAATATTGGATATTCATTGCAATTTTGCACATCGTGAACATGACATGACATAACACAGGTATCAAAAAATGCAATTCATTGCAAAGTATACGAATTTGTACTACTTCTGGATCACAATTTCAGTATCTTACTGCCTTCTTTGGATGCATTTTTTGTTGGGATAGAATGTTTTATAAAAAGCGATAAGAAAAGTTAATAATATTATATTTTCATAAATAATTAGACTTGTATCAATAGAAATTCGTAAAACATTACTTGGATTAAAGTAAATTCAAAGTTACACAAGTCATAATACTTTTTATTGTCATCTCCTAAATGTACCCAAAAAATATTAATTTAGACTCGATTAACAAATTATCATTCTTACACAGAAAATACACTTACTTAAAAAATATATTAAATAAAGCGGAATTAAGAGAATATTTTATAGTATTAGATAAAAAAAATTATTTTTTATACCCTACACCACCATAGGTGGTTGGGGTATTATGCGTTTGTGCTGATGTTTGTAACGCACAGCAAAAATTATCGGACCCTCACCTTAAAGTATACCGTTCGACCCAGAATCACTTCCTGAGTCGATTTAACGATGTCCGTCCGTCTGGCTGTCTGTCCATGTAAACCTTGTGAACAAAGTACAGATCGCAATTTAAAAGATATCTTGATGAAATTTGGCACGAACAATTATTTTGACACAAGAACGAAGCCTATTAAAATTGGTTATGGTCGGTCCATTATTTCACCTAGCCCCCATACAAATTTCATCAAGATCGGTCTATAATTGACCATAGCTCCCATATAAACCTCTTTTCCGAAAATCACTTTAACGTGCGTAAATCCCATTCGAATGATAGTATCAAGTTAATATTCGACACAAATAAGTATTATATATCCATAATTTATCGGTCCATAATTTATTATAGCTCCCATATAAACCCACTTCCGGGAATCGGCCTAAAGGGAATAAAATCACACAGATGTTAGTACAATTCATTGTTTTGTATTTGTATAATTGATTTTTAATTTAGTAAAAGTGTCGGTTTACAATTGGCCACAGGTCTAATTATTGACTCAATGCAATGGGGTAGTGTATCATATGGTCAGTCTTGACCGTCTATAGTTTCTCTATGGTTTTTTCATACAAATAGGAAAAAAATAAATACGAAATGATCCCCTTGTAAAAGAATTTGATTTTATATTATGTTTCTAAGTAACTATATATTAAATGCTATTATTTGTGTAATTTATATTAATTTATATATAATTTATAGTATATATAATTTATATATAAATAAGGTTATTCGGTTAATCGAATAATTTCTTAATAATCGGTTATTAACCGATCAACTTTTTACCTCGAATAATTATTTGTCGAATAAACCGATTAATATGAACACCCGAATAATTGGATACCCTATCACATACATATTATTATACAAAAATACATTGGTATTCAATTTCATAAAATGCTAAACAAATTTTTTCTCCTATTAATGCATGTACAAGAAAATAAAAAATTACAAAAATAAATTCTTTGGTTTACAATTTCATACAAACAAACTTGCTCTTCAAAAATTGCTCTTTAAAATTGATCTTCTTTGAAAACAAAAACAACTATTGCCTTCTCATTTCCATACTACTTAGGTGGCTCAAAGCGATTGAGATATTAAAATTTTTAGTTTTTTTATTCTGTCCAACCATAAATTTTCATTAGAACTTAGATTTTCCTCGGTTTTACTTTTTTGAATTCTTCAGTTTATTACCTTTCTAAAATTACCAAAATGAAGAAAATTGAACAACTAATAATATCAGTAGTTATTAAAATCAATTTACGTAAAACACGCAATTTTCGACCAAATACAACCCAGTAAAATAAGATTTCATCCAAAATTGTATAGAGAGAAACGAAACTTGGCATATAGTTTTGTCTTGGTATCTTATACATAATATCAACATTTTTCGGTAATGACTTGTGATCTGCGTAAGATATTCACGATCAAAATTCACAAAAATCTCTTGTTTTGCATATATTTTACCTACGTATTTTTTGCTATTACAAAAGTTTTTGATAATAAAATTATTTACAGGATATATAAAATGTCAATAGGGAACTACATGCCAAGTTTCGTTGCTCTCCTTAAAATTTTGGTTGAAATTTTATTTTTCGGGGTCTATTTGATATGTCAAGTTTTGAACTGATTAAAAAAAAAATTAAAGCGATCGAAATCTGGAAAATTATGATTTTTAATTTTTTTTTCCTTTCGTCGATCATAAATTCATTAATTTTAAGTGCAATTTCCTGGGTTTCTTGTTGATTTACACATATTATGAGCTTTCTGAAATTTCTAAAATCAAGAAGATTGGATAACTAATAACATAATAGTTATTAAAATAAAACTACCAAAAAACACGTCAAATAGAACCCGAAAAATAAAATTTCAACCAAAATTTTAAGGAGAGCAACGAAACTTGGCATGTAGTTCCCTATTGACATTTTATATATCCTGTAAATAATTTTATTATCAAACATTTTTGTAATAGCAGAAAATACGTAGGTGAAATATATGCAAAACAAGAGATTTTTGTGAATTTTGATCGTGAATATCTTACGCAGATCACAAGTGATTACCGAAAAATATTGATATTATGTATAAGATACCAAGACAAAACTATATGCCAAGTTTCGTTTCTCTCTATACAATTTTGGATGAAATCTTATTTTACTGGGTTGTATTTGGTCGAAAATTACGTGTTTTACGTAAATTGATTTTAATAACTACTGATATTATTAGTTGTTCAATTTTCTTCATTTTGGTAATTTTAGAAAGGTAATAAACTGAAGAATTCAAAAAAGTGAAACCGAGAAAAATCTAAGTTCTAATGAGAATTTATGCTTGGACAGAATAAAAAACTAAAATTTTTAATATTTCAATCGCTTTGAGCCACTTAAGTAGTATGGAAATGAGAAGGCAATAGTTGTTTTTGTTTTCAATGAAGATCAATTTTAAAGAGCAATTTTGTTTGTATGCAATTGTAAACCAAAAATTTTATTTTTATAATTTTTTGTTTTCTTGTACATGCATTAATAGGAGAAAAAAATTGTTTAGCATTTTATGAAATTGAAAACCAATGTATTTTGTATAATAATTTGTATGTAATTATGTTAAAAGTACATACAAACAATTTAACAGGGAGACAATTTTTTTTATTGTGATGAAATTAAAACTTATGACTTGTATGAATAGCGTTTGAGTATTTTTGGCTTATTCATCTATATATTTTTTATGGTTATTTTTGTTTTTGTAAAGTGAAAAATAAACTCATTTTTTTATATGAAAAATTTTTTATATGAAAAATAACCTTGTGTAAGGTTTTTGACATTAATGGAGATATATTTTATGTTGTTAAGTATGGTCATGATTAATTTTAAATATTCTAATGATAAATTAGGAAAGATAATTTTTTCACATTAAACAATTTCATATCTAGAATATTTTTAAATTTAGTTTATGGCTCAATATTTACATATGTAACCTAAATTAAGATTTTTTTTCTATTTGAAATATAAAGGAGATTTGCTCCATTTAGTCTTTCTTTGGAGATAAATTAGATTAGATATACATAAATATGAATGTCTGAAATAAAATTATTTTAATCAGTTAATAAACTTTTTAAATGACGAAGCAAAATTGAATCAAATAAAATGCTGATATTCTTGCGGCCTTTAATAAATTAAAAACCAGACCGTATCTAGCAGCAAAGGATTTAGTACCATCAAAAGCATATAAGGTATTAAGTATGTTCCGCCATAAGAATAAATATGGAATTGTGATGATGGCAGAGATCGAAGATGGAATGTTATATCTTCCCAAACGATATAATAATTTGGAGGATAAAGTAATATATGGAGTTAGCAATGAGCAATTTACTTTAAGGAGGAAGTTAGAAAATTGTTTATATGTTTTGGAATTGGAAGAGGTAGTCAGTGAAAACACCGCTGGAGAAGACGAAGTGGGAGAGTTTTTCATCCCAAATTCTCAACCATATTTCAGTTGGGAAAATAGTAAAATTCCAAGAAATTCTTAATAAAGATAATTAGTTAATTAGTATATAAGTATGATTATTTTTTCAAAATGAATTAATTGCAAAAAGAAAGCTTTATAATAAAGATGTCACATACAAATTCAAAACTTTCTACAAGATTTTGCTGGCTTAATTTTTGCTGAACATCAAAAAACATTGAAAGAGTATTTGGCACTTATTAATAAAACTGGGAATTATAATGAAGAACCTATATCATCTAAATATGGATCACACTTCAAAAATTGTTCATAGTCGGATGATAAAGCAAACGTTGGTCCTGATAGTTGTAGCTGTAGAAAGCATAAACAACTTATAAACAAAATAGAAGATTTTATAAGAAGATATTATTTATTATCTAAACGTCTAATATAAACCAATAGGGAAAATATTTTTAATTTCAAATATGTTAATTTTAAAGTAAAATATATTAAAGTATATTAAAAAAATAAATAAAATAAAAAATAATTTAACATTAACAAATTTTTGTTTTTTCTTTATAATATCTTGCAATTTTAAACTTGGTATGGGTCTCGTGAACTTTGAATTTCAGAAATAATTGTAGTAAATAAATGACTACCTATCAAGAACAACATATTAAGAATAATGAATACATTCAACACCACTAAAATTGGATTAAATTATACTTCAAACAGGGATCAAATTAAAATTCAAGAAATCTTAATACTGCCGCCTATAGACATTCCACTTTTCCTCGCATTGCATGATGGTCGTGAAAAAATTCTTCTGGAAGTTTTACTAAATGTGGAAAAATAACTTGGAATAGAGAAAAATAATTTATATTTTTTCTTAGTTTTTATTTTCTATAAAAACAAATAAAAGTATTTAAATAAACTTAAAACTAATATATCATTTTCATGTAAATTAAAATATTTAAAATTTAATTAAAAGTAAAATTTTTACATCTTAAATAAATAAAAATGCTGCAATAAACACCACAAAACATTGTTGATTCACTTTGAATTCGCATTTTATTGCAGACAAATGTTTTAGAATTCCGATTTAAAAATGAAATAAATGGTTTAATTGGAGGTTGACCTGCAGAGCAAAAGAATTCTGCTGCATCATTTTCAGGAAAGTTAAAAGCGACCCAATGCTGTCTAGGTTTATAAGATGGATCAGTGTTCGCTATGTAAAATGAAGGTTTAGCAACAGGTGTTTTCGGTAATTTATTACTAGCGAAAACTCCTTTAAATTTAAATTTTGTATAATTATTTGAATATAAAGTATTTATAATATTTATTGTGTTCATAGCGTTTGAATTATACTGCGAGACTTATAAATTTCTATTATACTGTTAAATTCACAATATACTAAGTAGATAATTGCTTCCGTAATTGGTTTCCCAAAACGTCCTTCTATTCGAATAGTTCCTTGATTTATTAAATTTCCACAATTTGAATTATTATTGTGATCAGGAGTTAAATGAAAGCTAATAAAAAATATCCGCTATCAAAAAGTTCCTTTGTAATTTGATGACCTTTATCAAAATGATGGATTTCTGGGCCTTTAAATAGGGTTTGATAACCACGAGTGCTTAATATTTCTCCATTGTTATAGTTAAATTCTATTGGTTGTGCTGGAAATTGTACTCCATTAACAACTAAATTAAATCTTTTTAAATTAAACTGTTGAAAATTGTATGGATTTTCTTTTCTATCTCCAGTATAAGCTTTGTTAGACACCATTTGGAAAATTAAAAAATTTGGTAACTGTCGAAGTAAAACATTATCTAGAGATAATGAATGATTTCCTGGATGTATAGTGAAGGTCTTAATTTCTACTCTCTTATATGGGTAAATAGCATTTTTGCTTTGTAATACATTATGATGTGCCATTAATAGCTACTTTTGATTGTAAGATGATTTATATATAAATTAGCTTCATGTATTCTTAGATGAGATTCATTTTTATCCCCATTTTCTAAAATATAAAATTCTGGTTTCACCAAATTTAATGTAACCTTAAGATCAACATTATTAAGCAAGTACTTTTGTTGATTAAATACAACTATATGGAGTTTACCGAAAAGCTCCACCTGTTTTCCATCCTTGAATAATTTTTTTCTTTTATCTAAACCGGGATTTTCTTTATTTTTTAATGAATTAATTTTATTCACATCAGTAGCCCAACCACACGATTCAAGATGGGTAGATCTAGCATCATTACCATAGTTCAGTAGTGTTTCCATATATGCTCTATAGTGATAGTTGTTGTCAGTCTGAGATTATTGTTAAATGAACTGCACAATTCCTAAATATGGGATGCAACAAGTTATTAACAACGCCTCCGGTACCTTCGAATTCAAGCACTAGTCTGAGATAAATATTATTAAGATCTCTGTATGTTTCACCATTTCTCAATGATACAAATTCAATTGTACTAGAGTTGTCCAATGAAGCAATTGGATTATAACATATTTCTTCTGTTTTAATTACACTAGTTTGAATTGGAGGAGATTCAAATAAATCTAATTCACTTTTCATACATTCTATAAATCCCGACATTTTAAACTTCCAAAAATATCGTTGAAGTTCTTTCCTCTACAACGTTTGGATTTATTATGCAATTTTTGTTTTAAGCGTTTAAGTTTTATATGCTTCCCATTACTCTTCTGCATTGTTTTTACTTTTTCAATAGTAGCTTCTTTAATATTATTCATAATTTTTCTCCCTTGATTAAATAGAATATCTTTGATAGGTTTTGTTCCGATTTCCTCCAAAATTTCTTTTCCAATATCTAATGACTTATTTTTAAATAATTTAATCCTATTCTCAAGAATGGTTTCAGGTGTGAAAACAAAGATGAAAACAGTGATCCAATACCACATCCATATTGTACAAACCTTGGTGTATGATATATTTCACCAATATTTTGCACATTATTTCCAGGCTGATTACTATAATAATTTGTATACATCACATCCATGGTTATCACAAAAATGATTTAGCATTTTACTAAACATTTATTTTATAAATTTTTTAAAGTGTAGTGTACAATAAACTGGTATGAATTCATTCAAACTTATTATTCAATAGGAAAATATTCAATTCTATTAAAATGAATATAATTTTTCAATGTGGATATTGAAAATATTTTTAAACATTTAGTTTTTTTATTACCTACATGTCGCGGTTTAATTATATCAGTGTAAATAGTAAAATAATTTGTCATATTATCTGAAAATTTGGTTAAAGATTTATGAAGAATGTGGTTTGTTGATGATAAAATGGAATCATTTTCAATGCTTTCTAATTCACGTCTATCAGTATAAGAATCATATTCGTTGTCTTTGTCTTCTGTAGCTTTATTTGTTTGTGAGGTATCATTCTTTAATTCATTTAAAGGATTTGATTTTTTATCACTTAAATCTTTTTCTTCTGCGGATACATTATTTTTTGGAGTATCATTTAATTTATTCAAATGTTTTGTTTCATTAATCAGATTGGGGTTTTTATAAAAAAATCATTAGAGTTTTCTAAGAGTTCGTGAAATTTTAACTTAATGCCTTCATATTCATTATTTGCACTATGCTTTGATATTTTTGTTTTTCCATGTACTATAGCTTGTGTTTCGACATTTGAAATTGTATTTCGTTTTCTACGTTTAACAATATTTTGATTATTACTTTCAAGTAACGAAAATGAAATATCTGATAATCCAACCACCCAGTGATCATACAAATGTAGAGATTGTGTTAATAAATTTGTAAAAGTGCTTGGAGTATTTTTATAAATATCCATTGAATTATTACTTAATAATTGGAGTTTGTCTGTCTCCCATCGAGCGCGTCCCAGGTGGCGGATAGGGGGAGCGGTAGTCGACGCTCCTGTGGTACGTTTCTAAGAAATGGTCACTGAGGGGTCGACTCTCACTCGAGCCTTGCACAGTGGGTCTATGTGATACATTGTACAAATGGTCTCCTAGACCCCCTGTCAATGCTAGGTCTACACACAGATCAGTAAAACAGGTGGAAGGTTATCGGACTGCGGAATACATTGGACAAATGGTCCCACAGTTTGATTCCTTTAGCCTGAGAATCTTGTTCATGCACGTCGATACATTTTACAACAAATGGTCGGAAGTATCAGCAAGACTCTTGTGTTTTTACTGATCTGTGCTACACGACCCGCGGACCAAAACATGACAACTTCCCCCCCCCTCCCTTTTATGCCCAATTCCCATATCTTTCCTATCTCTTCCCACATCCCTCTTCTCTCCCCCACTTGTAAGGTTAAGGTGGTTGGTAGCTGTGCCGAGAACCTGAATGGCTAGTAAGTGGTAAAAGATAACTAGTCGCTAACAACTCCCCTCCGACGCCAGGGCACGGGTTGGTTGTAATTTCTTTGCCTAGTCTATGTACGCCGTCACTGCATGGATGGTCCATCCCCTTACGTGCCTACTCGTGGGAATTCATATGAACAACAATAACAATAACAACAAAAAACAACAACAACAAACAACAATCGCAAAAAGTCAGATTGCTACTCAACCTTCGGTTGATAGTAATCCAATTAGCAGCGAAGTACCTGTGCCCGTCGTGGCTAGTACCTCTAGAGCTGCCAAAGCCCTCGCTGATGCAAATTCAGCCATTAACCCTGTATTGGGAGCTGCTGGTATCACCTCAGCCACCCCAGCGATCACTGGCAAGGAGTTGGACAAACTAAAGCCAACATCCTTGCCCTCCGCAGCCTCAACGGCTTCTACAGCCGAAAAAGCTCCGGATCGCAGAATACCCCAAAGAAGGGCTTTTGTGGTTAGACGTGCCGCTTTGCGTACAGTCGAAAAACTGGGTTCTACACCTGAGGATAGACTGACGCCCGAGGAAAAATCCTCACTCATATGGGCCAGAGCACTTCTTGCAAAACAAGAAGAAGCAGCCTCAACCAGTGCAGATGTGTGCAATTCTGCTGCCACTGGCGCGCCTAAACGGCAGCGATCAGGAGAAGAAACCTCTCCTCCTGTAAAACAACAGCCGGAGACGAAACGTCAAAGGCAAAACTCTCCCCGCATTGTTAATAGACCTTTCAGTGAGGTTGCAAGAAATCCACTGGTGAGGGCTATTATCGATAGGGGTGTCAGTGATGGAGCCATTTCTCAAGAGAAATGGGTCCTGATCAGACAAAAACTACTGGGAGTGTACTGGCAGATTCTGAAAGAGAATCCTGGTCCATCTCCCCAAAATGATGATGCTGGCTGGTTCCAAGGCCACATCAAACTTTTGGCTTGCACTAGCGAGCGCTCTGCGCTCCTTTTGCAGCTAGCCATAGCGTCCCTAGGGGAATTGTGGCCTGGTGCGAGACTGGATGTGGTCCCGGTAGGTGAGATACCTCGCAGACCGAGATCAATCGCTGTCATTCCAGCGGAGCCAAATGAACCTGCGGGGATCTTGGCGTATATCCAGATGGGCAATCCTGATCTCCCCACTCACGACTGGAAAGTGGTCAAGGTTGCCCCTCCGGAAGGCGCAACAAGAAAGGTGGTCGTGGTCCTAAACCAGGAGTCCTTGGCGCCACTTCGACAGAGGCAATGTCGAATATACTATGGTTTCGATAGTATTCGGCTTCGCATCTATCGGGGTGACGACAAGCCCGACACCGTGGCCCCTAGTGTCAAGCTAGAGGATCCGCCAGGAGATGACGCATCCACAACATCTGCCGAAGACACCACGCCTTCTCTCGTCACAGAAGCTCCTCAATCTGATCCCGAAAGGATTGGGGAACTCTTTGGTCGACTGGAGGTAGTGGAGGACGAAGACGCGCTTCTGGGCTCCGACTCAGAAGACGGCGACGTTACAGTCGTGTATGACCCGGATGGTGAAGGTAATACAAATTAATCTTCACCACTCCAAGGCAGCATCCGCTGCATTACTCCTCCGTCTCGCTGAGCGAGGCGAGGATGTCGCGCTGATCCAAGAACCGTGGACACATAACGGCAAAATTCTTGGACTCGGCGCAAAGGGCTACAAGCTTTTGTACGCAAACTGCACAGGTAACTTAAGATCTTGTATATTGGCTAAAAACCACCTTAATATCTTCATCTTAACTGATTACAGTGATGCAGATACGGTGACCACAGCATGCGAGACAGGAGAAACCGTGGTCTGGTTAACCTCCTGTTATATGGCGCACGACCACGTGGACCCCCCACCACACAAACTGGTCCATGACATGGTTAATGCAGCGAAAAACCAGCAGACTCCCATTATTATCGGAGCCGATGCCAACGCCCATCATCACATCTGGGGTAGCTCTGACACCAACACCAGAGGTGAGTGTATTTTAGACTTCTTACTTTGTAATAATCTAGTAGTAGTCAATAAGGGTACGGAACCTACTTTTGTAGTTGCAAACAGAAAGGAGGTTCTTGATATTACCATAATTAGCGCGGCACATCAGCAGCTCATCGGAAACTGGAGGGTATCAAATGATTGCTCTCTGTCCGATCACCGCTATATTGAATTCTCCATCCAGGGAATTACCATTTTAGCTAAACCATTCCTCAATAAGATACCATTTTAGCTAAACCATTCCTCAATAAGAGGAAAACTAGGTGGGAGGAGCAAAAACGAATCCTAACCAATCTACTTTCACAGCCCCCGGTCATTCATGATATTGGGGAACTGGACATGGCAGTGAATAGGCTTACGGCATCCTTCAAGGAAGCCACTGCACGCACGTGCAGACCATCTAGACATAGGAATAAGGTTAGACCGCCTTGGTGGTCACCCGATATAGCAGAATCTCGTAAGAGATCTCGCAAGCTGTTCAACGACGCTAAGAGGACTGGTGACTGGTCGCTCTATAAGGCATCTTTGAATATTTTCAAGAATCAGGTCAGGAATGCAAAACGCAAATCCTGGAGGGATTTCTGTAGTAGTATTGAAAACTCCTCCGAGACGAGCAGACTGCGCAAGATCCTGTCGAAATCCCCTGCTGTTCCAGGATACATTCAGAAAATGGACGGCAGCTGGACCACAAACAGCCATGAAACACTGGAACTCCTGATGGATACGCATTTCCCGGGGAACCAAACATGCAACGATTCCATAAACGAAATCGTCGCAAACAATAGGACTTATGTCCCAATACCCATTGACTCAGATAGTCTTCAATGGGCCATAGGAAGCTTCAGTCCCTTTAAATCACCGGGACCGGATGGCATCATACCGGCCGATCTACAACACAATATAGATATGGTCTCACCGTGGCTATTGAATATATATCAAGCCTGTTTAACTTAGTCTTACGTACCTACGTTATGGACCATGGGAGAAGTTATCTTCTTACCTAAAGGGGGTAAGTCCTCTCATACAAAGGCGAAGGATTACAGACCGATAAGTCTCACATCTTTTCTGCTCAAGACACTGGAGAGACTAATTGACATCCATATTAGAATGTCAACTAGTGAGAATCTCCTATCAAGCTCTCAACATGCCTATACAAAAGGCAAATCAGTTGACACTGCTCTTCACTCGATCGTGGGATATATAGAGAAATCTCTCGAATACGGCAACTATACACTGGCGGCCTTTCTGGATATAGAAGGCGCTTTTAATAATGTTGAACCGACATCTATAAGGCTTGCTCTGGAGGATCTGGGGCTGGACCAATCAGTGGTAGATTTTGCATCAAACCTACTTAACCTTAGGATCATCAGATCCAGCATGGGCACTGCCACTATTAAAAGGCATGCGACACGGGGCACTCCACAAGGAGGGGTACTATCACCTCTACTTTGGAATCTGGCTCTAAATAAGCTGCTCACACAAATGGATTCATATGGTTTTAAAACCATAGCCTACGCGGATGACTTGGCTGTGGTCATATCCGGAATCCATCTGGACACGCTATCTCAACGGATGGAGATGGCGCTTAAGACGATCAATGGTTGGTGTAACAACAGTGGCTTAAGCGTAAACCCCTCCAAAACGGAACTTGTACTTTTCTCAAGAAGGTACAAAATACCATATTTTAGACTACCAAAATTGAATGGTACTGAACTTGCTCTGTCCACCAGTGCTAAATATCTGGGCATAATTCTGGATAACAAATTGTCTTGGAAGCCCAATATGCAGGCAAGAATATCAAAGGCTATAAAGGCTATATATGTCTGTAGGAGGGCCATAGGGGCCAAATAGGGCTTAAATCCCGTCAACGTGAATTGGATATACGAGAGTGTCGTCAAACCAATACTATTCTACGGAGTGTCAGTATGGTGGAACTCACTTGATACTGCTTCGAATTGCTCCAAACTCGAAGGAGTCCTACGCAGAATGGGACTTCTCATTACCGGCGCAATGCGCTCCACGTCTTCAAAAACGCTATTTGCGATGCTGAACTGGATCCCAGTGGACCTTCTAGCCCGAAAGCTCGCCATGAATACGACAACTAGGCTCAACGCCACAGGTGGTTGGCAATATAAGGCGTATGGTCACTCGAGCATACTAGGAACAACTAACGTTCTCCCCGTGCTGATAGACTACTGCGCTCCCAAACCGATCCTCTCGAGACGGTATACTTTCTCCATTTCTGAGGACCCAAACAACACACCCCCAGATGGAGTCCTATGCATCTACACCGATGGCTCAAAGAATGCTCGTGGTGTTGGTGGTGGCATTTACATTGCTGAATTCGGGATAAGAAGGTCGTTCAGACTCCCTAACGAATGCAGTATTTTACAGGCCGAAATTATGGCCATTAAAGGAGCGGTTAATTGGCTAAGGTATTATAGGATATACGGTAGGGATATCGTAATTTTTACCGACAGTCAAGCTGCAATCAGAACCCTGACAGGTGTATATACTACATCACATCTAGTCCATGAATGCCGGACATCCCTAAATGAGATGGCGTCACATTCGAGAATTGCACTCAATTGGGTGCGTGGACACGGGGTCAACCAAGGCAATAACACTGCCGATGAGTTAGCAAGGCACGGTACTACCCTACAGGACGTTGACATAGATTGGTTCTGTGGTCTACCCCTGAATGCCTGTAAGAAGCGTATTGAAATCGCATTTTATGACATGGCACAACACAGATGGGAAATCGAACCCACATGTCAAATTACAAGGATGATATGGCCCAGGCTTGACGCAGCTAGATCATCTTTCCTTTTGCGTCTCTCGAGATCACATCTGAGAAATGTAGTATCAGCAGTCTCAGGACACTGCAGATTTGGTATTCATGCCAACAGACTTGGAATCCAGTCATATGATTTTTGCAGAAGCTGTAACAACGAGGACGAGGAGGAATCTATCTTCCATCTCTTCTGTTCATGCCCTGCCCGATCGCGTTATCTGGGACAAGGTTTTCTCGATAGCCTCACCGATTTATCGATCAGCAGCATTAATGGCATTAACTCATTCGTGAGGGAATGCGGATGGTTCCGGGAATAGAACTCCAACACGTGGACTCTTTTGATGTCTATACAGCGACAGATTCTTCTACATTTTCTGTATGCAACTACTAATACTATTATCTCGCTAGACTACTTCTATGCATTCTCTTTGAACTATTGTTTCTCTTTTTCTCTAACTCTTAACTTTCAATCCTACCCCCCTTTTTCTCCCTTCTCCTGCATCCTTCCACATCCTCTGTCTATCTTTTTCTCTTCTTCTTACAGGTAACACAAAGGACCCAAGTGAGCCGTAATCTAGTTTTATTGGCGGCAACCTGAAGAACCTCACCTAACCTAATAAAGTAACATAAATATTTTCTTCTTGTACACTTGAAGCCATTTAAAAAAAAAAAATGATTAATATAGTATGTTGTTTACCATACATATGAAATATCTGATAATCCAACCACCCAGTGTTCATAAAAATTTAGAGATTGTGTTAATAAATTTGTAAAAGTGCTTGGAGATTTTTATAAATATCCATTGAATTATTACTTAATAAAGTAACATAAATATTTTCTTCTTGTATATTATTTACTAATATCATACTGATGAATCCATGAATTATATTCTTTTCCGAAACCAAGGAATTTTACTAATAATTTTTCTCCCTTTTCGTTTTAAAATTTTATTTATCAAAAAAATGTTTGGAGCTTTTGTTTTTAACAATTCGTTTTCATAAAATCCACCTTCAATTATATTTCCATTAAAATCTACAAGTTGATAGGTTATAGGATTGGTTATGTATATTTTATTTATCTTAAAAACCTCTATAGACCAATTTGGTGTATATCCTTTCTCGAATTGATTTGTATATTTACTAATGCGAACTAAATCATTTATTTTATATTTTTCTCCTTTGAAAACCTTCAAA
This sequence comes from Protophormia terraenovae, assembly GCA_951394005.1. Lineage (NCBI taxonomy): Eukaryota > Metazoa > Arthropoda > Insecta > Diptera > Calliphoridae > Protophormia > Protophormia terraenovae. The sequence goes on from OX596078.1 coordinate 17,065,309, forward strand.
TTACTGTATACAGTATTAAAAAGCTTCTGTTCATTTTTCTTATTAACTGAATTGGATGTTGTTTTTATAGAATATATGATGAATTATATTCTTTCAATAATTTATTTAATATATCTATCCATTTATAATTTCCCTGCACACTAAATTGTTTCCACATTTTATTTTTTAAAGTTCTATTAAAACGTTCAACTATTGATGTCTTCATATTTGAAAAAGTGTGATAATGATTAATTTTATATTCTTCCATGAGAGTTTTAAAGTAGATATTATAAAATTCTTTTCCTTGATCAGAATGGATATTTTTGGGAGATTTTCTTTTAATGCTTTCGAAATTTCTATTCCTGTTTTAGTTTTAAATGGTAATGCGTATGCATTAGGGTGATCGATTATTCGAATTTTTGGAGAAACCGGTTTTCGAATAGTTGGAATAGTTGGTATTTTGAAAAACCGGTTGCACTTTTTTAAATTCAGAAAAAACCGGTTAACCGGTTTTTTTTGTAGAAGTTAATATTTCTATCAAAAGACTACATTTCTTAAAGAAAAATCAATAAATCTTTTATTGTTCAAGTTAAAATTTATTAAACATAATTAATTTTGGATATAACTATTAACCCATTAAGAACGAAAAAGAAAGATATAGTCGGCCAGCCCGACAATATCTATACCATTGTGTGCATCAAAATTCGGGGAGGAGTCTTTTTTTTGGTTAATTACCGATCTTCATGAAATTCCGCACATAGATTTAAACTTGTATGGAACTTACATGTGCAAAAATTCTTGCTACATTTCATAGTATAATAATAAAGTACTCGCACATCTACAAAAACAAAAATTGCTTGTATTTTGTTAGTGTAAAACTACTGCCCACAATGTCAAAATGCTTTGAACGGAAAAAATGAGAGAATGAAGGAGAGCAATAGTAAAAAAACTCGAAAAAAATTTTACATATGAATACAAAAACAATTTGACAGTACCGCGAGGTTTGCCAATGAAAAAATTGTAAAACAGCTGTTCTTACGAGTATACTTTATAATTATACTATGCTACATTTATGGGATTTATGATCGTTAAACCACCTTTTCCAGGAGAATATTTTTATGGAGGCTTGGTGAAATGATGGACTGATCACAACCAATTTCAACACAGTTCGTCCTTGGTCTTTAAGAAAATTTCACTAATTTATGTTCAAAATTGCGACCTGTATTCAGAGACCTGCGCCAGCCGGTAAATCAGCCGACTGAGCCGAGCCGCCGATGAATATCAATAGCCGCCGCCGACAAAAATGTCGGCTTCTATCAGCTTAAAATAAGCCGCCGACGACGTTTTTTTTTTAAATTATTTTTTTCGTTAACGTACAAACATCTAGAATTTTCTTGTGTTTAAATTAAATGTGCGTATCACTTAAAAGAACTTTCCGAAATAACTGTGAATTTGTATACTATTTAAAATTATAAAAACATATTACTTGCTGCTTAAAAAAAAGGTAAGAAGTATTTACCATGTTTTTGGAATACATTTAATTAAAAGCTTTTGATCCGGTAGTATTTTTAAATGGCCTTTAAATTATTTTTTTCTAGAACCCAATTTCCATTACACGGAGTTCCGGACAATTTTATGGATTATACTCTTTCGGTACAAAAACTAACAATTTGTTAACATTCCATTTCTTTGTTGCTGTTATAAGAAGGCCAGAAAAAGGAACGGATACATTCAGGTATGTTTTGGAAATCTCTTTTTGTCGAAGTGATTTAAAATAACCTAAAAAGTGTTCTGGGCACAAAAAATTATTAAAACACGTGATTCTAAACCGGTAAACTTTTGAGTGTGGATTTCAAATCGCTTGCTTATTTTTGCAAATACTTTGTTGTTAATCAAATATAAAATGTTTGGCAAAGATAGACCACCCTGATTCAATTCCGATTTGATTTTTATGCCATTGATAGTACTTTTAACGTTGAATATAATGATGTATAAAATTTTTGTGCGCAATTAAATCTTTTGGAAGTTATAAGACTTTGAAAATCTAATTTTCCTAAGAAACTCATTAATAAATTTTCGTTATAAAAAAGTTGGGTAAAAAGGAAAAATTGCGTTATCGAAACAGCTTTTCGATGTACTACAGAATGAAAAAGTTTTCCGCCCGGCCGAAGGTCGGCTATTAAGAAAAATTGGCGTAAATCAAGATTTTCGGCCCAGTTGATTTTTAAACAATTTTGATAGTGATTCTATAGTACTTTTACATGTGATTATAGTGCAATAGAAAATTTTTGTCCGCTCTTGCTCTGTTTACGAGTTATAGGTCTTCAAAGTTTCAATATATTTTCCTGAATATCTTTATTAATAATTGTAGAATCTTAATTATATTGATGTCATTTAAAAGCACTTATAAATACCTTTTCAATGATATATAACATTACATTATAATTTAATTACTTGGGAACAAGATTTGTTATTTTATATAAAAAAGGCGGAAAATTTTTTGATATTCGAAAAAAGCTTATTTAGCGAAGCTGGTGTTCGATATACCCAGAGAAGAAAGTCCTTAAGTCCGGCCGCTACACAGAAAAACTTTTATTAAGGCGAAAAAAAGTAATAATTTCAAGTGTGCCGAAGATCTTGATGAGTTCCAAAAAGTTATTTCCACAAAAAAAAATTTTTATTTTTTTTCTACAAGAAATTACAAAATTCTTGAAGTGTTATCTTTATGAAACTTTAATGTCATTTTTATTTAATTTTTATAAATGTATCTAAATGTATGGATAAAATATTTACGATTTTAAGTGCGTTAGGGAGGTAAATGAAACCAAATGTTTACCTACAACTTTTACTCTCTTTCCATAGGATTTGGTATCTACCAAATAACCGCAAATAACGTTTATTAATTCGCTCATTATTTATTTCTTCCCTTTTAAAGCAATTATTGGCGTTGCTTCTATAAATTTTTTATGACACACATATTCAGTGTGGTTTACGGTTTCTTATCATAACTCTTTTCCCGATTTATTTTTCGATGTTAAATCTAGCCGGAGTGTTAACACATAATTTAATATTTTAATTGTTAGATTATTATATTGTCGTTTCTTTGATGTATCATTTACCGAAATTATTGTTAAACTAGGATTTTTTTTTGGACTTGAAGTTGGCAGTATTAAAAAAAATTTACTCAAAATTAATTTTGTGTTATTTTCCAATTTTAAGTTTATAAATTACAGGTTTGGATTTAATAAAAAAGTATATCATATTACTTACAGCTACTGAAATATTAACGTTTTAAAATGTAAAAAATTTTTTTAAAGAAATTTTGTAAATTTTTAAGATATTTCTTTGACTGATATCTCGAAACTCAAAATGTAATTGTTTATATATTGTAAAGACTTTACAGAATCAGAAACCCTTAAGCTTTTTCCAATACTATATACTGTGGCTTATATATACACCGAAAAAAAACATGTCTTATATAAACAAAACCTAACGTACAATGTACGAAATAATTCGTGATTTTGGACCACGAAAGGTCCACGAAAACATTTCTTATTATTTACGAAATTTTTATGTTGTTTTACGATAAACTTTATATTTTTTTATAAATACAAAATTAGTTGTAAGATATACAAAAAAAATTATATTTTTAGTTTATAATTTAATATTAATAGAATATGATTTTTATTAGTTTACAAAAAAATCGTATTTTTTAATTTTAAAATATAAATTCATATTTTTTTAAGTAAAAGTAAAAATCTTAAATTCATTATTTTTAAACATAATAACAAGTTTTTGGACCCAAACAGGAATCTTCACTAATTTTTTCAAAATTAGCATTCAAAATATCAAACAAAGTAATTAATAATATAAAATCGGATAAGCAGTTTAAAGTGATTAATAGAAATTCAGTTGGGATCTGTCTTATGTATTATACTACAAAAAATGGAAGATTTTCATCAAAATTTTATGTTCCATATTGCACCACCAAACTTTTAAGCATAAAATCAAAATATCGAATAAAGAAAATTATGTTTAAAACATATTCGAAAACTAATTTAGTAATATTCATCCCTCCATTGCCGGCGTGTTTTACGTAAAATATTTATTTAAAGATTCCTCAGTTCGTTAATTTTCTAATCTAGATTTTTCAAATAAAAATATTTTAATTTTTGCCCTTTAGGGCTATGAAAGTGCTCTTGATAATTATGTGAATTTGTGGCATGGACTTTTGACAAACCCGGGTTTCCAATTTTTTGTTAAAAAAATCAACTATTTCTATGCAAATCAAATTCAAATATTAAATAATATGAAAATTATCTTATATCAAAATAACACAGAAATATAATAAAATACTTTAATTATTTAAATCAGAATGTTTTAAATTACAACATAATTCTATGTTATTTAAAATAAAAATTTGTTATGTTTTTCTCAAAAATAAAAAATAATATTACAAATTGTTTTTGTTAAAAAACGAAAATATTTAAATATTACCAAAGTAACCACTACGAAAGATTTCGTGTTTATAGTTTTTGGGATAAATGACAATTTTTTGAAATACATACTTAAAATATGGAAAGTTTTTAGACGAAAAATTTGGATTTGAGATTTCAACTCATTCCTATTTAAGTATATATTTAAGTTTAATGCGTTTTTCTACAAAAAGTGGCCAATAATCTGGAAGGAATATATTTTAGGGAGAAAAAAAAAAATACTATATGTATACCAGAAATAATTTTAGCAACACTTAAGTATATATATATATATATATATATATATATATATATATATATATATATATATATATATATATATATATATATATTGTCAAATTACACAATGATGATGATGAAGGTCTATTTCGTTGTAAATCAAATAGAAAAAAAAAATATTGAAAACTTAATAAATTCATATTATAAAATATTTTTATTTTTTGCTAGTATCGTATCTCTAGTAACGTATCTACTATTGTTCGTTATTACAACTAAAAACAGAATATAAACTTCTTCAAAAAAATGGAAAATAAAAAAATAACGTCGTTCTTCAAAAAAATAAATGGACAAAATGATTCCTATTCAGAAACAGAATCAGAATCTGAATTGGAAAATGATGAACCAGTCGTAAGCGAACTTGAAAGTGATCTGGCAAACTTTGAAAAAATATTAAGTACTCAAAGTGATTTGCCAAAGCCGAAATCGTGCTTAACAAAAGAACCGCAGCTGGCTCCAACGTTTGGAAGTATTTTGGGCAAATGTTTGTTTCAAATAAGGCCGTGTTAAAAAATTATAATATTTGCAAGCTGTGTTTTGAGGAGTCCCCAATGCGTCTAAAAGGGTAAGTTACATTTTAACAAATGCAATACATTTTTTATTGAAAACGATTGGGTAACTACGTTTAGGTAGAAAGTAAGGGATGTTGTTTGGATAATGGCAAAGAGTGTATATGTATATTAGAGTGGTCCTATATTCCTTTTTGCGAGCTGCATGTGGGTGTATCTAAAAACATGAAAGAAGACATCATTTAGAACACATTTGCAAATTTCAACTTCCTATGATGATTGGAACAGGATACTATATGGACATTTACGTCGATAAACTTAGGGCTAATCTTAAAATTTAGAGCTGCAATTATGAACTTAAATAGCGTATAGCATCCTGGGGGGTTACTCTCTATTGCGATGCGAAAGAAGAATGGTACGCAATTGAATAAATGGTACCCTTTCTTGCGTTTTCGTATTTTCCTTTCGCATCTAATTCGCAAATCTGGCATCACCGCATTCTGTAATACGAAAGCGTATGTCAAAATCGTTCGTAAAGTTCAAATAACTTGCGCTTACAAAATATCATACGCAAAGGAATCGAATCATGTAAGTAAGCACAAATAAATGTTTATATTTATATTTAAATTGTTATTTTTTTAGGGAAAAGCAGAAAAGGTTGCAGACTCAGCAACGCCAGTTCGAAATCCTAGTGGATTTCATGGAGCAACACAGCGATTTGGCAAAGGGGCAGTTGCAGTGCGGAAATGCCAAACAACGTGCCAACAATTTGTGGACAAAATTGGCAGACGACCTTAATTCTAATGGACCTCCAGTAAGGGATGCAGCTGGTTGGAAAAAAGTAATGTATTATGATATTTTTATTTAAAACGTGAAACTAACACAGTATTAATATGAATATTGGTGCACATGTGCATATAGGTTTGGTCTGACCTAAAAACCCACACGAAGGTTAAGATGCGCAAGAATAAAATTAGCATTTCCAGCACGGGTGGTGGTGTCTCACAATATTGTCCGCTTTCTGCTATGGAGGAACAGGTGATAAATCTTCTTCAAATGGAAGAAGCCGTCAACGGGCTGGCATCATCAACATACTTTGGCACAAGTTGTAACGTTACTCACTATGTTTCAGCAAACAAAGAGCCTGCAGAAGAAGTTTTATTATCTTCGCAAAATGAAAATTGCAGTTTAAGTGAATCAGCGCCCGCTGCCAAACGTAGCTGTTTGGACGACAGTTTTGAATCAGCGCCCGCTGCCAAACGTAGCTGTTTGGACGACAGTTTTAAGGCAGCCAAAAGTTCGCGGCTGTCAAAACAAAACGACCGTGATATTCTGCTAAAAACTCAAGTAGAAAACCAAGGAATATTTCACAATGAATCCACTAAAATTTTGGGCGATGTTCGGGATTCATTGAAGGAATTAGTAAGATATAATAGAAAAAAAGTTGAATTAAAGGAAAGAAAACTAACATTTTGCAAAAAAAAATTTGAATTTAAAAAAGAATACAAGCTCCAAAAACAAAAAACGCAAATAGAAAAGCTAGAATTAAAAAAGAAAATTTTAGAATTAGAAATAGGAAAAGCGATGTGATATTTTTATATATGTATTTATATATGTATGTACATATCAGTCGACTTTTGTATTTTATAATTTCGTTATTTTTATGTTAATCGTTATTTTTTGTCTCTAATGAGATTCATACTGAATTTAAAGATCTCAAAATCGCCATAAAGAAGCTTTAAAACTTTAGATATATGTATTTTATATATGTATTTATATATGTATGTAAATATTATTATTATTCGTTATTTTTATGTTAATCGTTATTTTTTGTCTCTTAAGAGATTTGTACTGAATTTAAAGATCTCAAAATCGCCATAAAAAAGCTTTAAAACTTTAGATTATAACTTTTTTTTAACACTACAATGAAATGAATTCCTTATACATATTTGTTTTTTCGATTTGTAGGAACTTTTACTATTAAAAATAACTCTTTGAGTAATTAATTAATAAAATTGCAGTCTTTTTGAATATTTAATGAAGTACCTTTTTTAGTTTAAAAAAGTAGTTGTTAGTAGTTAAAATAAAAAGAAACATAACTGCTTTTATTTAAAATAAAAAAAAAAAAATATTTGTATTAAGTTTTTATTTTTTCATAAAGTTATGTTCTTAAAATCAAATTGTTTCTAATATTATTCCTTATTTCCTTAGCAATAGTTGTTTGGCCATCGTTGCTCGTATTGCTATTAAGAGACATATCAATTTCATTTAAACTTTCTGTCTCAGCAATTTCTTGTATTGGTAATTGTACATTAAAATTAGAACAAATATTGTGCAGGGCACAGCAAACGTTCATTATTTAAACCACTCTTTCTGGTGCGTAATGCAACTCTCTGGCTGCTAACAGGCACCGAAATCTGCCTTTTAAAACACCAAACACTCTCTCAATTATAGACCTTCCTTTGCAAAACTGTTTATTATAAAAAGACTCGGAAGAGTTTTCCGTTGCGTTTCTGTATGGAGTAAGCAGCCAGGGTTCCAAGGGGTAGCCCGAATCGCCTTTTAAATAATTAAAAATTAAGTAAGAAAAAATATTTAAAAATTATTTTAAGTTAATTACCAATCAGACAAAATCCCTTTTCTACTCTTTCGAAACGTTCTTTTAATTTTTGCTTGGCATTAGAAAGGGCCCAAGTATGTGAGTCATGGCTTGCACCACCGTATCGGCAATCAATAAATTTAATTATCATTTTGTGATCACATATCTAAAAATTTAATATCAAAGTAAGATTTAATGGCAAATGCATACATAAACATTCACATACCACCATAGCGTTCATACTGTGCTTTAATTTTCTGTTGAAGTATAAGTGCTCGTTCTTGGCTGGTCGAATCATTTGTATATGGGTACCATCCACTGCTCCAATCACCCCAGGAATGCCACATGTATGAAAAAATCCTCTTTTAATTTCGTTTTCCTCTTCAGCAGTAACCTCAAATTTGATGTGCTTGGGACAGAGTATTCGCTCAATCACCATGCAAACTTCTTGTAAGCAACGCGACATAGATTGCTGCGATAATCCTAAGAGATGGTCTTGTCCAATTTGGTGTTGATATCCACCTTGCCCAAGCAATTTCAAAGCAGCGGCCACTTTTATTGCGGTTGGAATTGCTGTGGATCTCTTTGGAACGATAAGGTCGTGTTGAATAGCGTTTAATACATACATAAACGCATCTTTATTTAGTCTAAAGTTTTGTATAAAACTATAAAAGTGGAATGTTTAAAAACATTTTTCACATGATACGTACTCCTATTTTCTTACCTTTGGTCATTTAGGGAGAGTATATACGATCTATCTCTCAAAATTCTCCTTGTGATACGTTCCACATGTTCATTTTCTTCCTCAAACCATAACGCCACCGAATCCATCAAAAATTATTTTATTATATTTTTAACAAAAAACGAGTACTGCACAAAAAAACTATTTAAAATGTTTTTATTTACAAATTTTGACATTTCATTTTGTTATTCTTCGCTATTGTTTATTTTGTTGTGCCAGTGTTGCTTCATTTTCAACTTATTTTGCGAAAGCGCTTGCGTAGACGATACAGAGTACCAAATTGTACTCTTATCGCATTTACCTTTCGCATCGCACTTGCTTTCGCATCGCAATAGAGAGTAACCCCCCTGGAGGTGCTAAAAGAGGAACTCCTATTAAAAAATGGCCTGGAGTTAATGTATCTAGGCATTCAATATCGTCCGTAAGAGGACACAATGGTCTTGAATTAAGACACGATTCAATTCGTGCTAATAATGTCGAAAATTCCTCAAAAGTATGCTTAATACTACCGGCTATTCTTCGAAAGTGGTGCTTAAAACTTTTTACCCCTGCTTCCCAGAGCCCTCCCATATGAAGGGCACTAGCAGGATTAAAATACCAACTCACACCTTGTGGACTGTAACGTGCATTCAACTCTGATCCCGTAGTTCGTTAAAACTCGCGAAATTCTAATTTCAGATTTCTTGACGCTCCAACGAAATTAGTACCATTATCAGAATACATATTTCTGGGACAACCACGACGAGCTATAAATCTTGAAAAGGCTGCTAGAAATGCTGGAGTTGACAAACTACTTACGGCTTCCAAGTGAATGGCTTTTGTAGCAAAGCATACAAATAAGCACACATAACCTTTTGTAATAAGACAAGCCCGACCAGTAAAGTTTCGAATATCAAACGGTCCTGCAAAGTCTACACCTGTAGTTGAAAATGGTCTAGAAATTATCGTACGATTCGTAGGAAGTGCTGCCATAATCTGAGTCTGCAATTTCCTTTTATATATTGTACATACTCTGCATCTACTTATAACAGATTTCACTAAATTTCTAGCTCGCACAATGTAGAATTCCGATCGCAGGACTCTCAACATCAGCTGAATTCCACCATGTAATGTGACTTTATGAATAAAATCAACAAGAAGTAGTGGAAATCGACATTTTGAGGATAATAGAATGGGAAATTTTTCACTATAGCTCAAGTTAGGAGCGTTTGCTTAACGACCTACTCGTATGATACCCTTTCCATCTAAAAATGGGTTTGAATTCGATATATTACTACCTTGAATCGATTCCTTGTTAGATAGTCTATGATACTCATCACTTTTCTTTAACAATGTTCAATTCAGCTGACGTTATGTCTCCAGAGATATAATTTTGTGCCTCAATCTTACGCATACGTCGTATTATTCTCTTTACTATGGCCATTACGCGAAGTGCTTTCGTATATGACGAAAATTTATCCAATAAATCGGTATAAGATTTAAAATATGTAAAAAATACCTTATGAGCCCTCTGCTCTTCCCTAGTCTCAAAATCTGTATCTTCCCGCCTATGCCATTGAGAAGAATCTGAATAGAGAAAATTAGGACCATGCCACCAGATTCTACTATCTACTAAGTCTTGTGGACGTACTCCTCTACTTAGTAAATCTGCTGGATTATCAGAAGAAGCTACATGTCTCCAACAATCTTTGCCAGTACATTCAATTATTTTAGCCACTCTGTTAGCTACAAAAGTTGTCCACGAACTTGGTGGTTTCTGTAGCCATGCCAATACAATCAGCGAATCAGTCCATGTATAAAATCTAGTGTTGGTCCCTTCAAATTTTAAATCATTCCCAATTGTTTCTATTAAATTAGCTAATAACGAGGCCCCACAGAGTTCTAGCCTAGGAAGAGAAACTGTCTTAAGTGGTGCAACTTTCGATTTCGCCATCAGTAAATGGCTTTAAACCGTACCATTTTCGTCTTGAATACGAACACATACACACGTACCGTATGCTTTTTCTGAGGCATCTGAAAATCCATGAAATTCTAAATTTACTGATGGTTTAAATCCAAGCCATCTTGAAATCTTTATATTATCTATGTAATCCTAATCTAAAAGAAATTGTCACCATTTTCTACCAGTAGTCTCAGATATAACTTCATCCCAATCCGTTTTATCACTCCATATTTGCTGCATCAACATCTTAGCAACAACGACTATCGGACCTAACCAACCAGCAGGATCAAAAAGTCTGGCTATTATGGAAAGTACTTCCCTTTTTGTAAAATTATCTTTCAAGGAGATAGGTACCGTTGAGAAATAAAATTTATCGGTTTTAGCATTCCAACGAACGCCTAATGTCTTCGCGGTGCTTGTATCATTGATTTCCAAAAAATTTTCACGCAATAAGTGATCTGATGGCAAACCTTCTAAAATTTGTTCATTATTAAAAGTCCATTTTCGCATCGAAAAACCTGCAGAAGATAAAGCAGCGAAGATAAATCGCGAGCTTTTATATCCATGCCTATGTCATGGGCTCCAGCTAGTGCATCATCCACGTACATCATATGACGTAAAATTTTAGATGTTAAAGGCCATTTTTCTTCCACATCATTCGCAAGCTGGTGCAAAGTTCTTATTGCCAAGAAAGGCGCACAGTTAACTCCAAAAGTAACTGTATTTAGCTCGTAATCCTTTAAGTCATCCTGAGGATTCTTTCGAAATACAATCCTCTGATAATTTAAGTATCCAGGGTCTATTAGAATCTGCCTATACATCTTCTCTATATCCCGATTGAAGACAAACCGATAAAATCTCCATCTTATTATCAATAACATTAGATCATTTTGTAAAACTGGACCTGTATATAAGACGTCGTTTAAACTTAACCCAGAAGATGTTTTACTTGAAGCATTAAAAACAATCCTGACTTTAGTGGAAGTAATTTCCGGCTTGAAAACAGCGTGGTGAGGTAAATAATAGGCATTTTCTACATCTAATCTATTGTTATCTATTTGCCTCATATTACCTAGCCTCTCATATTCTAACAAAATCTCATCATAAATAGATTTCAGGTCTGGATTCTTCTGAAGGGATATCTCATTTCTTAAAAATTTACGACTTGCTCTTTATCGGGAAGATCCTAAATTTTCCACCAAATATTGAGTTTTGAAAGGCAACGATACAATAAAACGCCCTTCACTATTCCTCTTTGTGGTACCTTTAAAAAATTCTTCGCAATACTCATCTTCTGGAGTCATTCTCGATGCTTGCGGAGGCTCTTCTAATTTCCAAAAATTCTCCAATTGTTTGTTTAAACTCATTTCAGTGTAATACGATACCACTGTAGTGAAAGACCTAGGATGTCTATCTTCAATAGGCCCTGTCAAAATCCAACCAAAAACGCTCTCTTGGGCCATTAAATTTCCAAAAACGTTGTGTTTTGAACCTCCTAGCATGATATTTGGGTAAAAATCACCACCTATTAACATATCTATTGGTCCACTTCTCATAAAATTGGGATCAGCTAAATCCATACCAAAAGAAGTGCCTAATAATAGAGAATTATATATTGACCTATTTGGTAGATTTCCGGTCAAACGAGGAAGTACCAAACCCGATATCTCCAGTCTAAAATCTCTATTTATTCGAGATCCTAAAATAAAGATGCATTCCTTTCGAGAGAATTTACATTTCTTGTTGGTAAATCAAGTTTCCTTTGAAATTTCTCACATATAAAAGTCGATTGTGATGCTGGGTCAATAAGAGCTCTTGCAGTAAAAATTTCTCCTCTAAATATAACGTTCACCATAGCTGTTGCCAACAGAATTTGTCTAGATGTGGTAACAAAACAATTTTGTACAGTATTATTCTGCACACTTACTATACCACGTTACGTAGACGGAATATCATCTGTATTCTGATTGCAAGGTCTTTGTGTAGGAGCACTAGATTCTTTGTGAAGAAGAGTATGATGTTTCAGTTGACATTTGGAACAACTAATGTTACTCTTACATTCACTCATCCTATGACCCTCATTCAAACAGTTAATGCAAAGTTTCTGGGTTTTAACAAATAAAAATCTTCCCGCCTGATCCTTACTCAAAAACTTTCTACAATCTTTTATTACAAATTGGGCAAGATTTTCCAGAAACTTTAGTTTGGTAAACCTGAACTGATGTATTCCGTTGTTTGGAATAGTTAGATTTGCCAGATTTCACATCAGTTTCAGTTTTATTCGTACTACGAATAAAACTGATATAGTTTCTAAAGACTCAAAACGCCCGGTTAGAAACTCATCAAGTTCTTTCCAAAGTGGAATTTCCAATTTAGACTTGACTGTCTGCTCCCATAACGACAAAGTATGAAACGGCAATTTAGTTAGACAAGCATAAACGAAAATTGGGTCCCATGACTCAATACTAATTTTGTAGACCCGAAGCGTAGAAATGCAATTGTTAATGCCACGCTGAAGCCGTTTAATTTCACTACCACTTTCCGATTTTACTGGTACTAAATTAAACAGGACCTTCAATTGATCATGTACCAAAATTCTCTTATTTTCGTATCTGTCTCTCAAATTTTCCCATGCCATCAAAAAACCCTCATTGATTAGAGGAGATTCTTTAACTATTAATAAGGCGTCACCCTCAGTAAATTGTCTCAAATAGCAAAGCTTTTCAACTCCTGACAAATCTGCTCCATCAATATAAACAGCCTTAAACATGTCCCTAAAGGACGGCCAGGATTGGTAATCACCTTTGAAAACTTCGGTGATACAGGGTGGCAACTTCAAATTGTGCCTTTGAATATTAGACATATCTCCTGTATGATTACCACGCGGAGTTGATGACATTTCCGATTTATTAAAAAATGAATTCGACAATTCTCCCATTTGAGCAGCGCACGAAATGTACCCTAAACGACATTCCTTAAAAAGTTCTCTAGCACTCTCATAGTCTTCCTTAGAATCAACCTCAATATTTTTTGTGGCAAAATCTTCAAAAAAATCTCTTGTCTTATCCCAAAGTATTTTAAACTCCTCTTTTCTTACATCAATCAAATAAGAATTAAGAGTCTCATGAGATAGCTCATTAAATTCATTTTCAAATTCCAAAAACAGACCTGCTGTCCTTTCAAAGGTGACTAGTTTTCGTGATTTGGGCATTTTTATTAGCAAAACTTTGAACAATAAAAAAGAATCGAGGAAATTCGAAAAGATAGGGAATGAATTCGACAATATTTCCCAAAAATTATATAAAAACTCAAAATGATTTCTTTTCCAGAGAAAATTGTTTGTGAACGTTTTATTTTCAAAGATAAAAACGATTTATCCAAGATAAAAACTATACCAATTAGTTTCCTACTTGTTTCAACCAATGATCAATAAAGTATAAAAAAAAAACAATTCTATTATTCTCTTTCCAAAATAATCAAGAATAAAATGAGCATAAGTGACAATTTGAATAATTGAATATACAAATTGTTCTCATAGGTTGAATTTTAATAAACAAATTAATTAGATTTCTGTGAAATTGGATTCTGGATTTTTCCACGTAGATTTTAAAATTATTCTGCTAGAATACTTTGGTTTTCAGTAATTTATCTATTCCAATCAAATTATTAGATAAATAGAAACAATTTTCGGTAATTCAATTCAAATTATCGGGTAAATAAAAGTGGGAATTTTTTAGTTGTTTAACATAACGCAAACATATTAACGAAAATATCTAAATATAAAACTAATTTTATAAGAAGATAAAAAATTAAAATATTATAAAATCGTTATTCTTCAAAAAATAAAAATCTCAAGATATTCTATTGTAAAAACCTCGGTAAAAAAGGAAAACTTTGAATTAGTATAAAAAAGTATAGTTAATCATAATTTCCTCTTGACTGGCAACTGATGAATACAAAAAATATTCTTCCCAATGTTTTAAAATCGTTGATATATAAAACATACACAGACAAAAATAAGTACATATATTTTAAAATTTTGTACATAAATATTGTGAATCGAACGAGACTTTTTTTTATATAACGAAAATATTAAATAAAATTTAAATAATTTATTTAAGTCTTTTTGACTTTTGATTCATATAGAAAAAAGTATTTAGTAGTATTTAAGAAATTATTCTTAAATATTATGAACTAAAATCTATGAAACAAAATTTTTATATTTATGCACAAACTTTTTTCTGTATAAATGCAGCCTATATTTTGTTCACAAATATTTTTATTTTTGGAATTTTACGGATATAACAAACTAAATTATTCGTTCCCTTCGAGTTCGTTATAATATGTCGAATATAATATAAACAGAACTCACCAGTAACAATTAATTTCCACTTGGAACACCAAATTATTTTTCTACCGGAGTCTTTCTAATCCAGCCAGCACTATTATTTCTTCTGTCCTCCTTCTTTGTTTTTCCTTCCTTTTTGTTTAACTTATCTCCTTTTTTTGTTAAAATTATCTCCTTTCTTCAATTTTCTCACATATTTTTATTTTATTTATTATTATTTTTGTTTATATTTAATAAAAATATTAACTTAATAATTTTGTCAACACGATGTGTTGTTTTTAACAACACATCGTACGAGAAAATAACAAACTGCACCAACAAAATTTCTGCACAATTTTGTGAGAGAGAAATTTACTCTTCTTTACAGAAAAACTATAATTTCTCAACAAACTCTCTTTTGCAGACTAAAAAAGAGAATTTTCATCTCTGCAGACACGATTTTAAGTGCTACCAAGTCAAATTATATGAATTTAGTACTACTTTTTGCGTAAAATATGGCAACATGACTTATATGAATTTAGTACTACGTTTTGTGCAAAATTTGGCAACCTCACTGCAATATAAGAAATATGTAAAAGTTTGTTGAATGAATTCCAACAAACTTTTTATATAAAATGTTTAAAAAAATTTTTAAATAATTTTTATCGAAAAATTTATGTAACGAATATAACATATTTCTTTTATTTTAATTATTTTGCGTTAAATAAATTAATATTATTTTAATCATTCAAATTGCTGGAAAAAAAAAAAACGATTTTTTATTACATTATTCGACCTAGTCCAAACAGGGCCATGTGCCAAAAACCTAAATACACCGTCGGATAGAGCAAGGTCTTGGCTACATTACCTCATACTAGGTTTTGGCCAAAGTAGTGACGAGTTCGAACAAAATTTTTAAAAAACTGGTTCAACATACGTTATTCCTACCACTTTTTGACTTACAGCGTAGAAACAGGGACATGCGCCAAAAATCTAAATACACCGTCGGATAGAGGAAAATCTTGGCTACCTTACCTCATACTAGGTTTTAGCCAAAGTAGTGACGAGTTCGAACAAAATTTTTAAAAAACTGGTTCAACATACGTTATTCCTACCACTTTTTGACTTACAGCGTAGAAACAGGGACATGTGCCAAACAAAATTTAATAAAAAAAAACAAAAATTACAAAAAAAAAAAAAAAGAAAGCAACAAAAAATAACATAAAAAACACAACAATATAAAACAACACAAAATTCATTGAAAAAAACAACAAACAATTCATTTAAAAAAACAACAAAAAAAAGACCTTGTTTCTACGCTGTAAGTCAAAAAGTGGTAGGAATAACGTATGTTGAACCAGTTTTTTAAAAATTTTGTTCGAACTCGTCACTACTTTGGCTAAAACCTAGTATGAGGTAATGTAGCCAAGACCTTGCTCTATCCGACGGTGTATTTAGATTTTTGTCACATGTCCCCGTTTCTACGCTGTAAGTCAAAAAGTGGTTTTTTAAAAATTTTGTTCGAACTCGTCACTACTTTGGCTAAAACCTAGTATGAGGTAATCTAGCCAAGATCTTCCTCTATCCGAGGGTGTATTTAGATTTTTGGCACATGTCCCTGTTTCTACGCTGTAGGTCAAAAAGTGGTAGGAATAACGTATGTTGAACCAGTTTTTTAAAAATTTTGTTCGAACTCGTCACTACTTTGGCCAAAACCAAGTATGAGGTAATGTAGCCAAGACCTTGCTCTATCCGACGGTGTATTTAGATTTTTGGCACATGTCCCTGTTTGGACTCAATAGGTTAAATAATGTAGTAAAAGAGGTTTTTCGAGCAAATTTAATGATGAAAATAATACTAATTTAAATAATATAATGCAAAATAATTGAAATAAGCTAATTATATTTTATTAATTCCATAAATTGTTCAACAAATATTATATAACAGTTTTTTTAAACATTTTATGTAAAAAGTTTGTTGGAAATCATTCAACAAGCTTTTACAAATTTCTTATATTGCAGTGATGTTGCCATATTTTGTACAAAACGTAGTACTAAATTCATATAATTTTACTTGGTAGCACTTTAATTTTTGTCTGCAAAGTTGAGAATTCTCAGTCTGCACAAGAGAGTTTGTTGAAAAAGTTTGTTGAAAAAGGAAGAAGAAAAAGTTTGCTGAAAAAGTTTGTTATCTTCACGGACATAAAAAATATATAAAAAAAATGTCGGCAACTAATTGTCAGAAATGACAGCAAAAATGACATTCGATACGCACGAGAAAATAACAGACAGGCCCAACAAACTTTCTGCACAATTTGAAAAGAGAGAGAGAAATTTACTCTTCTTTACAGAAAAATTATAACAAACTCTCTTGTGCAGACTAGAAATGAGAATTTTAATTTTTGCAGACAAAAATTTAAGTGCTACCAAGTTAAATTTTATGAATTTAGTACTAGTTTTTTGCAAGAAATGGCAATACCATTGCCATATATAATTTATATGTAAAAGTTTGTTGAAATTTATAGAATAAATAAAAAACATAGTTATCTTATTTTAAGTATAAATAAATATAAATTAATACTATTTTATTGCAATTACTCGAACAAACTTTATCATATTGTTCGACCTATAGGGTCCAAACAAGAAGATGTGACAAAAATCGGTAAATGGGGTCTGATAGAGGAAGGTCTTGGCTACATTTCCTCATATTCCGTTTTTTCCGGTTAAGTTGTGTGTTCGAACAAAATTTTCAAAAAACGGTTTGAACAAAATTAATTTTTAACATTATTCGACCTATAGGGTCCAAACAAAAAGATGTGACAAAAATCGGTTAGTGAGGTTTGATAGAGTAAGGTCTTGGCTACATTTCCTCATATTCCGTTTTTTCCGGTTGAGTTGTGTGTTCGAACAAAATTTTCAAAAAACGGTTTGAATAAAATTCACTTATGACATTGTTCGACCTATGGGGTCCAAACAAAAAGATGTGACAAAAATCGGTTAGTGAGGTCTGATAGAGTAGGGTCTTAGCTACATTTCCTCATATTCCGTTTTTTTCGGTTAAGTTGTGTGTTCGAACAAAATTTTCAAAAAACGATTTGAATAAAATTCACTTATGACATTGTTCGACCTATGGGGTCCAAACAAAAAGATGTGACAAAAATCGGTAAGTGGGGTCTGATAGAGTAAAGTCTTGGCTACATTTCCTCATATTCCGTTTTTTTCGGTTAAGTTGTGTGTTCGAACAAAATTTTCAAAAAACGGTTTGAATAAAATTCACTTATGACATTGTTCGACCTACTGGGTCCAAACAAAAAGATGTGATAAAAATCAGTAAGTGGTGTTTGATAGAGTAAGGTCTTGTCTACATTTCCTCATATTCCGTTTTTTCCGGTTAAGTTGTGTGTTCGAACAAAATTTTCCAAAAACTGTTTGAACAAAATTCACTTATGACATTGTTCGACCTATAGGGTCCAAACAAAAAGATGTGACAAAAATCGGTAAAAGGGGTTTGATAGAGTAAGGTCTTGGCTACATTTCCTCATATTCCGTTTTTTCCGTTTAAGTTGTGTGTTCGAACAAAATTTTCAAAAAACTGTTTGAACAAAATTCACTTATGACATTGTTCGACCTATAGGGTCCAAACAAAAAGATGTGACAAAAATCGGTAAAAGGGGTTTGATAGAGTAAGGTCTTGGCTACATTTCCTCATATTCCGTTTTTTCCGGTTAAGTTGTGTGTTCGAACAAAATTTTCAAAAAACTGGTTCAGAAAACGTTAATCATACCACTATTTTACCTACAGTGTAAAAACAGGGACATGTGCCAAAAATCGAAATACACCATTTTCATATATTTTGTTCACTTTATTAAATTTTTAAGTAAATTATTGTAATAAATATTTTTAGTTTTTTTAAACTGGAAAATATTTTACATAAAGTTTTGTGCAAAATTTGTAAATACATACATATTTATCAATATTAACTGAGATTTTACTAACCGGCATTAAATCTTTTTGACATTTATGTTCTTTAATTGCTTTCATTAATACAGCTATATATTATATAAAAAATATAATCAAATGTGGTTCTATTACAGATATATAAAAATTTTATGCATTTCCTTAAAAAAAAAAAAAAAAAAAAAACAAAATTATGTGTTATTAATTTGAAATTTTTAAGTAATTTTGAGAAAGTATTAAATGAGTCATTCCATTTAAAACCAATACGAAAAATTACAATTTTCAATTTTACCTCTCCGAATTTAACGATGTTTGGTACAATCATTATTCATGTCAAAACTAAGACTAATTCATAATTTCATCAAGTGGTTCGCTAAATATCGCGATTTGAAAGTTTAAAATAGTTAAAAAGATATACAAAGTTGTACACACAAAATTACAAATATCTTTCAAAGCATTTATTATATAAGATTTATTGAGATGTCATATTAAATGTACCAAAGTTACATTTAATATATACGTCATATACATAACATTTTTCTCAACAACAAAATGGTCCATATCTCGCGATTTTTAGTTCGCGGATAAATATCTCGAAAAATGGTATTTTTAAAAATTTAAGAAAAATATTTGTTAATGGTGAAAATATTTTCTATAACCGTGGTAAGCCATTGAAAGTCCCAGCACGATACTTACAGAAAACAAACAGAATGGCTCTATCCTCTACATATAAATTTTTCACGATTTTGAAAATACCATTTTTGAATATACGCGATCGCGAACTGAAATCAGGCAATTTTTAAACAAAGCCATAAATTCCATAAAATAAATTTCGTAAAATCATAATTTATTGCAAGTAATGTCTAAATGAAAATGCAAAACGTCGTTAGCCGCAGAAGCAAAAAGAAACCAAAATTGTTAGTTTTTATCTCTAATCTTGATCCCTTAAGTAAAATTGTTTAAAATGTTTATGAAGTTATTGTTACGATCTTTTGACTGATGTCATGTTGAAGATATGAACTGCAATTTTTTGTATAGATGAAGTTTGTGTCAGTACATTATAATCAGTAAATAAAAGCAACTTTAAAAATTCAAAATAAATAGATAAATCGCACAACAAACATCTTAAGCAAATTAGAATTTTAAATTTCAGTTCTATACAGATCGAGCAATGGATTTGTATGTTCTCTCTTTATGCCTATCAAAGATTTAAAGCCAAAAAATTGCAAAAATCGTTCAATTTAGGGAAAAAACCGTCAAATTGTCAACATTTAATTTTTAGTACCAAAAATCGTCAAATCTGGCAACATCTGGAAAAAATTTGGTACCACAGAATTTTTTAATTTTTGCTGATTAAACAAATATTATAATTTTACTTACATACGATACATTTATTAGAATTAAGGATAATAGAACGTATAAAAGTGAATTAATAAATGATGAAATCCTCACTTCTATTTAAACTACTTTGTTTTTTGTAGATAGGGAGCACCTGGGCGGCGCAATGTAATATTTACTAAATCCAAGCCGAAAATTTTTGTTTCTCTGAGTGATACGCTATGTGTGTTTGAAATGAAGAAAGCAAAACAAAATCACATTATACATAACAAGAAAATTTTATAAGATAATTTTAAAACAATTAAATTTTTGTTAAAAACAAACTAAAAAGTATGTATGCTGTGATTTTAAGTTAAAAATTTGGCGTTTCTAATATTTAAAAATTTTATTTTTTAGTTAAACGATTTAAAAAGTAATTCCTTCACCTCGCCATTCATAAAGTCATATCCGGGCGTTTTGATCTTATTTTGGCCAGAACCGCTTTATGCACAAAAGAGTCTCATGACTACCCAAAGAAGTTGGCCAATGATGTGCACATTGTACGCGGAGACTTTGATGACAATCTCTCATATCCCGAACAAAATGTAACTGTTGTACAAATTTGCATTGGCCTTTGTACGGTCAAAAGGTGGTGCAAAGAGATGACCCGGAAACTTTGTCTAAATTAAAGAAGAAAAACATAATATTTTTGGAAAAAAATTGACAATATGTTAAATTTATAATATCATACCAATCAGGAGATAAAAAAAAGCGAAATTTTTTGGTTGGCTGGACCATTTTTAATCGTTAGAAATTTCAAATAACAGGAATGTTTACTAAAAGGACGAAAATGTGTTCAAAATTAAAATTATAAATTAAATTTTGAAAGAAGAATTGCATGCGAAAAAATTGTCCAAAAAATAATTTTAAACCAATTAAAATTATATTAAATTGCATATCAACAACTCAAAAATTATTAAAACCTTTAAAGACGATGTTTATTGCACTTTTTATTTAATTATCATTTGTTTAAGAAATTAATTTTGATATCTAAGATGTTTTGCTTATAATTACGAATTTTATAAATTTTTTTTCATTCCTGTCTTTAAATCTAGGGTATAGTGCTCCCACTTAGCTTCATAAAATGTTGATAGATGTACCCGCGTATGATCTAAAAGCATCTAAAAGGCTGAAAATCTAAATTCAATGCCTTTTTTCTCCAGATTGCATTGAGATAACAAATTTTTATGAGATATATTAAGATTCTAATTCAAAATGTTTAAGAAAAGTTCAAACCGCAAAGAAAATTACCATTATTTATCATTTTTATACCCTTCACCACAGGTGTAAAGGGCGTTTATGAAGCCCACCGATAACTGACATATATAATATGTATGTCAAACGATCGAAAATGCTTTCGAGAATTTTGCTATTGGAATTCAGCAAGATAGGTTCATACAATGCGGAGATATGTTAAAAAACCGGTTTTTTGAACCGGTTTTCCAGTTTCTGAAGCCTCTGTATATACTACGGACTTCGTTTTTACAAAGAATTCTCGGACATTTTTTTCTGAATTTTTGTTCTGAAAAAATGAAATAAATCGGTTCAGTAATAACTGAGATATCGGACAAAACGCATTTTTTATTTTTTGAAGCCTTGGTTTAAGCTATAGATTTTTATTTTTATACAGATCGGTCACAAATATTTTTATAAAATTTCAGTTTTTTGAATCAGGAAGATCGGTTTATAAATGGTGGAGATATGCTTTAAAAACCAGTTTTTAGAACCGGTTTTTTAGTTTCTGAAGCCTCTGCATATACCAGGGACTTCGAATTTTTAAAGGGGGCTCGAAAATTATTTTCTGAATTTTTGTTCTGAAAAAATTAAATAAATCGGTTCAGTAATAACTGAGATATCGGGGAAAACGAATTTTTTATTTTTGAAGCCCTTGTTCAAGCTACAGATTTTTATTTTTATATAGATCAGTCATAAATATTTTTATAAAATTTCGGTTTTTTAAATAAACCAAATTCGTTCATAATCAACAGAGTTATGGCCCAAAAACAAATCTGTTAAGAATATAAATACACCAACAAACATGTATATTAAGCATTGTAATGACTATTAGTGACGTTTTTTGTTTTTTGTATAGACAAGTAGTTTAGTTATCAACAGCAGTAATATGATGAATAACAGTGTTGTTGTTGTTGTTCTTTGTATATGCAGTCTGTACAAATATAAATAGATATGGAATTGTAGTTGTTTATTTTTAAAAACTAAAACATATCTGTTAAGAATATACATAAATACATACACAAACATGTATATTAAGCATTGTAATGACTATTAGTGACGTTTTTTGTTTTTTGTATAGACAAGTAGTTTAGTTAGCAACAGCAGTAATATAATGAATAACAGTGTTGTTGTTGTTCTTTGTGTATTCAGTCAGTTTGTACATACAAAAATAAATATATATGGAATTGTTGTTGTTTCTTTTTTAAAAGCAAAGCCTGTTATGATTGTTTTTTTTTTCATATTCAAATTTTCGTAGTTTGAAAAAAAATTTAGATTTAGAAAATATGCAAGCATACGTTAAGGCGAAAATTTTATTAATTGTCGGTAATATGATGTCGATAAGATGGTAAGATGGTAATATGGTGAAGGGTATCAAAGATTCGGCACAGCCGAATCTTTTTTCAATTTCATTTATTTTAACATTTCTTTGAAAATCAAACAAAAACTTGCACATAGCCCGTTTTTCCTTAAAAAAATATACTGTTTGTAGATAGCCCAAAAACAAAAAGTGAAAAACATAGTGTTAGAATTAACTTATGACTTCAAAATTAACACCATATATAAAAAATAGAAAACTAAAGAGTCTGACGCAAACAATTTTTTTTGTAAATCTGCATGAGGCCCGATTTGAATATAAGCCCTCAATATATAAATTCCGGCTCAGCTACGGGGGCTTGTAATTCTTTGGATACCAATGTTGTGCCATCTTTCGTTTTGATGTTTATCAGTTAATAGACGATAAAGTCAAAGCGTTACGTATCGAATATAAGAAAATCTAAATTGTGAAGATAAATTGGAATGTCAGTCAACAAATTCAGGTGCTTACTTTGAGTCTACATTAGACAAATTTTTATCAAGACAAACGTCAAAATTTTATCATGATAAAGATTTGCCTAATGTAGACTGAATTTGTCAGTATTATTGCAGCGTTAAAAGAAAATTGTCAGCGCTCGAGCTCTGACAACTTTGTCTTGATAATGCTTGATAAAAGACGCCATCTTGAGTGTTGTTGGTACTTTTTGCATGGTTTATTATGATATACGTTTTCCCCTATAATTGACAGTGATAAAAAATTATCTGCAACTCAAACAGAAATTTGACGTTTGTCTTGATACAAATTTCTCTAATGTAGACTCAAAGTTAAGATTTAGAAGTGTTTTGTTTGTTCTTTAAATGTTTGTAATAACCCTACAAATAAATGGAAGATATCTTCTTGGATGATAATGTGGCAATATCACCAATTTATCATCTAAGAGAAAATGATCAAGTTATATTTTGTGTTTTCATCTTTTTGTTGCTTCTGAGTAATTTCCGCAATACAAAATAAAAATAAATAAGAAAACTTTTATTTATTGTCATTTTTAATTTGTTTATTTTATAAAATTTTGTTAAGATAATATTTAGAATTGCGTATATTTATTGATTTCGTTCTTCTATTGGCTTTTACAAGTATTAAAAAAATCCTAAAGGTAAATTAAGATCGTTTTTCTTCATTTACAAAATTTTTAAAATATTTTCTTTTTATTAAAGGGTATATGAAGAAAAATCTAAATTGTGTTAACCAGTTCCTTACAAAGCACCGTTACACAAAGAATCAAAATAATGTTTCATTTATACCGTGTAAATAGATTAAATTCTTTATGGTTTATGCAAATACATTAGAAATTGTAATTTAAAATGTATAATTTTGTTTTTTTTTTTGGGAAGGTTCTTTGCAAAATCTTTTTTTATCTTCCTAATATCATCTTAACGATATCTTCCATTTGTCTTCCATATGGTTATCTGGCGATATTGCCTGATTATCATCTGGAAGAATTGCTTAGGAGTATTGCCGTCGAGACACTTTTTCACCCGAAGGAAGTTTCTTCCGCAATACGAATTCGATTATTGCCGCAATAATATTTTTCATCTAGGCAATACGTTTGGCGAAACATTTTTCGCATTGCTGTGTTTGCTGGGAATAAAATTTAAATGTGCATATGCATAAATACACACATCCCTGCAAACAATTGGAAGATATCTTCTTGGATGATAATATGGCAATATCGCTAGTTTTTCATACAATAGAAAATAATCAAAGTAATATTTTGTATTTTCATTTTTTTATCATTTCCGAGAAATGTCTGCAATATTAAAAAACAATATATATTATAATTATTTTTGTAATTTTTTATTTATTTATTATTATTACTTTTTTTTTAAATTTTAAAAATTTTTTTTGTATTTTTTTATTTATTTATTATTATTACTTTTTTTTTAAATTTTAAAAAATTTTGCTATTGGCTACAATAGTGTACAAGAAATCCATCCTGAAGGTAAATTAAATGATGTATTTATATAAAATTCAAAAATAAACCATTTTTTATTTTCTCTTTATCCAAGTCTCTAGGCAATAGTTACAGGAGAAATTTCGGCATAAATAGACCACCCTGATTCAGCTCCGATTTATTTGATTTTTTTGCCATTGATAGTACTTTTAACGGTGAATATACTGATGTAAACATTTTTGACCGCAAATAAATAATTTGGAAGTTATAGGGCTTTGAAAATCGAATTTCCCTAAGAAACTCGTATAAAAAATTTTCGTTATAAAAAAAGTTGGGTAAAAAGGAATTACGTTAGCGAAGCCACTTTTGAACATACCACAGAGTTAAAAACCCTTCCGCCCGGCCGAAGGCCGTCTATTAAGAAAAATTATTTCCACAAAAAAATTTTTTTTGTGTAAAAATAAAATTTCTTTTTATCTTCCTACTATCATTTCGGCGATATCTTCTAATTTTCTTCTAATCGGTTATCTCGCAATATTGCCAGATTATCATCTAGAAGAATCACTTTCGTATTGCTTAGGAGTATTGCCATCGAGACACTTTTTCTCCCGAAGGAAGTTTCTTCCGTAATACGAAATTGATTATTGCCGCAATAATATTTTTCATCCAGGCAATACGTTTGGCGAAACATTTCTCATTTTGCCGTGCTTGCTGGGATATATTTTAAAAATAACGAGAAAAACGTCAAGACCGACCATATGATACCCTACACCATTATGTATGAGCATAAAAATTCGGGAAGGGGACTTATATTAGACCTTTGGTAAATCGTAGACCAACACTTTTATTAAATATAAAATATACAAATACAGAATAATGCGTTGAAACTAACATCTACATGATTTTATGCACTTTAGGGCTTTTCTCGGAAGTGGGTTTATATGGGAGCTATGGAAATTATGGACCGATTCTAATAAAATTTGGCAATGTTGTTTCTGCTTATATAAAACTTATTTGTGTCGAATATTAACTTGATACTAACATTTCGTATGAGACTTATGCAGAGCCAGAGGGTAAATTTTAACAGCCGTATTCAAAATAAATAATGTATGTTTGCTAACGAGTTACTAACTTTTTTGTATGTAAATTTCTATAAAAAAGTAACTCGTTAGCAAACATACATTATTTATTTTGAATACGGCTGTAAGCATTTAAATCTCAAAAGCTTAAATTAGAAATTTTTCCAAATAAATTGCATAGGCACTTATATTAGGGCCAATTATAGACCAACACTTTTACTAAATGTAAAATAAAATATACAAATCGTCACCGAAAATGCAAAACAATGTAACATCACTTTTCATAACTTTACAGGAAGCACAAAAAACTTGATAACATCAAAACAAACTGACCTACCAACAAGATTTTTTGGTTATTACGTCCTTAAGTAATTGCCTAATAAATCGATGATGAAAATTTTTTTAGAAATATAATACTTCCTTTTTGCAAATTTGTTTCATAGCTTAACAAGTCATGATTTTAATAAATATAAATAAACCACCAAAAAAAATTTTATCCCATAGTGTCATTACAATTCTTGGCTGATGTTCTTAGGTTTTTAATTTCATTTTTATATATGTATATATTTCATACTTTTAAGTATGTTTTAGTCTGGGTTTCTAACACATCTCTCCAAAACTATCAAATCCTTATTTAAAACAAGTTCTGAGCATGATTTTCTACGAAAATAGAACTATTAGACTGCAATTCGTGGTGAATATTATGACGTTATATCATCTTTTTAATATTTTCTTCTCAGAATCTGAACATATTTTAACAATACGTTGTTTTGCATTTTCGTTGACGAAATACAGAAAAATGCGTTGTTACTAACATCAATCGATTTTATGCCCTTTAGTGCGATTCCCGTAAGTGGATTTATATGGAAACTATGGTAAATAATGGACAGGTTCTCATAAAATTTGGCAATATGGTATACAACTTATATGTGCCGAATATAATTTCTTTTAATGAAAATTTAAAAGTTACAACTTCCTTGAAGAGACGATTATCAAAAACTTATACATGTAAAAAAATTCTGTGCTACCAAGTGTCTTGCAGATTGTACCAGATTGCCAGATTTAACGATTTTTGTACTAAAAATTACATGTTGACAATTCGACGGTTTTTACCCTAAATTCAACGATTTTTGCTAAAAAAACGGAGCTATTTTTACAGCCGTATTCAAAAAAAATTTTTAATTTATGTTTAACACACATACTAGCTAATCCACAATTTGGCTCTTAATATATTTGTTAAGAAAATCGTATTCAAAAAACTGTTTACTGTCTATATTAACTAATAAACTGTTTTTTTGTTTATGTAGGCAACCCTTCTCTAATGATAAATAAGTTTTTTTATTTTGAAAAAAAAATTTCTTTTGCTTATGTAAATATACTAATGTATAAAAGAAATAATTTTATTTAATTTTTGTTGGATGTAATTATATGTATCCGAATAACGAATATTCTGTGATAAAATCAGCATCACTATTTCATATTTTGTTTTGTTTACATCATTTTTGTTGAAATTTTGATAAAATTTAACTATTTTAATCGTTTTTTCTGTTAAAATGCATAAATTTTAACCCGGAGTTGATATGATAGATTAATTTCACCTTAACCTAAGACGTGTATATATTAATGTACTATTTGGATTTACGTGCAAACAACAAATAATGAAAATGTTGAACATATGCGATTGTGGCGAACATTGGGTTGACATGCCGGCAGCCGGAATGATGATATTTTAATCCATAAGCACGCAGAATAAACTTTTTCTTGTTTATGTTTATGATTTTAATACAAAATAGTTTAAAATATGTATATAGTTTAAAAATAATTACAGAAAATATTATTCTGTCCCGGAATTCATTTAATACGTTTTTAAATAGATATTCTTACACATTTTTTATTTTATTACAGATTTTTTTAAATGTATGAATGAATCAAAAAAATATGTCATTATTTTTATTGAAAAATGTAACGGAAATAATTTTAAAAAAGCCTTAAAGTAAGGTGGAACCAATATTAAAATATTTAAAGTAAACATTGGTTTACCAAAGGTATAGTAAGCAAATCATCGTTTTTGAATACAACTTTAAGGAATTTTGCTTATAAATGGTTAGTAAAGCTGTGTTAAGTTTTTTTGAATACGGCTGTTAGTCTTTATATTTAAACACTATTATCAGCCGTATTCACAAAAAAATAACTTTTTGTATCTAAATTTCCATAAAAAAAGTTAGTAACTTGTTATCAAACCTACACTAATTTTTTTGAATACGGCTGTATTTTTTTAAATTTACCAAAGCTTTATAAAAAAAAAAAAATTCCATATCAATTTGATTAATAAAATGTTTATAAATTTAAAAATTTTATTATGAATAAGGCAGTGTTTATTTAAACCATAATACAACAATCCATTAAGGCCAATCTTTTTGTTTGGACTCAGTAGGTCGATCAATGTCAAAAATGAATTTTATTCAAACCGTTTTTTGAAAATTTTGTTCGAACACACAACTTAACCGGAAAAAACGGAATATGAGGAAATGTAGCCAAGACCTTACTCTATCAGACCTCACTAACCGATTTTTTTCTTTTTGTTTGGACCCTATAGTTCGAACAATGTCATAAGTGAATTTTATTCAAACCGTTTTTTGAAAATTTTGTTCGAACACACAACTTAACCGGAAAAAACGTAATATGAGGAAATGTAGCCAAGACCTTACTCTATCAAACCCCACTTACCGATTTTTGTCACATCTTTTTGTTTGGAACCAGTAGGTCGAACAATGTCATAAGTGAATTTTATTCAAACTTAACCGGAAAAAATGGAATATGAGGAAATGTAGCCAAAACCTTACTCTATCAGACCTCACTTACCGATTTTTGTCACATCTTTTTGTTTGGACCCAGTAGGTCGAACAATGTCATAAGTGAATTTGGTTCAAACAGTTTTTGGAAAATTTTGTTCGAACACACAACTTAACCGAAAAAAACTGAATATGAGGAAATGTAGCCAAGACCTTACTCTATCAGACCTCACTAACAGATTTTTGTCACATCTTTTTGTTTGGACCCCATAGGTCGAACAATGTCATAAGTGAATTTTATTCAAACCGTTTTTTGAAAATTTTGTTCGAACACACAACTTAACCGAAAAAAACTGAATATGAGGAAATGTAGCCAAGAACTTACTCTATCAGACCTCACTAACCGATTTTTGTCACATCTTTTTGTTTGGACCCCATAGGTCGAAAAATGTCATAAGTGAATTTTATTCAAACCGTTTTTTGAAAATTTTGTTCGAACTGAATATGAGGAAATGTAGCCAAGACCTTACTCTATCAAACCCCACTTACCGATTTTTGTCACATCTTTTTGTTTGGACCCTATAGGTCGAACAATGTCAAAAGTGAATTTTGTTCAGTTTTTTGAAAATTTTGTTCGAACACACAACTTAGACGGAAAAAACGGAATATGAGGAAATGTAGCCAAGACCTTACTCTATCAGACCCCACTTACCGATTTTTGTCACATCTTTTTGTTTGGACCCTATAGGTCGAAAAATGTCATAAGTGAATTTTATTCAAACCGTTTTTTGAAAATTTTGTTCGAACACACAACTTAACCGAAAAAAACTGAATATGAGGAAATGTAGCCAAGATCTTACTCTATCAGACCTCACTAACCGATTTTTGTCACATCTTTTTGTTTGGACCCCATAGGTCGAAAAATGTCATAAGTGAATTTTATTCAAACCGTTTTTTGAAAATTTTGTTCGAACACACAACTTAACCGAAAAAAACGGAATATGAGGAAATGTAGCCAAGACCTTACTCTATCAAACCCCACTTACCGATTTTTGTCACATCTTTTTGTTTGGACCCTATAGGTCGAACAATGTCAAAAGTGAATTTTGTTCAGTTTTTTGAAAATTTTGTTCGAACACACAACTTAAACGGAAAAAACGGAATATGAGGAAATGTAGCCAAGACCTTACTCTATCAGACCCCACTTACTGATTTTTGTCACATCTTTTTGTTTGGACCCTATAGGTCGAACAATGTCATAAGTGAATTTTATTCAAACCGTTTTTTGAAAATTTTGTTCGAACACACTACTTAACCGGAAAAAACGGAATATGAGGAAATGTAGCCAAGACCTTCCTCTATTAGACCCCACTTACCGATTTTTGTCACATCTTTTTGTTTGGACCCAGTAGGTCGAACAATATGGTAAAGTTTGTTCGATTAATTGCAATAAAATAGTATTAATTTATATAGAATTAATTTTTAACCATTATGTTAAAACTTAAAATAAGATAAATGTTTGTTTTTTATTCTATAAATTTCTTAACTAAAATTATTAAACAAATATTTAAAGCATTTTATGTGAAAAGTTTGTTGGAATTCATTCAACAAACTTTTACATGTAGCTTATATAAACTAGTACAAAATTCATAAAATTTGACTTGGCAGCACTAAAATTTTTGTCTGCAAAGTTGGAATTTCTCATTTTTAGTCTGCACAAGAGAGTTTGTTGAAAAAGTTTGTTGAGAAGTTTGTTACTCTCTGAAAAAGGAAGAAGAAGAAAAAGTTTGTTGAAAAAGTTTGTTATCTTCACGGACGTACATTCGATTACGAGTCGATAACGTCGAGTCTATATTAGAGAAATTTCTATCAAGACAAACGTCAAATTTTTGCTTGAGTTGCAGATAATTTTTTATCTCTGTCAATTATTGGGGAAAACGTATGTCATAATAAGCCATGCAAAAAGTACCAACAACAATCAAGATGGCGTCTTTTACTAAGCATTATTAAGACAAAGTTGTCAGAGCTCGAGTGCTGACAATTTTCTTTTAACGCTGCAATAACACTGACAAATTCAGTCTACATTAGACAAATCTTTATCTTGATAAAATTTTGACGTTTGTCTTGATAAAAATTTGTCTAATGTAGACTCAAAGTAATGATGTTCACACAAAAACAGACTTGTCGAATTAAAAAGTGTTAAAAAAGGAATTGCTAGATCAATATTAGCTGATCAGTGGTTGTATTTACTAATCAAAGCAAATTCCTCAACCAAATATAGCAATTTGTAAAAACAGTACAAAATTGCTAACTATTGTGAATTAGTAGTTAGCCAATTCATCCACTTTATAATAAAAGTAGTGCCAAATTGTTGACAAAAATTAGTGAACTCACCCACTTTCTGATAATACAGTTCACCAAAAATCAATTATTGGTGATAAATATCAATGCAGTACAAAATTACCAAATATTGTGAATTGAAGTTTGCTAATTCACTCGGTTTATGTACTGTTTGCACTATATCATAAAGTTTTCTTGGAAAATTTTGTATGTTTCAAAAAACAAAATCCCACAAGAAAAAAAATGAATTATAAAATAAATATTGTTTTACCTCTTTTTGTCCAAGGAAAAGAAAAACAATTATTGCTCCACTTCAAAATCCGGTTTCGATGGTCCAAAAAATATTGCAATATTCAACAGGTCACTGGTGTTGTTAGTATTGATTCCTTGGGAACAGGCAAATCATCCGAAAAAATCAAAAAGAAACAATTTTATTAATTTTGATTCTTTATATAGAAAAGTGAACCATATCACTTTCCTTTTTATTTATTTAATAATTCTTTGAAATTCAAAAACTCACGATAGAGTAAACTATACAAAAAATAAACGAATTTATTTTAAATAACATTTTACAATATAAATTAATTTATTTAAAACAAAAAAATCTTTTATATTAAAATTCAAAAACTCGAATTAGAATTTAATCTTTTGAGCTCAAAGTCCAAGCGACGATTGCCCACAAAAATCTTAAAAAGGCTTAATGCCAAGAATAAAAAGTTCTAAAAGCTATATTAAAGTAAACTATATAATAATAGCAGCTCTAGGTGTCATTTGAAAGCCGGCCTTGGTAAGGCAGTTCCCCATAAACCAATGTCATGGATGGCAATACCATAACAGCTAATCAAACTTGAACAATTCCCTTAACAACTGTGGTGAAGGGTATAAAAAGTGTAAATATTATATAAATGTGTGCAGATTGTCTTCCAACAATTAACCAATATGAGTATATGTATGATATGTTGGAAATATTTGTAAAATTAATTTAATGTTAAGTGTTTCTTATATTAGGCCCGTTCATTAAAAATTTGCATTAAATTTTAAAATAACATAGCTATGGAAACTTGTGTTTAAAAACTCCTTAATATTTTTCGTTTAAACAAATTATTCAAATATTTTATTTTTTTGCAAATAAATTCATATTTTCTAAAAAGGAGAAATTTTTAATAAGAATCAAAATTCTTAAAAAATTCTGTTACTTAAAATGTAATTTTTTATTAAAAATTAAAATTTTTACCAAAATTCTGTATTTTCAGTAAAATAAATTTTTTCACTAAAAAAAACTTTCACTAAGAACTGAATGTAATTAAAACTTAATAATAACAAATCAGTTTCAAAATTCTAAAAATTCAGTTATAAATTCTCATTTTAATCTCCACATTTTTGCTAAAATTCAGTAAAAACATTTAATAAACGAAAACTTTTACGTAAACGAACGCACTTATTATTCATTATATTTTTTCTAATTACATTATTTATAAAACAATGTTATCAAAATTAAAAAATTATATTTAATAGCCAAAATCAGCTTCTTTATTTATGGTTTTACGACAGCTATTTTTTGTAGTTAGCTTACCGAAACTTTTCGTTAACTACCAATGTGTTTAACGACAAAAATCTGTAAAATTTGACTACAGAATAACACTTAACGACAAAATTTGCTAACTAACGAATTTGCGATACTTAACGAAAAATTTTTGTCGTTAAGAAGTTAAGGAATGGCGGTATAGGTTTCTTATTATATAAAATAATTGAGAGGTAATCCATTTATATTGGATGTATTCCAGGTGTTTAAATTAAAAACACATTTAATTAATGTGGTACGCATAACATAAAATATAAAAAAAAAACATTATTAACTTTTTTCTTACAAAGTAAAATACTAAAGACTCTGTTAAGCACCAAGGAGTCAAAAAATTGATATTTGACACTACACCAGGGCTGTCAGATGTGGCGATTTTTCGCCAAACGTGGCGATTTTTAATTGCTCTTGGCGACTGAATTTTCCGTTTTGCGACATGGCGAATTTTTTGGTGATTTTTCACAAGGTGGCGATTTATTTGGCTATTTTTTAAAATTGTATTAAATAGGTACTCGCATAGTAAAACTATTTCGTTTTTTTACTAGTCAACGTCTATTTTTAGTATTTTTCTATCCAACAAGGGGTCCGAATAAAGATTGTTAGGTGGAACATAAAATTAAAAGTATTTCTTTAAACAGACAACACACATACATATGTATATTAATTTATCCATACTTATAAAATAAAGTTGCAAAAAATACACAGAAAAAAGTAAAAATGGACTTCAATTACGAAATTTGTAATATTAATTAATTTTTAATTGATTTTACTCCAATCATCAAAATGATAATATTAATAACTAGAATAATTGATATTATTATTACTTCTTTTCCTTAAATGAATTCAATGAGCTGAACATTTTTTAAAATTTACTTAAATTTATTTTATTTCTGTACTTTTATAGACAAATATTTAATTTTTATTTATATTTTATTAACAGCTGCCAATTTATTAAAAAACAAAACTGTAAATCAATTAGAAAATTAATTATATTAATAAATCATATAATTAAATTCCAATATAAAGTTAATTAATAATTTTATTAAAAAATTATTTGAAATATTTTTTTCTGTGTATAGAGTAAAAATTCTAAAACTATTGTTTGTGCATGATTTTTATTATCATTCTGGTAATTTTTGCAAATGGTAAAAAACATTTAACGATATTTCGTCCTTGGCATAAGGCATTTAGTAGCAATTTTAAAATTAATTTTAAATACAAAGGCTTTATCTTAAATATTTTCTTAAATATAGCCGGATTTAACAAAAGCATTTCGTATTAAATTAAGAATATGCCATTAATTTTTAATAATTTATTTTTGGATTAAGAATTATTTAGGAATAACAATTGATATGAAATGGAGAAAGTATCCCTTTTTTTTCAAATGAATATTAATTTTTATTCAAATATTTTCAGAAATACCTTTAAAATATCAAATTTAAAGGCACGAGTTCGTAGGAGAGAGATGAAAACAATTTATAAGTTTAATAGGTGAAATATTCATTATATAATTTTGGAATTATTCTGTTAAAAATATAATAAATTTCAATAAATTTCAATGTGTATCAAAAAAGTGTATTGAAATTAATATTTTTTTATTCAATTAATATTAGCTACTGAAATTATCATTGACTTTGTTGATGCTGAATTTACATTTTAAAATTATATAAAATTTGAAGCACTAAATATTTTAGTTGTTTTTTGTTTTTCTTAAAAAAATATATAAAATTTAATTTTGGCGATTTTTGGCGATTTCTAATTAACAATTTGGCGACAGAGGCTCAAAAAAATCTGACAACCCTGCACTACACACGTCTAAAAAAGATGCATCAGAGCCAAATGTCCTACCATGTATTTATTGCCGTTAGTCAAGTAACCCAACCTGTACTGCCAATGGATGAACTATTCACTTTTTTTTTGACGTTTTTGTAACTTATAAAAAAACAAATCGCCACATCCACACTCACCAAAGGGTCAATAAAGTAAAAATCGCCAACTCCACGTTTTCAAAAGAGTCAATAAATGGTGCTATCGCCACCTCAACGTTTTCAAAAGAGTCAAATAAGGGCTTAACTATCGCTCACAAAATATGCGAAGTTAGGGTGTATAAAAAAAAGTACACATTTGAATGAGTTAGGTGGGTAGTCACAAATGGACTTAACTGTACTAAAGCGGGTGAATTGACACCGAAAAAACTGCTGGGATATTAACTTTTTGGGCAACAATTACAGCAAATGCATTATACTATGTATTAATAATTTTTCTGTCTGATCTACTTTTATATTTTATTATTTAAGCTCACTCACTTATTGTACCGTAATGAAATAAGAAGTTCAAGAATTTAAACTAAATAAATAACCTAAATTTAATATATAATAAACTCTGTGTATTTATTGAATGCTGAGTTTATTACAGTACTGAATACCCTAAAAACGTCTAATTCTTCGAAAGTAACAGTTATGGCTCCCATTAGAAATATTTACTAGAACTATTCGTACACCGCTAAATTTACCAATTTTATCGATCAACAACCTTTTTTCACCCTTTGGACACTTTTTCAAATTTGGTACTGAATACCCTACAAACGTCTAATTTTTCGAAAGTAACAGTTAAGGGTCCCATTAGAACTATACACTTGCTATCTAAATCCGTTTTCAGAATTCATAAACCGCTAAATTTAACAATTTTATCAAACAACAACCTTTTCTCACCCTTTGGACACTTTTTCAAATTTGGTACTGAATACCCTACAAACGTCTAATTTTTCGAAAGTAACAGTTATGGGTCCAATTAGAACTATATTATAGCTATCTAAATCTGTTTTTAGAATTCATAAACCGCTAAATTTAACAATTTCATCAAACAACAACCTTTTCTCACCCTTTGGACACCTTTTCAAATTAGGTACTGAATACCCTACAAAGGTCTACTTTGTCGAAAGTGACAGTTATAGGTCCCAATAGAACTACTTACTAGCTATCTAAATTCGTTTTCAGAGTTCGGAAACCGCTAAATTTACCAATTTTATCGATCAACAAACTTTTTCCACCTTTTGGCCACTTTTTCAACTTTGGTACACACGTCTACTTCTTCGAAAATAATAGTTATGGGTCCCAATAGAACTATTTACTAGCTATATTAATCCGTCTTCAGAATTTGTAAGTCGCTAAATTTACCGATTTTATTGATTAAAAAACTTTTATCACCTTTTGGCCATCTTTCCAAATTTGGTACTGAATAGCAGTTATAGGCTTCATTAGAACTTTTTACTAGCTATCTAAATCCGTTTTCAGAATTCGTAAATCGCTAAAGTTACCAATTTTATCGATCAACAACCTTTGTTCACCTTTTGGCCACTTTTTCAAATTTGCTACTGAATGCCCTAAAAACTTCTAATTTTTCGAAAGTAACTGTTATGAGTACCATTAGAACTATCTACTGGCTATCTAAATCCGTTTTTAGAATTCGTAAACCGCTAAATTTAACAATTTTATCAATCAACAATCTTCTTTCGCTTTTTGGCCACTTTTTCAACTTTGGTACTGAATACCCTACAAACGTCTAATTTTTCGAAAGTAGCAGTTAAAGATCCCATTAGAACTATACACTAGCTTTCTAAAACCGTTTTCAGATTTCGTAAACCGCTAAATTTAACAATTTTATCGATCAACAACCTTTTTTCACCATTTGGCCACCTTTTCAAATTTGGTACTGAATACCCTACAAACGTCTAAATTTTCGAAAATGACAGTTATGGGTCCCATTAAAACTAATTACTAGCTATCTAGATCCGTTTTCAGAATTTTTAAACCGCTAAATTTACCAATTTTATCGATCAACAACCTTTTTTCACTGTACTGAATACCCTACAAACGTCTAATTTTTCGAAAGTATCAGTTATAGGTCCCATTAGAACTATACACAGGTTATCTAAATCCGTTTTCAGAATTCATAAAGCGCTAATTTTAATTTTTCGAAAGTAACTGTTATGAGTACCATTAGAACTATCTACTAGCTATCTAAATCCGTTTTTAGAATTCGTAAACCGCTAAATTTTCCAATTTTATCAATCAACAACCATTTTTCACCCTTTGGCCACTTTTTCAAATTTGGTACTGAATACCCTACAAACATCAAACTTTTCGAAAGTGGCAGTTATGGATCCCATTAAAACTAATTACTAGCTATCTAGATCCGTTTTCAGAATTTTTAAATCGCTAAATTTAACAATTTTATCGATCAACAACCTTTTTTCACTATACTGAATACCCTACAAACGTCTAATTTTTCGAAAGTATCAGTTATAGGTCCCACTAGAACTATACACAAGCTATCTAGATCCGTTTTCAGAATTCATAAAGAGCTAAATTTAACAATTTTATCAATCAACAACCTGTTTCACCTTTTGGCCACTTTTTCAAATTTGGTACTGAATACCCTACAAAAGTCTAATTTTTCGAAAGTAACTGTTATGAGTACCATTAGAACTATATTCTAGCTGTCTAAATCCGTTTTCAGAATTCGTATACCGCTAAATTTACCAATTTAATCGATCAACAACCTTTTTCACCTTTTGGCAACTTTTTCAATTTTGGTACTGAATACGCTACAAACGTATAATTTGTCGTAAGTGACAGTTATGGGTCCCATAAGAAGTATCTACTAGACATCCAAATCCGTTTTCAGAATTCGCAAGTCGCTAAAGTTACCAATTTTATCGATCAACAACCTTTTTTCACCCTTTGACCACCTTTTCAAATTTGGTACTGAATACCCTACAAACGTTTAACTTTTCGAAAATAACAGTTAAAGGTCCCATTAGAACTATTTACTAGCTATCCAAATCCGTTTTCAGAAATCGTAAACCGTTAAATTTACCAATTTTATCGATCAACAATCTTTGTTCACCATTTGGCCACTTTTTCAAATTTGCTACTGAATACCCTACAGACGTCTAATTTTTCGAAAGTAGCTGTTATGAGTACCGTTAGAACTATCTACTGGCTATCTAAATCCGCTTTCAGAATTCGTAAACCCCTAAATTTACCAATTTTATCGATCAACAACCTTTTTCACTCTATAGCCACTTTTTCAAATTTGGTACTGAATACCCTACAAACGTCTAATTTTTCGAAAGCAACAGTTATGGGCCCCATTAGAACTATATACTAGCTATCAAAATCCGTTTTCAGAATTCAGAAACCGCTAAATTTACTAATTTTATCGATCAACATCCTTTTTTCACCTTTTGGCCACTTTTTCAAATTTGGTACTGTATACCCTACAAACGTCTAATTTTACGAAAATGACAGTTATGGGTCCCATTAGAACTATATACTAGCTTTCTGAAACCGTTTAAAGAATTCGTAAACCGCTAAATTTAACAATTTTATCGATCAACCAATTTTTTTCACCTTTTGGCTACTTTTTCAAATTTGCAACTGAATGCCCTAAAAACTTCTAATTTTTCGAAAGTAACTGTTATGAGTACCATTAGAACTATCTACTGGCTATCTAAATCCGTTTTTAGAATTCGTAAACCGCTAAATTTAACAATTTTATCAATCAACAACCTTTTTTCACCTTTTGGCATCTTTTTTACTGTTTATAAACCGGTTAACCGGTTAACCGAAAAACCGGGTTTTTCTTCAAATTTCGGTTATTTGCGAACCGGTTAATTTGAAATATTCAATTTCGGTTAACCGGTCTACCCGGTTTTTCTGTGTCGGTTAACCGGTTTCAAAAATTTGCTAAAAATATCACTAAATTTCGTCCTTTAGTTGCTTTTTCTGAATTTAAAATTTAAGAAAATATTTTGAAACTATTAAAAATGCTTGCTGTTTGAGTTAACAAGTGATAGATATACATATTTACTTGTGGAAAGTTAAATATATTCTAAAACTGTAAATATAATAAATCAGATAATTAAACATTCCATTTACAAAAACTTTAATTTTATGCGAATGAAATTTTCCAAAAGAAGAAAATATGTATCATTGTACCTACTAATGTATAGCTTTAGAGAAAAATAAGATTTTATGTGGATAATAGGAATAAAAGTGCAGAAAATGTACTTTTAAATGATTAATAATTTAAAAATTAAAAATTTTAGCAGAAAAAATGTTAATTAATTTTCCAATTTTATACAGATATTTTTATAAAATTTTTTTTATAAAAATTATATAAACTTTTACTTGAAAAAACTTTAAAAGCGGTGAATATAAATTATAATGTAAAGTACAATATCATTGGTATAAAGCTACCTCTGTAAAATTTCAATAATTTAATTTTATTTTTATGCTGGAAAAATTAAAAAAAAAAAAAAAATAAATTAAAAAATACTTTATAGAATAATTTTAGATTATTACTAAGCTTCAAAAGCTTAAAAGTTGCCATAAAAGTTGTTTTTATAAATTATATTAAAACTAGTCTAAAGGCTGAAAGAAAATATTGTAAATTCTCTATGTAAATCAATCGCAATTTATTAAGACCAATGCAGTGCACTATTTATTATTTGGTGCATGGTTAAACCAATAAGTTGAAAAAACACTTTTTTTAACCAAAATATTTTTATTAAGCTTCAAATTAGAGCAATTATTAAAATGTCGGTTAACCGGTTTAACCGGTTTTTTACTAGACGGTTAACCGAAAAACCGGTTTTTTAATTTTACCCAATTTAAAACACTAATCTTTTTCAAATTTGGTACTGAATACCCTAAAAACTTCTAATTTTTTCGAAAGTAACTGTTATGAGTACCATTAGAACAATCTACTAGCTATCCAAATCCGTTTTTAGAATTCGTAAACCGCTTAATTTAACAATTTTATCAATCAACAACCTTTTTTCACCTTTTGGCATCTTTTTCAAATTTGGTACTGAATACCCTACAAACGTCTAATTTTTCGAAAGTAGCTGTTATGAGTACCATTAGAACTATCTACTGGCTATCTAAATCCGTTTTTAGATTCCGTAAACCGCTTAATTTAACAATTTTATCAATCAACAACCATTTTTCACCCTTTGGCCACTTTTTCAAATTTGGTACTGAATACCCTACAAACGTCAAACTTTTCGAAAGTGGCAGTTATGGGTCCCATTAAAACTAATTACTAGCTATCTAGATCCGTTTTCAGAATTTTTAAACCGCTAAATTTACCAATTTTATCGATAAACAACCTTTTTTCACTGTACTGAATACCCTACAAACGTCTAATTTTTCGAAAGTATCAGTTATAGGTCCCATTAGAACTATACACAAGTTCTCTAAATCCGTTTTCAGAATTCATAAAGCGCTAAATTTAACAATTTTATCAATCAACAACCTGTTTCACCTTTTGGCCACTTTTTCAAATTTGGTACTGAATACCCTACAAAAGTCTAATTTTTCGAAAGTAACTGTTATGAGTGCCATTAAAACTATATTCTAGCTGTCTAAATCCGTTTTCAGAATTCGTATACCGCTAAATTTACCAATTTAATTGTTCAACAACCTTTTTCACCTTTTGGCCACTTTTTCAATTTTGGTACTGAATACGCTACAAACGTCCAATTTTTCGTAAGTGACAGTTATGGGTCCCATAAGAAGTATCTACTAGACATCCAAATCCGTTTTCAGAATTCGTAAATCGCTAAAGTTACCAATTTTATCGATCAACAACCTTTTTTCACCCTTTGACCACCTTTTCAAATTTGGTACTGAATACCCTACAAACGTTTAACTTTTCGAAAATAACAGTTAAAGGTCCCATTAGAACTAATTACTAGCTATCCAAATCCGTTTTCAGAAATCGTAAACCGTTAAATTTACCAATTTTATCGATCAACAATCTTTGTTCACCATTTGGCAACTTTTTCAAATTTGCTACTGAATACCCTACAGACGTCTAATTTTTCGAAAGTAGCTGTTATGAGTACCGTTAGAACTATCTACTAGCTATCTAAATCCGTTTTCAGAATTCGTAAACCGCTAAATTTACCAATTTTATCGATCAACAACCTTTTTTCACTCTATAGCCACTTTTTCAAATTTGGTACTGAATACCCTACAAACGTCTGACTTTTCGAAAGCAACAGTTATGGGCCCCGTTAGAACTATATACTAGCTATCAAAATCCGTTTTCAGAATTCAGAAACCGCTAAATTTACCAATTTTATCGATCAACAACCTTTTTTCACCCTATAGCCACTTTTTTAAATTTGGTACTGAATACCCTACAAACGTCTAATTTTACGAAAATGACAGTTATGGGTCCCATTAGAACTATATACTAGCTTTCTGAAACCGTTTAAAGAATTCGTAAACCGCTAAATTTAACAATTTTATCGATCAACCAATTTTTTTCACCTTTTGGCTACTTTTTCAAATTTGGTACTGAATACCCTACAAACGTCTAATTTTTCGAAAGTATCAGTTATAGGTCCCATTAGAACTATATTCTAGCTTTCTGAAACCGTTTAAAGAATTCGTAAACCGCTAAATTTAACAATTTTATCGATCAACAACCTTTTTTCACCTTTTGGCCACTTTTTCAAATTTGGTACTGAATACCCTACAAACGTCTAATTTTTCGAAAGTAACAATTATAGGTCCCATTAGAACTATATTCTAGCTATCTAAATCCGTTTTCAGAATTCGTAAACCGCTAAATTTACTAATTTTATCGATCAAAAACCTTTTTTCACCTTTTGGCCACTTTTTCAAATTTGGTACTGAATACCCTACAAACGTCTAATTTTTCGAAAATGACAGTTATGGGTTCCATTAGAACTATATTATAGCTATCTATATCCGTCTTCAGAATTCGTAAACCGCTAAATTTACCAATTTTATCGATCAACAACCTTTTTTCACCCTATAGCCACTTTTTTAAATTTGGTACTGAATACCCTACAAACGTCTAATTTGTCGAAAGTAGCAGTTATGGATCCCATTAGACCTATATTATAGCTATATAAATGCGTTTTCAGAATTCATAAACCGCTAAATTTACCAATTTTATCGATCAACAACTTTTTTTCACCTTTTGGCCACTTTTTCAAATTTGGTACTGAAACGTCTAAGTTTTCGAAAATGGCAGTTATGGGCTCCATTAGAACTATATTTTAGCTATCTAAATCCGTTTTCAGAATTCATAAACCGCTAAATTTACCAATTTTATCGATCAACAACTTTTTTTCACCTTTTGGCCACTTTTTCAAATTTGGTACTGAATACCCTATAAACGTCTAAGTTTTCGAAAATGGCAGTTATGGGCTCCATTAGAACTATATTTTAGCTATCTAAATCCGTTTTCAGAATTCATAAGCCGTTAAATTTACCAATTTTATCGATCAACAACCTTTGTTCACCATTTGCCCACTTTTTCAAATTTGCAACTGAATGCCCTAAAAACTTCTAATTTTTCGAAAGTGACTGTTATGAGTACCATCCGTTTTTAGAATTCGTAAACCGCTAAATTTAACAATTTTATCAATCAACAACCTTTTTTCACCTTTTGGTATCTTTTTCAAATTTGGTACTGAATACCCTAAAAACTTCTAATTTTTCGAAAGCAACTGTTATGAGTACCATTAGAACAATCTACTAGCTATCTAAATCCGTTTTTAGAATTCGTAAACCGCTAAATTTAACAATTTTATCAATCAACAACCTTTTTTCACCTTTTGGCATCTTTTTCAAATTTGGTACTGAATACCCTACAAACGTCTAACTTTTCGAAAGTAGCTGTTATGAGTACCATTAGAACTATCTACTGGCTATCTAAATCCGTTTTTAGAATTCGTAAACCGCTAAATTTAACAATTTTATCAATCAACAACCTTTTTTCACCTTTTGGCATCTTTTTCAAATTTGGTACTGAATACCCTACAAACGTCTAATTTTTCGAAAGTAGCTGTTATGAGTACCATTAGAACTATCTACTGGCTATCTAAATCCGTTTTTAGAATTCGTAAACCGCTAAATTTAACAATTTTATCAATCAACAACCATTTTTCACCCTTTGGCCACTTTTTCAAATTTGGTACTGAATACCCTACAAACGTCAAACTTTTCGAAAGTGGCAGTTATGGGTCCCATTAAAACTAATTACTAGCTATAAAGATCCGTTTTCAGAATTTTTAAACCGCTAAATTTACCAATTTTATCGATCAACAACCTTTTTTCACTGTACTGAATACCCTACAAACGTCTAATTTTTCGAAAGTATCAGTTATAGGTCCCATTAGAACTATACACAAGTTATCTAAATCCGTTTTCAGAATTCATAAAGCGCTAAATTTAACAATTTTATCAATCAACAACCTGTTTCACCTTTTGGCCACTTTTTTAAATTTGGTACTGAATACCCTACAAACGTCTAATTTGTCGAAAGTAGCAGTTATGGATCCCATTAGAACTATATACTAGCTATCAAAATCCGTTTTCAGAATTCATAAACCGCTAAATTTACTAATTTTATCGATCAACAACCTTTTTTCACCTTTTGGCTACTTTTTCAAATTTGGTACTGTATACCCTACAAACGTCTAATTTTACGAAAATGACAGTTATGGGTCCCATTAGAACTATATACTAGCTTTCTGAAACCGTTTAAAGAATTCGTTAACCGCTAAATTTAACAATTTTATCAATCAACAACCTTTTTTCACCTTTTGGCCACTTTTTCAAATTTGGTACTGAATACCCTACAAACGTCTAATTTTTCGAAAGAAACTGTTATGAGTACCATTAGAACTATATACTAGCTATCTAAATCCGTTTTTAGAATTCGTAAACCGCTAAATTTAACAATTTTATCAATCAACAACCTTTTTTCACCTTTTGGCATCTTTTTCAAATTTGGTACTGAATACCCTACAAACGTCTAATTTTTCGAAAGTAGCTGTTATGAGTACCATTAGAACTATCTACTGGCTATCTAAATCCGTTTTTAGAATTCGTAAACCGCTAAATTTAACAATTTTATCAATCAACAACCATTTTTCCCCCTTTGGCCACTTTTTCAAATTTGGTACTGAATACCCTACAAACGTCAAACTTTTCGAAAGTGGCAGTTATGGGTCCCATTAAAACTAATTACTAGCTATCTAG
Source organism: Protophormia terraenovae (assembly GCA_951394005.1). Lineage (NCBI taxonomy): Eukaryota > Metazoa > Arthropoda > Insecta > Diptera > Calliphoridae > Protophormia > Protophormia terraenovae. The sequence continues at coordinate 17,108,897 of OX596078.1, forward strand.
ATCCGTTTTCAGAATTTTTAAACCGCTAAATTTACCAATTTTATCGATCAACAACCTTTTTTCACTGTACTGAATACCCTACAAACGTCTAATTTTTCGAAAGTATCAGTTATAGGTCCCATTAGAACTATACACAAGTTATCTAAATCCGTTTTCAGAATTCATAAAGCGCTAAATTTAACAATTTTATCAATCAACAACCTGTTTCACCTTTTGGCCACTTTTTCAAATTTGGTACTGAATACCCTACAAAAGTCTAATTTTTCGAAAGTAACTGTTATGAGTGCCATTAGAACTATATTCTAGCTGTCTAAATCCGTTTTCAGAATTCGTATACCGCTAAATTTACCAATTTAATTGATCAACAACCTTTTTCACCTTTCGGCCACTTTTTCAATTTTGGTACTGAATACGCTACAAACGTCCAATTTTTCGTAAGTGACAGTTATGGGTCCCATAAGAAGCATCTACTAGACATCCAAATCCGTTTTCAGAATTCGTGAGTCGCTAAAGTTACCAATTTTATCGATCAACAACCTTTTTTCACCCTATAGCCACTTTTTTAAATTTGGTTCTGAATACCCTACAAACGTCTAATTTAACGAAAATGGCAGTTATGGGCTCCATTAGAACTATATTTTAGCTATCTAAATCCGTTTTCAGAATTCATAAACCGCTAAATTTACCAATTTTATCGATCAACAACTTTTTTTCACCTTTTGGCCACTTTTTCAAATTTGGTACTGAATACCCTATAAACGTCTAAGTTTTCGAAAATGGCAGTTATGGGCTCCATTAGAACTATATTTTAGCTATCTAAATCCGTTTTCAGAATTCATAAGCCGTTAAATTTACCAATTTTATCGATCAACAACCTTTGTTCACCATTTGGCCACTTTTTCAAATTTGCAACTGAATGCCCTAAAAACTTCTAATTTTTCGAAAGTGACTGTTATGAGTGCCATTAGAACTATCTACTGGCTATCTAAATCCGTTTTTAGAATTCGTATACCGCTAAATTTAACAATTTTATCAATCAACAACCTTTTTTCACCTTTTGGCATCTTTTTCAAATTTGGTACTGAATACCCTAAAACTTCTAATTTTTCGAAAGTAACTGTTATGAGTACCATTAGAACAATCTACTAGCTATCTAAATCCGTTTTTAGAATTCGTAAACCGCTAAATTTAACAATTTTATCAATCAACAACCTTTTGGCATCTTTTTCAAATTTGGTACTGATTACCTTACAAACGTCTAATTTTTCGAAAGTAGCTGTTATGAGTACCATTAGAACTATCTACTGGCTATCTAAATCCGTTTTTAGAATTCGTAAACCGATAAATTTAACAATTTTATCAATCAACAACCTTTTTTCACCTTTTGGCATCTTTTTCAAATTTGGTACTGAATACCCTACAAACGTCTAATTTTTCGAAAGTAGCTGTTATGAGTACCATTAGAACTATCTACTGGCTATCTAAATCCGTTTTTAGAATTCGTAAACCGCTAAATTTAACAATTTTATCAATCAACAACCATTTTTCACCCTTTGGCCACACTTTCAAATTTGGTACTGAATACCCTACAAACGTCAAACTTTTCGAAAGTGGCAGTTATGGGTCCCATTAGAACTAATTACTAGCTATCTAGTTCCGTTTTCAGAATTTTTAAACCGCTAAATTTACCAATTTTATCGATCAACAACCTTTTTTCACTGTACTGAATACCCTACAAACGTCTAATTTTTCGAAAGTATCAGTTATAGGTCCCATTAGAACTATACACAAGTTATCTAAATCCGTTTTCAGAATTCATAAAGCGCTAAATTTAACAATTTTATCAATCAACAACCTGTTTCACCTTTTGGCCACTTTTTCAAATTTGGTACTGAATACCCTACAAAAGTCTAATTTTTCGAAAGTGACTGTTATGAGTGCCATTAGAACTATATTCTAGCTGTCTAAATCCGTTTTCAGAATTCGTATACCGCTAAATTTACCAATTTAATTGATCAACAACCTTTTTCACCTTTTGGCCACTTTCTCAATTTTGGTACTGAATACGCTACAAACGTCCAATTTTTCGTAAGTGACAGTTATGGGTCCCATAAGAAGCATCTACTAGACATCCAAATCCGTTTTCAGAATTCGTAAATCGATAAATTTAACAATTTTATCAATCAACAACCTTTTTTCACCTTTTGGCCACTTTTTCAATTTTGGTACTGAATACCCTACAAACGTCTAATTTTTCGAAAATGACAGTTATGGGTCCCATTAGAACTATATACTAGCTTTCTAAAACCGTTTTCAGAATTCGTAAACCGCTAAATTTAACAATTTTATCAATCAACAACCTTTTTTCACCTTTTGGCCACTTTTTCAAATTCGGTACTGAATACCCTACAAACGTCTAATTTTTCGAAAATGACATTTATGGGTCCCATTAGATTTATATATTAGCTTTCTAAAACCGTTTTCAGAATTCGTAAACCGCTAAATTTAACAATTTTATCGGTGAACAACCTTTTTTCACCTTTTGGCCACTTTTTAAAATTTGGTACTGAATACCCTACAAACGTCTAATTTGTCGAAAGTAGCAGTTAAAGATCCCATTAGAACTATACACTAGCTTTCTAAAACCGTTTTCAGATTTTGTAAACCGCTAAATTTAACAATTTTATCGATCAACAACCTTTTTTCACCATTTGGCCACCTTTTCAAATTTGGTACTGAATACCCTACAAACGTCTAAATTTTCGAAAATTACAGTTAGGGGTCCCATTAGAACTATATTATAGCTATCTAAATCCGTTTTCAGAATTCATAAACCGCTAAATTTAACAATTTTATCGATCAACAACCTTTTTTCACCTTTTGACCATTTTTCAAAGTTGGTACTGAATACCCTACAGACGTCTAATTTTTCGAAAATGACAGTTATGGGTCCCATTAGAACTATATTATAGCTATCTAAAACCGTTTTCAGAATTCATAAAGGTCTAAATTTAACAATTTTATCGATCAACAACCTTTTTTCACCTTTTGGCCACCTTTTCAAATTTTGTACTGAATACCCTACAAACGTCTAATTTTTCGAAAGTTAGAGTTATAAGCCCCATTAGAACTATATCCAAAGTATCTAAATCCGTTTTCAGAATTCGTAAACCGCTAAATCTACCAATTTTATCGATCAACAACCTTTTTCACCTTTTGGCCACTTTTTCAATTTTGGTACTGAATTCGCTACAAACGCCTAATTTTTCGTAAGTGGCAGTTATAGTTCCCATTAGAAGTATCTACTAGATATCCAAATCCGTTTTCAGAATTCGTAAACCGCTAAAGTTACCAATTTTATCGATCAACAACCTTTGTTCACCCTTTGGCCACTTTTTCAAATTTGGTACTGAATACCTTACAAACGTTTAACTTTTCGAAAATAGCAGTTAAAGGTCCCATTAGAACTTTTAACTAGCTATCCAAATCTGTTTTCAGAAATCGTAAGCCGTTAAATTTACCAATTTAATTGATCAACAACCTTTGTTCTCCTTTTGGCCACTTTTTCAAATTTGTTACTGAATACCCTACAGACGTCTAATTTTTTGAAAGTAATTGTTATGAGCACCATTAGAACTATATTCTAGCTATCTAAATCCGTTTTCGGAATTCGTAAACCGCTAAATTTACTAATTTTATCGATCAAAAACCTTTTTTCACCTTTTGGCCACTTTTTTAAATTTGGTACTGAATACCCTACAAACGTCTAATTTGTCGAAAGTAGCAGTTATGGATCCCATTAGAACTATATACTAGCTATCAAAATCCGTTTTCAGAATTCATAAACCGCTAAATTTACTAATTTTATCGATCAACAACCTTTTTTCACCTTTTGGCCACTTTTTCAAATTTGGTACTGTATACCCTACAAACGTCTAATTTTACGAAAATGACAGTTATGGGTCCCATTAGAACTATATACTAGCTTTCTGAAACCGTTTGAAGAATTCGTAAACCGCTAAATTTAACAATTTTATCGATCAACCAATTTTTTTCACCTTTTGGCAACTTTTTCAAATTTGGTACTGAATACCCTACAAACGTCTAATTTTTCGAAAGTGACAATCATAGGTCCCATTAGAACTATATTCTAGCTATCTAAATCCGTTTTCAGAAATCGTAAACCGCTAAATTTACCATTTTTATCGATCAACAACCTTTTTTCACCTTCTGGCCACTTTTTCAAATTTGGTACTGAATACCTTACAAGCGTTTAACTTTTCGAAAATAGCAGTTAAAGGTCCCATTAGAACTTTTAACTAGCTATCCAAATCTGTTTTCAGAAATCGTAAGCCGTTAAATTTACCAATTTTATCGATCAACAACCTTTTTTCACCTTTTGGCCACTTTTTCAAATTCGGTACTGAATACCCTACAAACGTCTAATTTTTCGAAAATGACAGTTATGGGTCCCATTAGAACTATATACTAGCTCTCTAAAACCGTTTTCAGAATTCATAAGCCGTTAAATTTACCATTTTTATCGATCAAAAACCTTTGTTCACCATTTGGCCACTTTTTCAAATTTGCTACTAAATACCCTACAGACGTCTAATTTTTTGAAAGTAATTGTTATGAGTACCATTTCAACTGTCTAAATCCGTTCTCAGAATTCGTAAACCGCTAAATTTATCAATTTTATCGATCAACAACCTTTTTTCACCTTTTGGCCACTTTTTCAAATTTGGTACTGAATACCCTACAAACGTCTAATTTTTCGAAAGTTGCAGTTATGGGTCCCATGAGAACTGTATCCTAGCTATCTAAATCGGTTTTCAGAATTCGTAAACCGCTAAATTTACCAATTTTATCGATCAACAACCTTTTTTCACCTTTTGGCCACTTTTCAAATTTGGTACTGAATACCCTACAAACGTCTAATTTGTCGAAAGTAGCAGTTAAGAATACCATTAGAACTATATACTAGCTTTCTGAAACCGTTTTCAGAATTCGTAAACCGCTAAATTTAACAATTTTATCGATCAACAACCTTTTTTCACTTTTTCACCTTTTGGCCACTTTTTCAATTTTGGTACTGAATACGCTAGAAACGTCTAATTTTTCGTAAGTGACAGTTATGGGTCCCATTAGAAGTATCTACTAGATATTCAAATCCGTTTTCAGAATTCGTAAGCCGCTAAAGTTACCAATTTTATCGATCAACAACCTTTTTTCACCCTTTGGCCACCTTTTAAAATTTGGTACTGAATACCCTACAAACGTTTAACTTTTCGAAAATAACAGTTAAAGGTCCCATTAGAACTATTTATTAGCTATCCAAATCCGTTTTCAGAAATCGTAAACCGTTAAATTTACCAATTTTATCGATCAACAACCTTTGTTCACCTTTTGGCCACTTTTTCAAATTTGCTACTGAATACCCTACAGACGTCTAATTTTTTGAAAGTAATTGTTATGAATACCATTAGAACTATATTCTAGCTGTCTAAATCCACCTTTTAAAATTTGGTACTGAATACCCTACAAACGTTTAACTTTTCGAAAATAACAGTTAAAGGTCCCATTAGAACTATTTACTAGCTATCCAAATCCGTTTTCAGAAATCGTAAACCGTTAAATTTACCAATTTTATCGATCAACAACCTTTGTTCACCTTTTGGCCACTTTTTCAAATTTGCTACTGAATACCCTACAGACGTCTAATTTTTTGAAAGTAATTGTTATGAATACCATTAGAACTATATTCTAGCTGTCTAACTCCGTTTTCAGAATTCATAAACCGCTAAAGTTACCAGTTTTATCGATCAACAACCTTTTTTCACCCTTTGGCCACTTTTTCAAATTTGGTACTGAATACCCTAAAAACGTCTAATTTTTTGAAAGTGACTGTTATGAGTACCATTAGAACTATATTCTAGCTGTCTAAATCCGTTTTCATAATTCGTATACCGCTAAATTTACCAATTTAATCGATCAACAACCTTTTTCACCTTTTGGCCACTTTTTCAAATTTGGTACTGAATACCCTACAAAAGTCTAATTTTTCGAAAGTAACTGTTATGAGTACCATCACAACTATATTCTAGCTGTCTAAATCCGTTTTCATAATTCGTATACCGCTAAATTTACCAATTTAATCGATCAACAACCTTTTTCACCTTTTGGCCACTTTTTCAATTTTGGTACTGAATACGCTACAAACGTCCAATTTTTCGTAAGTGACAGTTATGGGTCCCATAAGAAGCATCTACTAGACATCCAAATCCGTTTTCAGAATTCGTAAATCGCTAAAGTTACCAATTTTGTCGATCAACAACCTTTTTTCACCCTTTGACCACCTTTTCAAATTTGGTACTGAATACCCTGCAAACGTTTAACTTTTCGAAAATAACAGTTAAAGGTCCCATTAGAACTATCTACAAGCTATCTAAATCCGTTTTCAGAATTCGTAAACAGCTAAATTTACCAATTTTATCGATCAACAACCTTTTTTCACCCTATAGCCACTTTTTCAAATTTGGTACTGAATACCCTACAAACGTCTAATTTTTCGAAAGCAGCAGTTATGGGCCCCATTAGAACTATATTCTGGCTATCTTAATCCGTTTTCGGAATTCGTAAACCGCTAAATTTACTAATTTTATCGATCAAAAACCTTTTTTCACCTTTTGGCCACTTTTTTAAATTTGGTACTGAATACCCTACAAACGTCTAATTTGTCGAAAGTAGCAGTTATGGATTCCATTAGAACTATATACTAGCTATCAAAATCCGTTTTCAGAATTCAGAAACCGCTAAATTTAACAATTTTATCGATCAACCAATTTTTTTCACCTTTTGGCAACTTTTTCAAATTTGGTACTGTATACCCTACAAACGTCTAATTTTACGAAAATGACAGTTATGGGTCCCATTAGAACTATATACTAGCTTTCTGAAACCGTTTAAAGAATTCGTAAACCGCTAAATTTAACAATTTTATCAATCAACAACCTTTTTTCACCTTTTGGCCACTTTTTCAAATTTGGTACTGAATACCCTACAAACGTCTAATTTTTCGAAAGAAACTGTTATGAGTACCATTAGAACTATATACTAGCTTTCTGAAACCGTTTAAAGAATTCGTAAACCGCTAAATTTAACAATTTTATCAATCAACAACCTTTTTTCACCTTTTGGCCACTTTTTCAAATTTGGTACTGAATACCCTACAAACGTCTAATTTTTCGAAAATGACAGTTATGGGTCCCATTAGAACTATCTACTGGCTATCTAAATCCGTTTTTAGAATTCGTAAACCGCTAAATTTAACAATTTTATCAATCAACAACCTTTTTTCACCTTTTGGCCACTTTTTCAAATTCGGTACTGAATACCTTACAAACGTCTAATTTTTGAGAGTTACTGTTATGAGTACCATTAGAACTATCTACTAGCTATCTAAATCCGTTTTTAGAATTCGTAAACCGCTAAATTTACCAATTTTATCAATCAACAACCATTTTTCACCCTTTGGCCACCTTTTCAAATTTGGTACTGAATACCCTACAAACGTTTAAATTTTCGAAAATGACAGTTACGGGTCCCATTAGAACTATATTGTAGCTATCTAAATCCGTTTTCAGAATTCATAAACCGCTAAACTTAACAATTTTATCGATCAACAACCTTTTTTCACCTTTTGACCACTTTTTCAAATTTGGTACTGAATACCTTACAGACGTCTAATTTTTCGAAAATGACAGTTATGGGTCCCATTAGAACTATATTATAGCTATCTAAAACCGTTTTCAGAATTCGTAATCCGCTAAATTTAACAATTTTATCGATCAACAACCTTTTTTCACCTTTTGGCCACCTTTTCAAATTTGGTACTGAATACCCTACAAACGTCTAATTTTTCGAAAGTTACAGTTATAAGCCCCATTAGAACTATATCCTAGGTATCTAAAGCTGTTTTCAGAATTCGTAAACCGCTAAATCTACCAATTTTATCGATCAACAACCTTTTTCACCTTTTGGCCAGTTTTTCAAATTTGGTACTGAATACGCTACAAACGTCTAATTTTTCGTAAGTGACAGTTATAGTTCCCATTAGAAGTATCTACTAGATATCCAATTCCGTTTTCAGAATTCGTAAACCGCTAAAGTTACCAATTTTATCGATCAACAACCTTTGTTCACCCTTTGGCCACTTTTTCAAATTTGGTACTGAATACCTTGCAAACGTTTAACTTCTCGAAAATAACAGTTAAAGGTCGCATTAGAACTATTTACTAGCTATCCAAATCCGTTTTCAGAAATCGTAAACCGTTAAATTTACCAATTTTATCGATCAACAACCTTTGTTCACCTTTTGGCCACTTTTTCAAATTTGCTACTGAATACCCTACAGACGTCTAATTTTATGAAAGCAATTGTTATGAGTACGATTAGAACTATATTCTAACTGTCTAAATCCGTTCTCAGAATTCGTAAACCGCTAAATTTACCAATTTTATCGATCAACAACCTTTTTTCACCTTTTGGCCACTTTTTCAAATTTGGTACTGAATACGCTACAAACGTCTAATTTTTCGAAAATGACAGCTATGGGTCCCATTAGAGCTATCTACTGGCTATCTAAATCCGTTTTTAGAATTCGTAAACCGCTAAATTTAACAATTTTATCAGTCAACAACCTTTTTTCACCTTTTGGCCACTTTTTCAAATTTGGTACTGAATACCCTAAAAACGTCTAATTTTTCGAGAGTAGCTGTTATGAGTACCATTAGAACTATCTACTAGCTATCTAAATCCGTTTTTAGAATTCGTAAACCGCTAAATTTACCAATTTTATCGATCAACAACCATTTTTCACCCTTTGCCCACTTTCTCAAATTTGGTACTGCATACCCTACAAACGTCTAATTTTTCGAAAGTATCAGTTATAGGTCCCATTAGAACTATACACAAGCTATCTAAATCCGTTTTCAGAATTCATAAAGCGCTAAATTTAACAATTTTATCAATCAAGAACCTGTTTCACCTTTTGGCCACTTTTTCAAATTTGGTATTGAATACCCTACAAAAGTCTAATTTTTCGAAAGTAACTGTTATGAGTACCATTAGAACTATATTCTAGCTGTCTAAATCCGTTTTCAGAATTCGTATACCGCTAAATTTACCAATTTAATCGGTCAACAACCTTTTTCACCTTTTGGCCACTTTTTCAATTTTGGTACTGAATACGCTACACACGTCCAAGTTTTCGTAAGTGACAGTTACGGGTCCCATAAGAAGTATCTACTAGACATCCAAATCCGTTTTCAGAATTCGTAAATCGCTAAAGTTACCAATTTTATCGATCAACAACCTTTTTTCACCCTTTGACCACCTCTTCAAATTTGGTACTGAATACCCTACAAACGTTTAACTTTTCGAAAATAACAGTTAAAGGTCCCATTAGAACTATTTACTAGCTATCCAAATCCGTTTTCAGAAATCGTAAACGGTTAAATTTACCAATTTTATCGATCAACAATCTTTGTTCACCATTTGGCCACTTTTTCAAATTTGCTACTGAATACCCTACAGACGTCTAACTTTTCGAAAATAACAGTTAAAGGTTCCATTAGAACTATTTACTAGCTATCCAAATCCGTTTTCAGAAATCGCAAACCGTTAAATTTACCAATTTTATCGATCAACAACCTTTGTTCACCTTTTGGTCACTTTTTCAAATTTGCTACTGAATACCCTACAGACGTCTAATTTTTTGAAAGTAATTGTTATGAATACCATTAGAACTATACTCTAGCTGTCTAAATCCACCTTTTAAAATTTGGTACTGAATACCCTACAAACGTTTAACTTTTCGAAAATAACAGTTAAAGGTCCCATTAGAACTATTTACTAGCTATCCAAATCCGTTTTCAGAAATCGTAAACCGTTAAATTTACCAATTTTATCGATCAACAACCTTTGTTCACCTTTTGGCCACTTTTTCAAATTTGCTACTGAATACCCTACAGACGTCTTTTTTTTTGAAAGTAATTGTTATGAATACCATTAGAACTATATTCTAGCTGTCTAAATCCGTTTTCAGAATTCATAAACCGCTAAAGTTACCAGTTTTATCGATCAACAACCTTTTTTCACCCTTTGGCAACTTTTTCAAATTTGGTACTGAATACCCCAAAAATTTCTAATTTTTCGAGAGTGACTGTTATGAGTACCATTAGAACTATATTCTAGCTGTCTAAATCCGTTTTCAGAATTCATAAACCGCTAAAGTTACCAATTTAATCGATCAACAACCTTTTTCACCTTTTGGCCACTTTTTCAAATTTGGTACTGAATACCCTACAAAAGTCTAATTTTTCGAAGTAACTGTTATGAGTACCATCACAACTATATTCTAGCTGTCTAAATCCGTTTTCATAATTCGTATACCGCTAAATTTACCAATTTAATCGGTCAACAACCTTTTTCACCTTTTGGCCACTTTTTCAATTTTGGTACTGAATACGCTACACACGTCCAATTTTTCGTAAGTGACAGTTATGGGTCCCATAAGAAGCATCTACTAGACATCCAAATCCGTTTTCAGAATTCGTAAATCGCTAAAGTTACCAATTTTGTCGATCAACAACCTTTTTTCACCCTTTGACCACCTCTTCAAATTTGGTACTGAATACCCTGCAAACGTTTAACTTTTCGAAAATAACAGTTAAAGGTCCCATTAGAACTATCTACAAGCTATCTAAATCCGTTTTCAGAATTCGTAAACAGCTAAATTTACCAATTTTATCGATCAACAACCTTTTTTCACCCTATAGCCACTTTTTCAAATTTGGTACTGAATACCCTACAAACGTCTAATTTTTCGAAAGCAGCAGTTATGGGCCCCATTAGAACTATATTCTAGCTATCGTAATCCGTTTTCGGAATTCGTAAACCGCTAAATTTACTAATTTTATCGATCAAAAACCTTTTTTCACATTTTGGCCACTTTTTTAAATTTGGTACTGAATACCCTACAAACGTCTAATTTGTCGAAAGTAGCAGTTATGGATCCCATTAGAACTATATACTAGCTATCAAAATCCGTTTTCAGAATTCAGAAACCGCTAAATTTACTAATTTTATCGATCAACAACCTTTTTTCACCTTTTGGCTACTTTTTCAAATTTGGTACTGTATACCCTACAAACGTCTAATTTTACGAAAATGACAGTTATGGGTCCCATTAGAACTATATACTAGCTTTCTGAAACCGTTTAAAGAATTCGTAAACCGCTAAATTTAACAATTTTATCAATCAACAACCTTTTTTCACCTTTTGGCCACTTTTTCAAATTTGGTACTGAATACCCTACAAACGTCTAATTTTTCGAAAATGACAGCTATGGGTCCCATTAGAGCTATCTACTGGCTATCTAAATCCGTTTTTAGAATTCGTAAACCGCTAAATTTAACAATTTTATCAATCAACAACCTTTTTTCACCTTTTGGCCACTTTTTCAAATTTGGTACTGAATACCTTACAAACGTCTAATTTTTGAGAGTTACTGTTATGAGTACAATTAGAACTATCTACTAGCTATCTAAATCCGTTTTCAGAATTCGTAAATCGCTAAAGTTACCAATTTTATCGATCAACAACCTTTTTTCACCCTTTGACCACCTTTTCAAATTTGGTACTGAATACCCTACAAACGTTTATTTTTTCGAAAATAACAGTTAGAGGTCCCATTAGAACTATATTGTAGCTATCTAAATCCGTTTTCAGAATTCATAAACCGCTAAACTTAACAATTTTATCGATCAACAACCTTTTTTCAACTTTTGACCACTTTTTCAAATTTGGTACTGAATACCCTACAGACGTCTAATTTTTCGAAAATGACAGTTATGGGTCCCATTAGAACTATATTATAGCTATCTAAAACCGTTTTCAGAATTCGTAATCCGCTAAATTTAACAATTTTATCGATCAACAACCTTTTTTCACCTTTTGGCCACTTTTGCAAATTTGGTACTGAATACCCTACAAACGTCTAATTTTTCGAAAGTTACAGTTATAAGCCCCATTAGAACTATATCCTAGGTATCTAAAGCTGTTTTCAGAATTCGTAAACCGCTAAATCTACCAATTTTATCGATCAACAACCTTTTTCACCTTTTGGCCAGTTTTTCAAATTTGGTACTGAATACGCTACAAACGTCAAATTTTTCGTAAGTGACAGTTATAGTTCCCATTAGAAGTATCTACTAGATATCCAATTCCGTTTTCAGAATTCGTAAACCGCTAAAGTTACCAATTTTATCGATCAACAACCTTTGTTCACCCTTTGGCCACTTTTTCAAATTTGGTACTGAATACCTTGCAAACGTTTAACTTTTCGAAAATAACAGTTAAAGGTCGCATTAGAACTATTTACTAGCTATCCAAATCCGTTTTCAGAAATCGTAAACCGTTAAATTTACCAATTTTATCGATCAACAACCTTTGTTCACCTTTTGGCCACTTTTTCAAATTTGCTACTGAATACCCTACAAACGTCTTATTTTTCGAAAGCAGCAGTTATGGGCCCCATTAGAACTATATTCTAGCTATCTAAATCCGTTTTCAGAATTCATAATCCGCTAAATTTACCAATTTAATCGATCAACAACATTTTTCACCTTTTGGCCACTTTTTCAATTTTGGTACTGAATACCCTACAAACGTCTAACTTTTCGAAAGCAGCAGTTATGGGCCCCATTAGAACTATATTCTAGCTATCTTAATCCGTTTTCGGAATTCGTAAACCGCTAAATTTACTAATTTTATCGATCAAAAACCTTTTTTCACCTTTTGGCCACTTTTTTAAATTTGGTACTGAATACCCTACAAACGTCTAATTTGTCGAAAGTACCAGTTATGGATCCCATTAGAACTATATACTAGCTATCAAAATCCGTTTTCAGAATTCATAATCCGCTAAATTTACTAATTTTATCGATCACCAAATTTTTTTCACCTTTTGGCCACTTTTTCAAATTTGGTACTGTATACCCTACAAACGTCTAATTTTACGAAAATGACAGTTATGGGTCCCATTAGAACTATATACTAGCTTTCTGAAACCGTTTAAAGAATTCGTAAACCGCTAAATTTAACAATTTTATCGATCAACCAATTTTTTTCACCTTTTGGCAACTTTTTCAAATTTGGTACTGAATACCCTACAAACGTCTAATTTTTCGAAAGTGACAATCATAGGTCCCATTAGAACTATATTCTAGCTATCTAAATCCGTTTTCAGAATTCGTAAACCGCTAAATTTACCATTTTGATCGATCAACGACCTTTTTTCACCTTCTGGCCACTTTTTGAAATTTGGTACTGAATACCCTACAAACGTCTAATTTTTCAAAAATGACAGTTATGGGTTTCATTAGAACTATATCATAGCTATCAAAATCCGTTTTCAGAATTCATAAACCGCTAAATTTACTAATTTTATCGATCAACAACCTTTTTTCACCTTTTGGCTACTTTTTCAAATTTGGTACTGTATACCCTACAAACGTCTAATTTTTCGAAAGAAACTGTTATGAGTACCATTAGAACTATATACTAGCTATCTAAATCCGTTTTTAGAATTCGTAAACCGCTAAATTTAACAATTTTATCAATCAACAACCTTTTTTCACCTTTTGGCCACTTTTTCAAATTTGGTACTGAATACCCTACAAACGTCTAATTTTTCGAAAGAAACTGTTATGAGTACCATTAGAACTATATACTAGCTATCTAAATCCGTTTTTAGAATTCGTAAACCGCTAAATTTAACAATTTTATCAATCAACAACCTTTTTTCACCTTTTGGCCACTTTTTCAAATTTGGAACTGAATACCCTACAAACGTCTAATTTTTCGAAAATGACAGTTATGGGTCCCATTAGAACTATCTACTGGCTATCTAAATCCGTTTTTAGAATTCATAAACCGCTAAATTTAACAATTTTATCAATCAACAACCTTTTTTCACCTTTTGGCCACTTTTTCAAATTTGGTACTGAATACCCTACAAACGTCTAATTTTTCAAGAGTAACTGTTATGAGTACCATTAGAACTATCTACTAGCTATCTAAATCCGTTTTTAGAATTCGTAATCCGCTAAATTTAACAATTTTATCGATCAACAACCTTTTTTCACCTTTTGGCCACCTTTTCAAATTTGGTACTGAATACTCTACAAACGTCTAATTTTTCGAAAGTTACAGTTATAAGCCCCATTAGAACTATATCCTAGGTATCTAAAGCTGTTTTCAGAATTCGTAAACCGCTAAATCTACCAATTTTATCGATCAACAACCTTTTTCACCTTTTGGCCACTTTTTCAATTTTGGTACTGAATACGCTACAAACGTAGCGTATTCAGTTATAGTTCCCATCAGAAGTATCTACTAGATATCCAATTCCGTTTTCAGAATTCGTAAACCGCTAAAGTTACCAATTTTATCGATCAACAACCTTTGTTCACCCTTTGGCCACTTTTCAAATTTGGTACTGAATACCTTGCAAACGTTTAACTTTTCGAAAATAACAGTTAAAGGTCGCATTAGAACTATTTACTATCTATCCAAATCCGTTTTCAGAAATCGTAAGCCGTTAAATTTACCAATTTTATCGATCAACAACCTTTGTTCACCTTTTGGCCACTTTTTCAAATTTGCTACTGAATACCCTACAGACGTCTAATTTTATGAAAGCAATTGTTATGAGTACCATTAGAACTATATTCTAACTGTCTTAATCCTTTCTCAGAATTCGTAAACCGCTAAATTTACCAATTTTATCGATCAACAACCTTTTTTCACCTTTTGGCCACTTTTTCAAATTTGGTACTGAATACCCTACAAAAGTCTAATTTTTCGAAAGTAACTGTTATGAGTACCATTACAACTATATTCTAGCTGTCTAAATCCGTTTTCAGAATTCGTATACCGCTAAATTTACCAATTTAATCGGTCAACAACCTTTTTCACCTTTTGGCCACTTTTTCAATTTTGGTACTGAATACGCTACACACGTCCAATTTTTCGTAAGTGACAGTTACGGGTCCCATAAGAAGTATCTACTAGACATCCAAATCCGTTTTCAGAATTCGTAAATCGCTAAAGTTACCAATTTTATCGATCAACAACCTTTTTTCACCCTTTGACCACCTTTTCAAATTTGGTACTGAATACCCTACAAACGTTTAACTTTTCGAAAATAACAGTTAAAGGTCCCATTAGAACTATTTACTAGCTATCCAAATCCGTTTTCAGAAATCGTAAACGGTTAAATTTACCGATTTTATCGATCAACAATCTTTGTTCACCATTTGGCCACTTTTTCAAATTTGCTACTGAATACCCTACAGACGTCTAATTTTTCGAAAGTAGCTGTTATGAGTACCGTTAGCACTATCTACTAGCTATCTAAATCCGTTTTCAGAATTCGTAAACCGCTGAATTTACCAATTTTATCGATCAACAACCTTTTTTCACCCTACGGCCACTTTTTCAAATTTGGTACTGAATACCCTACAAACGTCTAATTTTTCGAAAGCAACAGTTATAAGCCCCATTAGAACTATATTCTACCTATCTTAATCCGTTTTTGGAATTCGTAAGCCGCTAAATTTACCAATTTTGTCGATCAACAACGTTTTTTCACTATTTGGCCACCTTTTCAACTTTGGTACTGAATACCCTACAAACGTCTAAATTTTCGAAAATGACAGTTATGGGTCCCATTAGAACTATATTATAGCTATCAAAATCCGTTTTCAGAATTCACAAACCGCTAAATTTACTAATTTTATCGATCAACAACCTTTTTTCACCTTTTGGCCACTTTTTCAAATTTGGTACTGAATACCCTACAAACGTCTAATTTTTCGAAAATGACAGTTATGGGCCCCATTAGAACTATATACTGGCTTTCTGAAACCGTTTCCAGAATTCGTAAACCGCTAAATTTACCAATTTTATCGATCAACAACCTTTTTTCACCTTTTGGCCACTTTTTCAAATTTGGTACTGAATACCCTACAAACGTCTAATTTGTCGAAAATAGCAGTTATGGATCCCATTAGAACTATATACTAGCTATCAAAATCCGTTTTCAGAATTCACAAACCGCTAAATTTACTAATTTTATCGATCAACAACCTTTTTTCACCTTTTGGCCACTTTTTCAAATTTGGTACTGAATACCCTACAAACGTCAAATTTTTCGAAAATGACAGTTATAAGCCCCATTAGAACTATATACTAGCTTTTTGAAACCGTTTCCAGAGTTCGTAAACCGCTAAATTTAACAATTTTATCGACAACCTTTTTTCACCTTTTGGCCACTTTTTCAAATTTGGTACTGAATACCCAAACGTCTAATTTTTCGAAAATGACAGTTACGGGTCCCATTAGAACTATATCCTAGCTATCTAAATCCGTATTCGGAATTCGTAAACCGATAAATTTAACAATTTTATCGATCAACAACCTTTTTTCACTTTTTCACCTTTTGGCCACTTTTGCAAATTCGGTACTGAATACCCTACAAATGTCTAAGTTTTCGAAAATGACAGTTATGGGTCCCATTAGAACTATATACTAGCTTTCTAAAACCGTTTTCAGTATTCGTAAACCGCTAAATTGACCAATTTTATCGATCAACAACCTTTTTTCACCTTTTGGTCACTTTTTCAAATTTGGTACTGAATACCCTGCAAACGTTCGTTATCCGCTAAATTTAACAATTTTATCGATCAACAACCTTTTTCAACCTTTTGGCCACTTTTTCAAATTTGGTACTGAATACCCTACAAACGTCTAATTTTTCGAAAGTTACAGTTATGGGCCCCATTAGAACTATATCCTAGCTATCTAAATCCGTATTCAGAATTCGTAAACCGCTAAATTTAAAGGTCCCATTTCTAAAACCATTTTCAGAATTCGAAAAAGCTAAATTTATCAATTTTATCGATCAACAACCTTTTTTCACCATTTGGCCACCTTTTCAACTTTGGTACTGAATACCCTACAAACGTCTAAATTTTCGAAAATGACAGTTATGGGTCCCATCAGAACTATATTATAGCTATCTAAATCCGTTTTCAGAATTCATAAACCGCTAAATTTACCAATTTTATCGATCAACAACTTTTTTTCACCTTTTGGCCACTTTTTCAAATTTGGTACTGAATACCCTATAAACGTCTATGTTTTCGAAAATGGCAGTTATGGGCTTTATTAGAACTATATTTTAGCTATCTAAATCCGTTTTCAGAATTCGTAAACCGCTAAATTTACCAATTTTATCGATCAACAACCTTTTTTCACCTTTTGGCCACTTTTTCAAATTTGGTACTTGTTTCACTCAAAGTCTTCGACAAGATCGGAGATGATGGAATCTGGTTGGTAGAATTGGAAGGGATTATTACTCTGAGCCCAAAAACAAATTTGTCATAAATTTGTTTCTCAGAAATACATAAAAACACAATATTCCTGATATAAAAAAGAAAAGACAACAAATTAGTAAATAGGAATATCTTTATTGTTCATTTATGTGTTGGAGGACGGATCGTCTTACCAGTGCAAAAGTTGCAGTCAGAAGAGACAGATTCTGTCGCTATTTTGCGGAAATAACTATCCATGACAGTTCTAAAAGTTTTAACGAATTTTTGGAACTTATTTTTAAAGAAAGAGATAGCAAATTCTGTTGCTATCACAACATGTAGCATGTATATATGTTATAATTAAATTATTAAGGGGTTTTTAGATATAAGTTTTGGGATTGATGTCAAAATATATAACTATACATTTTGACATAAACAGTACTGAATACCCTACAAACGTCTAATTTTTCGAAAGTAACAATTATAGGTCCCATTAGAACTATATTCTAGCTATCCAAATCCGTTTTCAGAATTCATAAACCGCTAAATTTACCAATTTTATCGATCAACAACCTTTATTCACCTTTTGGCCACTTTTTCAAATTTGGTACTGAATACTAAACATCTGCATCAAATCATTTGCTTTTCAATTCACAGTAATGTTTTTTAATTTATGCTCTTACATTATTGCGAAAATAAAAAACAAAACAATACAAAACAAACTCTGTAAAAAAAAATTATTTGAATTGAGTTGAATTGAAACGATGAAGCAAAAACAAAACATGTTCTGTTCTCTTTGAGAAATTACTGCTTATGAGAGATTTTTAGAAAAACAATAATGTTAAATAAAAAACATCAAAACAAAACTCTGAATTACTGTCATTCCCTTACATCTAATATGAAAAAATGCAGGGAACATAACAATTGTGTATTTTTAAATAAACAACAGATAATAATTACGTTTGATTTCAATGTTTTTGCTTAGAAAATATAATAATCAGTTATTTTAATTATATTTAATTATATCTAAAATGAAATAAAATTTATTTTATTTGTGATATTTTTATTTACTTTTAATTACATACCTATAATATTTAAATTTTTTTTAATTTAATATTTCCTTCACATCAAATTTTGTAAAAAAACAGACAAATGACAGTATTGCATTTTTAGATTTAATTCAATTCAACTCAGTTGAAAATGATTTGATGTTGAAGTGTTTTTATGACTCTCTGCACAATTGATTTTGTTTATTCTTGTTTTGATTTTTTTGTCTTTTTCTTACGTACGCACACACAGAGATTTGATTTTAAGTTTAAAAAACAATAACAGTCAACAATTGAAAAGAAAGAGAGTAATTAAAAATGAGTTACAAATGAATTGATGCAGATATTTACTGAATACCTTACAAACGTCTAATTTTTCGAAAACGACAGTTATGGGCCCCATTAGAACTATATTATAGCTATCTAAATCCGTTTTTAGAATTCGTAAGCCGCTAAATTTACCAATTTTATCGATCAACAACCCTTTTTCACCTTTTGGCCACTTTTTAAAATTTGGTACAGAATACCCTACAAACGTCTAAGTTTTCGAAAATGACAGTTAGAGGTCCCATTAGAGCTATATACTAGCTTTCTTAAACCTTTTTCAGAATTCGTAAACCGCTAAATTTAACAATTTTATCGATCAACAACCTTTTTTCACCATTTGGCCACCTTTTCAACTTTGGTACTGAATACCCTACAAACGTCTAATTTTTCGAAAATGACAGTTATGGGTCCCATTAGAACTATATACTAGCTATCTAAAACCGCTTTCAGAATTCGTAAACCGCTAAATTTACCAATTTTATAGATCAACAACCTTTTTTCACCTTTTGGCCAATTTTTCAAATTTGGTACTGAATACCCAAACGTCTAATTTTTCGAAAATGACAGTTACGGGTCCCATTAGAACTATATCCTAGCTATCTAAATCCGTTTTCAGAATTCGTAAACCGCTAAATTTACCAATTTTGTCGATCAACAACCTTTTTTCACCTTTTGACCACTTTTTCATATTTGGTACTGAATACCCTACAAACGTCTAATTTTTCGAAAATGACAGTTATAAGCCCCATTAGAACTATATTATAGCTATCTAAATCCGTTTTCAGAATTCACAAACCGCTAAAATTACCAATTTTATCGATCAACAACCTTTATTCACCTTTTGGCCACTTTTTCAAATTTGGTACTTAATACCCTACAAACGTCTAATTTTTCGAAAATGGCAGTTATGGGTCCCATTAGAACTATATTCTAGCTATCTAAATCCGTTATCAGAATTCGTAAACCGCTAAATTTACTAATTTTATCGATCAACAACCTTTTTTCACCTTTTGGCCACTTTTTCAAATTTGGTACTGAATACCCTACAAACGTCCAATTTCTCGAAAATGTCAGTTATGGGTCCCATTGGAACTATATTATAGCTATCTAAATCCATTTTCAGAATTCACAAACCGCTAAAATTACCAATTTTATTGATCAACAACCTTTATTCACCTTTTGGCCACTTTTTCAAATTTGGTACTTAATACCCTACAAACGTCTAATTTTTCGAAAATGGCAGTTATGGGTCCCATTAGAACTATATTCTAGCTATCTAAATCCGTTTTCAGAATTCGTAAACCGCTAAATTTACTAATTTTATCGATCAACAACCTTTATTCACCTTTTGGCCACTTTTTCAAATTTGGTACTTAATACCCTACAAACGTCTAATTTTTCGAAAATGGCAGTTATGGGTCCCATTAGAACTATATTATAGCTATCTAAATCCGTTTTCAGAATTCACAAACCGCTAAAAGTACCAATTTTATCGATCAACAACCTTTATTCACCTTTTGGCCACTTTTTCAAATTTGGTACTGAATACCCAAACGTCTAATTTTTCGAAAATGACAGTTACGGGTCCCATTAGAACTATATCCTAGCTATCTAAATCCGTTTTCAGAATTCGTAAACCGCTAAATTTACCAATTTTGTCGATCAACAACCTTTTTTCACCTTTTGGCCACTTTTTAAAATTTGGTACTGAATACTTTACAAACGTCTAACTTTTCGAAAATGGCAGTTATGGGCCCCATTATAACTATATTATAGCTATCTAAATCCGTTTTCAGAGTTAGTAAGCCGCTAAATTTACCAATTTTATCGATCAACAACCTTTTTTCACCTTTTGGCCACTTTTTAAAATTTGGTACTGAATACTTTACAAAAGTCTAACTTTTCGAAAATGGCAGTTATGGGCCCCATTAGAACTATATTATAGCTATCTAAATCCGTTTTTAGAATTCGTAAGCCGCTAAATTTACCAATTTTATCGATCAACAACCTTTTTTCACCTTTTGGCCACTTTTTCAAATTTGGTACTGAATACCCTACAAACGTCTAAGTTTTCGAAAATGACAGTTAGAGGTCCCATTAGAACTATATTCTAGCTATCTAAATCCGTTTTCAGATTTCGTAAACCGCTAAATTTACCAATTTTATCGATCAACAGCCTTTTTTCACCTTTTGTCCACTTTTTCAAATATGGTACTGAATACCCTACAAACGTGTTAATTTTCGAAAATGACAGTTATATGCCTCATTAGAACTGTTTGCTAGCTATCTAAATACGTTTTCAGAATTCATAAACCGCTAAATATACAATTTTATCGATCAACAACCTTTTTTCACCTTTTGGCCACTTTTTAAAATTTGGTACTGAATACTTTACAAACGTCTAACTTTTCGAAAATGGCAGTTATGGGCCCCATTAGAACTATATTATAGCTATCTAAATCCGTTTTCAGAATTAGTAAGCCGCTAAATTTACCAATTTTATCGATCAACAACCTTTTTTCACCTTTTGGCCACTTTTTAAAATTTGGTACTGAATACTTTACAAACGTCTAACTTTTCGAAAATGGCAGTTATGGGCCCCATTAGAACTATATCCTAGCTATCTAAGTCCGTTTTCGGAATTAGTAAGCCGCTAAATTTACCAATTTTATCAATCAACAACCTTTTTTCACCTTTTGGCCACTTTTTAAAATTTGGTACTGAATACTTTACAAACGTCTAATTTTTCGAAAATGGCAGTTATGGGCCCCATTAGAACTATATTATAGCTATCTAAATCCGTTTTTAGAATTCGTAAGCCGCTAAATTTACCAATTTTATCGATCAACAACCTTTTTTCACCTTTTGGCCACTTTTTCAAATTTGGTACTGAATACCCTAGAAAAGTCTAAGTTTTCGAAAATGACAGTTAGAGGTCCCATTAGAACTATATTCTAGCTATCTTAATCCATTTCAGAATTCGTAAACCGCTAAATTTACCAATTTTATCGATCAACAACCTTTTTTCACCTTTTGGCCACTTTTTCAAATTCGGTACTGAAAACCCTACAAACGTCTAATTTTTCGAAAATGACAGTTATGGGTCCCATTAGAACTATATACTAGCTATCTAAAACCGCTTTCAGAATTCGTAAACCGCTAAATTTACCAATTTTATCGATCAACAACCTTTTTCACCTTTTGGCCACTTTTTCAAATTTGGTACTGAATACCCAAACGTCTAATTTTTCGAAAATGACAGTTACAGGCCCCATTAGAACTATATTATAGCTATCTAAATCGGTTTTTAGAATTCGTAAACCGCTAAATTTAACAATTTTATCGATTAACAACCTTCTTTCACCTTTTGGCCACTTTTTCAAATTTGGTACTGAATACCATACAAACGCCTAATTTTTCGAAAATGACAGTTACAGGCTCCATTAGAACTGTATACTAGCTTTCTGAAACCGTTTCCAGAATTCGTAAACCGCTAAATTTACCAATTTTATCGATCAACAACCTTTTTCACCTTTTGGCCACTTTTTCAAATTTGGTACTGAATACCCAAACGTCTAATTTTTCGAAAATGACAGTTACAGGCCCCATTAGAACTATATTATAGCTATCTAAATCGGTTTTCAGAATTCGTAAGCCGCTAAATTTAACAATTTTATCGATCAACAACCCTTTTTCACCATTTGGCCACTTTTTCAATTTTGGTACTGAATACGCTACAAACGTCCAATTTTTCGTAAGTGACAATTACGGGTCCCATAAGAAGTATCTACTAGACATCCAAATCCGTTTTCAGAATTCGTAAATCGCTAAAGTTACCAATTTTATCGATCAACAACCTTTTTTCACCCTTTCAAATTCACCCTTTCAAATTTGGTACTGAATACCCTACAAACGTTTAACTTTTCGAAAATAACAGTTAAAGGTCCCATTAGAACTATTTACTAGCTATCCAAATCCGTTTTCAGAAATCGTAAACCGTTAAATTTACCAATTTTATCGATCAACAATCTTTGTTCACCATTTGGCCACTTTTTCAAATTTGCTACTGAATACCCTACAGACGTCTAATTTTTCGAAAGTAGCTGTTATGAGTACCGTTAGAACTATCTACTAGCTATCTAAATCCGTTTTCAGAATTCGTAAACCGCTAAATTTACCAATTTTATCGATCAACAACCTTTTTTCACCCTATGGCCACTTTTTCAAATTAGGTACTGAATACCCTACAAACGTATAATTTTTCGAAAGCAACAGTTATAAGCCCCATTAGAACTATATTCTAGCTATCTTAATCCGTTTTCAGAATTCGTAAACCGCTAAATTTACCAATTTTGTCGATCAACAACGTTTTTTCACCTTTTGGCCACTTGTTTAAATTTGGTACTGAATACCCTACAAACGTCTAATTTGTCGAAAGTAGCAGTTATGGATCCCATTAGAACTATATACTAGCTATCAAAATCCGTTTTCAGAATTCATAAACCGCTAAATTTACTAATTTTATCGATCAACAACCTTTTTTCACCTTTTGGCCACTTTTTCAAATTTGGTACTGAATACCCTACAAACGTCTAATTTTTCGAAAATGGCAGTTATGGGCCCCATTAGAACTATATACTAGCTTTCTGAAACCGTTTCCAGAATTCGTAAACCGCTAAATGTAACAATTTTATCGATCAACAACCTTTTTTCACCTTTTGGCCACTTTTTCAAATTTGGAACTGAATACCCAAACGTCTAATTTTTCGAAAATGACAGTTACGGGTCCCATTAGAACTATATCCTAGCTATCTAAATCCGTATTCAGAATTCGTAAACCGCTAAATTTAACAATTTTATCGATCAACAACCTTTTTTCACTTTTTCACCTTTTGGCCACTTTTGCAAATTCGGTACTGAATACCCTACAAACGTGTAAGTTTTCGAAAATGACAGTTATGGGTCCCATTAGAACTATATACTAGCTTTCTAAAACCGTTTTCAGAATTCGTAAACCGCTAAATTTACCAATTTTATCGATCAACAACCTTTTTTCACCTTTTGGTCACTTTTTCAAATTTGGTACTGAATACCCTGCAAACGTTCGTTATCCGCTAAATTTAACAATTTTATCGATCAACAACCTTTTTCAACCTTTTGGCCACTTTTTCAAATTTGGTACTGAATACCCTACAAACGTCTAATTTTTCGAAAGTTACAGTTATGGGCCCCATTAGAACTATATCCTAGCTATCTAAATCCGTATTCAGAATTCGTAAAACGCTAAATTTAAAGGTCCCATTTCTAAAACCATTTTCAGAATTCGAAAACGCTAAATTTATCAATTTTATCGATCAACAACCTTTTTTCACCTTTGGCCACCTTTTCAAATTTGGTACTGAATACCCTACAAACGTCTAAATTTTCGAAAATGACAGTTATGGGTCCCATTAGAACTATATTATAGCTATCTAAATCCGTTTTCAGAATTCATAAACCGCTAAATTTACCAATTTTATCGATCAACAACTTTTTTTCACCTTTTGGCCACTTTTTCAAATTTGGTTCTGAATACCCTATAAACGTCTCTGTTTTCGAAAATGGCAGTTATGGGCTCCATTAGAACTATATTTTAGCTATCTAAATCCGTTTTCAGAATTCGTAAACCGCTAAATTTACCAATTTTGTCGATCAACAACCTTTTTTCACCTTTTGGCCACTTTTTCAAATTTGGTAATGAATACCCTACAAACGTCTAATTTGTCGAAAGTAGCAGTTATGTGTCCCATTAGAACTATATACTAGCTATTTAAATCCGTTTTCAGAATTCGTAAACCGCTAAATTTTCCAATTTTATCGATCAACAACCTTTTTTCACCTTTTGGTCACTTTTTCAAATTTGGTACTGAATGCCCTACAAACGTCTAAGTTTTCGAAAATGACAGTTATAGGTTCCATTAGAACTATATACTAGCTATCCTAAACCGTTTTCAGAATTCATAAACCGCTAAATATAACAATTTTATCGATCAACAACCTTTTTTCACCTTTTGGCCACTTTTTCAAATTTGGTACTGAATACTAAACATCTGCATCAAATCATTTGCTTTTCAATTCACAGTAATGTTTTTTAATTTATGCTCTTACATTATTGCGAAAATAAAAAACAAAACAATACAAAACAAACTCTGTAAAAAAAAATTATTTGAATTGAGTTGAATTGAAACGATGAAGCAAAAACAAAACATGTTCTGTTCTCTTTAAGAAATTACTGCTTATGAGAGATTTTTAGAAAAACAATAATGTTAAATAAAAAACATCAAAACAAAACTCTGAATTACTGTCATTCCCTTACATCTAATATGAAAAAATGCAGGGAACATAACAATTGTGTATTTTTAAATAAACAACAGATAATAATTACGTTTGATTTCAATGTTTTTGCTTAGAAAATATAATAATCAGTTATTTTAATTATATTTAATTATATCTAAAATGAAATAAAATTTATTTTATTTGTGACATTTTTATTTACTTTTAATTACATACCTATAATATTTAAATTTTTTTTAATTTAATATTTCCTTCACATCAAATTTTGTAAAAAAACAGACAAATGACAGTATTGCATTTTTAGATTTAATTCAATTCAACTCAGTTGAAAATGATTTGATGTTGAAGTGTTTTTATGACTCTCTGCACAATTGATTTTGTTTATTCTTGTTTTGATTTTTTTGTCTTTTTCTTACGTACGCACACACAGAGATTTGATTTTAAGTTTAAAAAACAATAACAGTCAACAATTGAAAAGAAAGAGAGTAATTAAAAATGAGTTACAAATGAATTGATGCAGATATTTACTGAATACCTTAAAAACGTCTAATTTTTCGAAAACGACAGTTATGGGCCCCATTAGAACTATATTATAGCTATCTAAATCCGTTTTTAGAATTCGTAAGCCGCTAAATTTACCAATTTTATCGATCAACAACCCTTTTTCACCTTTTGGCCACTTTTTAAAATTTGGTACAGAATACCCTACAAACGTCTAAGTTTTCGAAAATGACAGTTAGAGGTCCCATTAGAGCTATATACTAGCTTTCTTAAACCTTTTTCAGAATTCGTAAACCGCTAAATTTAACAATTTTATCGATCAACAACCTTTTTTCACCATTTGGCCACCTTTTCAACTTTGGTACTGAATACCCTACAAACGTCTAATTTTTCGAAAATGACAGTTATGGGTCCCATTAGAACTATATACTAGCTATCTAAAACCGCTTTCAGAATTCGTAAACCGCTAAATTTACCAATTTTGTCGATCAACTACCTTTTTTCACCTTTTGGCCACTTTTTTAAATTTGGTACTGAATACCCTACAAACGTCTAATTTGTCGAAAGTAGCAGTTATGGGTCCCATTAGAACTATATTCTAGCTATCTAAATCCGTTTTCAGAATTCGTAAACCGCTAAATTTACTAATTTTATCGATCAACAACCTTTTTTCACCGTTTGGCCACTTTTTCAAATTTGGTACTGAATACCCTACAAACGTCTAATTTCTCGAAAATGACAGTTACGGGTCCCATTAGAACTATATCCTAGCTATCTAGATCCGTTTTCGGAATTCGTAAACCGCTAAATTTACCAATTTTATCGATCAACAACCTTTTTTCACCTTTTGGCCACTTTTTCAAATTTGGTACTGAATACCCTACAAACGTCTAATTTCTCGAAAATGTCAGTTATGGGTCCCATTAGAACTATATTATAGCTATCTAAATCCATTTCAGAATTCGTAAGCCGCTAAATTTACCAATTTTATCGATCAACAACCTTTTTTCACCTTTTTGCCACTTTTTAAAATTTGGTACTGAATACTTTACAAACGTCTAACTTTTCGAAAATGGCAGTTATGGGCCCCATTAGAACTATATTATAGCTATCTAAAACCGTTTTCAGAGTTAGTAAGCCGCCAAATTTACTAATTTTATCGATCAACAACCTTTTTTCACCTTTTGGCCACTTTTTAAAAATTTGTACTGAATACTTTACAAACGTCTAACTTTTCGAAAATGGCAGTTATGGGCCCCATTAGAACAATATTATAGCTATCTAAATCCGTTTTCAGAATTCGTAAGCTGCTAAATTTACCAATTTTATCGATCAACAACCTTTTTTCACCTTTTGGCCACTTTTTCAAATTTGGTACTGAATACCCTACAAACGTCTAAGTTTTCGAAAATGACAGTTAGAGGTCCCATTAGAACTATATTCTAGCTATCTAAATCCGTTTTCAGATTTCGCAAACCGCTAAATTTACCAATTTTATCGATCAACAGCCTTTTTTCACCTTTTGGCCACCTTTTCAACTTTGGTACTGAATACCCTACAAACGTCTAATTTTTCGAAAATGACAGTTATGGGTCCCATTAGAACTATATACTAGCTTTCTTAAACCTTTTTCAGAATTCGTAAACCGCTAAATTTAACAATTTTATCGATCAACAACCTTTTTTCACCATTTGGCCACCTTTTCAACTTTGGTACTGAATACCCTACAAACGTCTAATTTTTCGATAATGACAGTTATAGGTCCCATTAGAACTATAAACTAGCTTTCTTAAACCTTTTCAGAATTCGTAAACCGCTAAATTTAACAATTTTATCGATCAACAACCTTTTTTCACCATTTGGCCACCTTTTCAAATTTTTACTGAATACCCTACAAACGTCTAATTTTTCGAAAACGACAGTTATGGGTCCCATTAGAACTATATACTAGCTATATAAAACCGCTTTCAGAATTCGTAAACCGCTAAATTTACCAATTTTATCGATCAACAACCTTTTTTCACCTTTTGGCCAATTTTTCAAATTTGGTACTGAATACCCTACAAACGTCTAATTTGTCGAAAATGACAGTTACGGGTCCCATTAGAACTATATCCTAGCTATATAAATCCGTTTTCAGAAATCGTAAGCCGCTAAATTTACCAATTTTGTCGATCAACAACCTTTTTTCACCTTTTAACCACTTTTTCAAATTTGGTACTGAATACCGTACAAACGTCTAATTTGTCGAAAGTAGCAGTTATGGGTCCCATTAGAACTATATTCTGGCTATCTAAATCCGTTTTCAGAATTCGTATACCGCTAAATTTACTAATTTTATCGATCAACAACCTTTTTTCACCTTTTGGCCACTTTTTCAAATTTGGTACTGAATACCCTACAAACGTCTAATTTGTCGAAAGTAGCAGTTATGTGTCCCATTAGAACTATATACTAGCTATCTAAATCCGTTTTCAAAATTCTTAAACCGCTAAATTTACCAATTTTATCGATAAACAACCTTTTTTCACCTTTTTGGGCACCTTTTCAAATTCGGTACTGAAAACCCTACAAACGTCTAAATTTTCGTAAATAACAGTTATGGGTCCCATTAGAACTATATTATAGCTATCTAAATCCGTTTTCAGAATTCATAAACCGCTAAATTTACCAATTTTATCGATCAATAACCTTTTTTCACCTTTTTGGCCACTTTTTCAAATTTGGTACTGAATACTTTACAAACGTCTAACTTTTCGAAAATGGCAGTTATATGCCCCTTTAGAACTATATCATAGCTATCTAAATCCGTTTTCAGAATTCGTAAACCGCTAAATTTAACAATTTTATCGATTAACAACCTTTTTTCACCTTTGGCCACTTTTTAAAATTTGGTACTGAATACCCTACAAACGTCTAATTTTTCGAAAATGACAGTTATGGGTGCCATTAGAACTATATTATAGCTATCTAAATCCGTTTTCAGAATTCATAAACCGCTAAATTTACCAATTTTATCGATCAACAACCTTTTTTCACCTTTTTGGCCACTTTTTCAAATTTGGTACTGAAAACCCTACAAACGTCTAATTTTTCGAAAATGACAGTTATGGGTCCCATTAGAACTATATACTGGATTTCTAAAACCGTTTTCAGAATTCGTAAACCGCTAAATTTACCAATTTTATCGATCAACAACCTTTTTTCACCTTTTGGCCACCTTTTCAACTTTGGTACTGAATACCCTACAAACGTCTAAATTTTAGAAAATGACACTTATATGCCTCATTAGAACTGTTTACTAGCTATCTAAATCCGTTTTCAGAATTCACAAACCGCTAAATTTAACAATTTTATCGATCAACAACCTTTTTTCACCTTTTGGCTACTTTTTCAAATTTGGTACTGAATACCCTACAAACGTCTTACTTTTCGAAAATGGCAGTTAAAGGTCCCATTAGAACTATATACTAGCTTTCTAAAACCGTTTCCAGAATTCGTAAACCGCTAAATTTAACAATTTTATCGATCAACAACCTTTTTTCACCTTTTGGCTATTTTTTCAAATTTGGTACTGAATACCCTACAAACGTCTAATTTTTCGAATATGGCAGTTATGGGTCCCATTAGAACTATATTATGGCTATCTAATTCCGTTTTCAGAATTCGTAAACCGCCAAATTTAACAATTTTATCGATCAACAACCTTTTTTCACCTTTTGGCCACTTTTTCAAATTTGGTACTGAATACCCTACAAACGTCTATTTTTTCGAAATTGACAGTTATAGGTCCCATTAGAATTATATACTAGCTATCTAAATCCGTTTTCAGAATTCGTAATCCGCCAAATTTAACAATTTTATCGATCAACTACTTTTTTTCACCTTTTTGGCCACTTTTTCAAATTCGGTACTGAAAACCCTACAAACGTCTAAATTTTCGAAAATGGCAGTTATGGGTCCCATTAGAATTATATTATAGCTATCTAAATCCGTTTTCAGAATTCATAATCCGCTAAATTTACCAATTTTATCGATCAACCCCATTTTTTCACCTTTTTGGCCACTTTTTCAAATTCGGTACTGAAAACCCTACAAACGTCTATCTTTTCGAAAATGACAGTTATGGGTCCCATTAGAATTATATACTAGCTATCTAAATCCGTTTTCAGAATTCATAAACCGCTAAATTTACCAATTTTATCGATCAACAACCTTTATTCACCTTTTGGCCACTTTTTCAAATTCGGTACTGAATACCCTACAAACGTCTAATTTTTCGAAAATGACAGTTATGGGTCCCATTAGAACTATATTATAGCTATCTAAATCCGTTTTCTGAATTCATAAACCGCTAAATTTACCAATTTTATCGATCAACAACCTTTTTTCACCTTTTTGGCCACTTTTTCAAATTCGGTACTGAAAACCCTACAAACGTCTAATTTTTCGAAAATGACAGTTATGGGTCCCATTAGAACTATATACTAGCTTTCTAAAACCGTTTTCAGAATTCGTAAACTGCTAAATTTACCAATTTTATCGATCAACAACCTTTTTTCACCTTTTGGTCACTTTTTCAAATTTGGTACTGAATACCCTACAAACGTCTAATTTTTCGAAAGTAACTGTTATGAGTGCCAGTAGAACTATCTACTGGCTATCTAAATCCGTTTTCAGAATTCGTAAACCGCTAAATTTACCATTTTTATCGATCAACAACCTTTTTTCACCTTTATGTCACTTTTTAAAATTTGGTACTGAATACCCTACAAACGTCTAATTTTTCGAAAATGACAGTTATGGGTCACATTAGAACTATATACTGAATTTCTTAAACCGTTTTCAGAATTTGTAAACCGCTAAATTTACCAATTTTATCAATCAACAACCTTTTTTCACCTTTTTGGCCACTTTTTCAAATTCGGTACTGAAAACCCTAAAAACGTCTAATTTTTCGAAAATGACAGTTATGGGTCCCATTAGAACTATATACTGAATTTCTAAAACCGTTTTCAGAATTTGTAAACCGCTAAATTTACTAATTTTATCGATCAACAACCTTTTTTCACCTTTTGGACACTTTTTCAAAATTTGTACTGAATACCCTACAAACATCTATTTTTTCGAAAATGACAGTTATGGGTCCCATTAAAATTATATACTAGCTATCTAAATCCGTTTTCAGAATTCGTAAGCCGCTAAATTTACCAATTTTATCGATCAACAACCTTTTTTCACCTTTTGGCCACTTTTTAAAATTTGGTACTGAATACTTTACAAACGTCTAACTTTTCGAAAATGGCAGTTATATGCCCCATTAGAACTATATCCTAGCTATCTAAATCGGTTTTCAGAATTCGTAAACCGCTAAATTTACCAATTTTATCGATTAACAACCTTTTTTCACCTTTTGGCCACTTTTTAAAATTTGGTACTGAATACCCTACAGACGTCTAATTTGTCGAAAGTAGAAGTTAAGGATCCCATTAGAACTATATACTAGCTTTCTAAAACCGTTTTCAGAATTCGTAAGCCGCCAAATTTAACAATTTTATCGATCAACAACCTTTTTTCACCATTTGGCCACTTTTTCAAATTTGGTACTGAATACCCTACAAACGTCTAATTTTTTGAAAATGACAGTTACGAGTCCCATTAGAACTATATTATAGCTATCTAAATCCGTTTTCTGAATTCATAAACCGCTAAATTTACCAATTTTATCGATCAACAACCTTTTTTCACCTTTTTGGCCACTTTTTCAAATTCGGTACTGAAAACCCTACAAACGTCTAATTTTTCGAAAATGACAGTTATGGGTCCCATTAGAACTATATACTAGCTTTCTAAAACCGTTTTCAGAATTCGTAAACTGCTAAATTTACCAATTTTATCGATCAACAACCTTTTTTCACCTTTTGGTCACTTTTTCAAATTTGGTACTGAATACCCTACAAACGTCTAATTTTTCGAAAGTAACTGTTATGAGTGCCAGTAGAACTATCTACTGGCTATCTAAATCCGTTTTCAGAATTCGTAAACCGCTAAATTTACCATTTTTATCGATCAACAACCTTTTTTCACCTTTTGGTCACTTTTTAAAATTTGGTACTGAATACTTTACGAACGTCTAACTTTTCGAAAGTGCCAGTTATGGGCCCCATTAGAACTATATTATAGCTATTTAAATCCGTTTTCAGAATTCGTAAGCCGCTAAATTTACCAATTTTATCGATCAACAACCCTTTTTTACCTTTTGGCCACTTTTTAAAATTTGGTACAGAATACCCTACAAACGTCTAAGTTTTCGAAAATGACAGTTAGAGGTCCCATTAGAGCTTTATACTAGCTTTCTTAAACCTTTTTCAGAATTCGTAAACCGCTAAATTTAACAATTTTATCGATCAACAACCTTTTTTCACCATTTGGATACCTTTTCAACTTTGGTAATGAATACCCTACAAACGTCTAATTTGTCGAAAGTAGCAGTTATGGATCCCATTAGAACTATATACTAGCAATCTAAAACCGCTTTCAGAATTCGTAAACCGCTAAATTTACCAATTTTATCGATCAACAACCTTTTTTCACCTTTTGGCCAATTTTTCAAATTTGGTACTGAATACCCAAACGTCTAATTTTTCGAAAATTACAGTTACGGGTCCCATTAGAACTATATCCTAGCTATCTAAATCGGTTTTAAGAATTCGTAAACCGCTAAATTTACCAATTTTATCGATTAACAACCTTTTTTCACCTTTTGGCCACTTTTTAAAATTTGGTACTGAATACCCTACAGACGTCTAATTTGTCGAAAGTAGCAGTTAAAGATCCCATTAGAACTATATACTAGCTTTCTAAAACCGTTTTCAGAATTCGTAAGCCGCTAAATTTAACAATTTTATCGATCAACAACCTTTTTTCACCATTTGGCCACTTTTTCAAATTTGGTACTGAATACCCTACAAACGTCTTAATTTTCGAAAATGACAGTTATATGTCTCATTAGAACTGTATACTAGCTATCTAAATCCGTTTTCAGAATTCATAAACCGCTAAATTTAACAATTTTATCGATCAACAACCTTTTTTCACCTTTTGGCCACTTTTTCAAATTTGGTACTGAATACCCTACAAACGTCTAACTTTTCAAAAATGGCAGTTATAAGTCCCATTAGAACTATATACTAGCTTTCTGAAACCGTTTCCAGAATTCGTAAACCGCTAAATTTAACAATTTTATCGATCAACAACCTTTTTTCACCTTTTGGCTACTTTTTCAAATTTGTTACTGAATACCCTACAAATGTCTAACTTTTCGAAAGTAGCAATTATAGGTCCCATTAGAACTATATTCTAGCTATCTAAATCCGTTTTCAGAATTCGTAAACCGCTAAATTTACCATTTTTATCGATCAACAACCTTTTTTCTCCTTTTGGCCACTTTTTCAAATTTGGTACTGAATACCCTACAAACGTCTAATTTGTCGAAAGTAGCAGTTAAGGATCCCATTAGAACTATATACTAGCTTTCTAAAACCGTTCTCAGAATTCGTAAGCCGCTAAATTTAACAATTTTATCGATCAACAACCTTTTTTCACCTTTTGGCCACTTTTCAAATTTGGTACTGAATACCCTACAAACGTCTAAATTTTCGAAAATGACAGTTATGGGTCCCATTAGAACTATATTATAGCTATCTAAATCGGTTTTCAGAATTCGTAAACCGCTAAATTTACCAATTTTATCGATTAACAACCTTTTTTCACCTTTTGGCCACTTTTTAAAATTTGGTACTGAATACCCTACAGACGTCTAATTTGTCGAAAATAACAGTTAAAGACCCCATTAGAACTATATATTTGCTATCTAAAACCGTTTTCAGAATTCGTAAACCGCTAAATTTACCATTTTTATCGATCAACATCCTTCTTTCTCCTTTTGGCCACTTTTTCAAATTTGGTACTGAATACCCTACAAACGTCAAATTTTTCGAAAATGACAGTTATGGGTCCCATTAGAACTATATTATAGCTATCTAAATCCGTTTTCAGAATTCGTAAGCCGCTAGATTTACCAATTTTATCGATCAACAACCCTTTTTCACCTTTTGGCCACTTTTTAAAATTTGGTACAGAATACCCTACAAACGTCTAAGTTTTCGAAAGTAACAATTATATGTCCCATTAGAGCTATATACTAGCTTTCTAAAACCGTTTTCAGAATTCGTAAGCCGCTAAATTTAACAATTTTATCGATCAACAACCTTTTTTCACCTTTTGGCCACTTTTCAAATTTGGTACTGAATACCCAAACGTCTAATTTTTCGAAAATGACAGTTACGGGTCCCATTAGGACTATGTCCTAGCTATCTAAATCGGTTTTCAGAATTCGTAAACCGCTAAATTTACCAATTTTATCGATTAACAACCTTTTTTCACCTTTTGGCCACTTTTTAAAATTTGGTACTGAATACCCTACAGACGTCTAATTTGTCGAAAGTAGCAGTTAAGGATCCCATTAGAACTACAGTGGTGGCCACGAATTTAAGACACGACATTTCACTTATATATTTCTGATAATTTTTACATCTTATCGAACAAATTTTAGATCCATGTTATTTTTTAAAGATCCTAGTAATGTTATGAAAAAAAATCAACAATAGTTTGTTACCTATATTTAGTTTCCAATTTTTATTTACATATTATACAGATTAATGCAAGTTTAAGCCTGGTCATGAATTTAGGACATAGGCAAAATAAAAGTTAATTCACAAAAGTAAAGCTCAGCTTCATAAAACAATATTAGTATTTGGTGGGAAATCCTTTATTTTGAATCACAGCAGCGCATCTCCTGGGTAAACTTTCAACTAAGGCCATACAGCGCTCCTTTGGAATGGCATACCAAGCCTTTTGAATTTCTTCCCATAAATCAGTCAAATTTTTTGGCTTTACTGCTCGTACATGCTCCTCAACATCATTCCACAAGTTCTCAATTGGATTGAGATCCGGGGATTGAGCTGGCCATTTCAGAACTGTGATATTATTTTCCTCTAAGCAACTCTTCACTAGGCGTGAAGTGTGCTTAGGGTCATTATCATGCATAAATTTCTACATTAGAGGCATGTTGTCTTCAGCGAATGGTATCATGATGCTTGTCAGTATGTTTTTGTAAATATGCTGGTCCATTTTATTGATAATCTTCTGAATGGGACCTACACCATGCCAGGAAAATGCTGCCCACACCATGACATTTCCACCACCATGCTTAACCGTTTTAAGGGTGTACTTTGGGTGATGCTCCAGGTTTGGAGGACGCCATACGTACTGTTTTCCATCAGAACCAAAGCGACAAAACTTCGACTCGTCGCTCCAAAGTATATTTTTCCAAAATGTCATCGGCTTATTGAGATTTTCTCTTGAAAACGCTAGTCGGGATTTAATATTTTTTTTTGACACAAGTGGTTTACGTTGTGCAATACACCCACGTAAGTTCTTCTCATTCAGACGTCTTCTTATTGTCCTGGACGATATATTAATACCAAAATCCGATGAAATCTCATTTTTAATTTTACTTGAGCTCTTGAAAGGATCTTTAGCAGCTGATTTATAAATTAAGCTATCCTCCCTGGGTGTAGTTTTTCGGGCTCTAGGGTGCTGTTTGACATTTTTGGTAGTGCCATGTTGCTTGATGTGTTCCAGTGCATTGTAAATCTTGGATCTGGAACATTTTAGTAGCTTGGAAATTTCCATTACTGTTTTTCCATCAGTATTCATTTGTTGGATCAATTTTCGCTCGGCATCCGAACTCCAAGTACCTCTGGCCATTTCTAACTAAATATTTTGATGTATTCTAACATTAAATGGAATAAAACATTCATTACTTACCTTTTAGCTTCAAAAAACACCAAAAAATCACTTAAAACCCAAATATTTCTTATATGTTTTAAATTCGTGACCAGCTTCAAAAGCACGTTTTTACGAAAATATAATAAAAACAGCAACAAAATGTATACACAAACAAAACCAAATAACGGTAATTGATCTTAACATTACAGGGTACACTGAAAAATTAACAAAATCTAATTTTATATTGCAGGGTTGTAATAATTATCACAACTTAGTTCGTTACATGTCGTGTCTTAAATTCGTGGCCACCACTGTATATATTAGCTTTCAAATACCGTTTTCAGAATTCGTAAGCCGCTAAATTTAACAATTTTATCGATCAACAACCTTTTTTCACCTTTTGGCCACTTTTTCAAATTTGGTACTGAATACCCAAACGTCTAATTTTCGAAAATGACAGTTATGGGCCCATCAGAACTATATTATAGCTATCTAAATCCGTTTTCAGAATTCGTAAACCGCTAAATTTACCAATTTTATCGATTAACAACCTTTTTTCACCTTTTTGGCCACTTTTTCAAATTTGGTACTGAAAACCCTACAAACGTCTAATTTTTCGAAAATGACAGTAATGGATCCCATTAGAACTATATACTGGATTTCTAAAACCGTTTTCAGAATTTGTAAACCGCTAAATTTACCAATTTAATCGGTCAACAACCTTTTTCACCTTTTGGCCACTTTTTCAAATTTGGTACTGAATACCCAAACGTCTAATTTTCGAAAATGACAGTTATGGGCCCATTAGAACTATATTATAGCTATCTAAATCCGTTTTCAGAATTCGAAAACCGCTAAATTTACCAATTTTATCGATCAACAACCTTTTTTCACCTTTTTGGCCACTTTTTCAAATTTGGTACTGAAAACCCTACAAACGTCTAATTTTTCGAAAATGACAGTTATGGATCCCATTAGAACTATATACTGGATTTCTAAATTCGTTTTCAGAATTCGTAATCCGCCAAATTTAACAATTTTATCGATCAACAACCTTTTTTCACCATTTGGAAACTTTTTCAAATTTGGTACTGAATACCCTACAAACGTCAAATTTTTCGAAAATGACAGTTATGAGTCCCATTAGAACTATATTGTAGCTATCTAAATCCGTTTTCAGAATTCGTAAACCGCTAAATTTACCAATTTTATCGATCAACAACCTTTTTTCACCTTTTTGGCCACTTTTTCAAATTCGGTACTGAAAACCCTACAAACGTCTAATTTTTCGAAAATGACAGTTATGGGTCCCATTAGATTTATATTAGAGCTATCTAAATCCATTTTCAGAATTCGTAAACCGCTAAATTTACCATTTTTATCGATCAACAACCTTTTTTCACCTTTTGGTCACTTTTTAAAATTTGGTACTGAATACTTTACAAACGTCTAACTTTTCAAAAATGGCAGTTATGGGCCCCATTAGAACTATACTATAGCTATCTAAATCCGTTTTCAGAATTCGTAAGCCGCTAAATTTACCAATTTTATCGATCAACAACCTTTTTTCACCTTTTGGCCACTTTTTAAAATTTGGTACTGAATACTTTACAAACGTCTAACTTTTCAAAAATGGCAGTTATGGGCCCCATTAGAACTATATTATAGCTATCTAAATCCGTTTTTAGAATTCGTAAGCCGCTAAATTTACCAATTTTATCGATCAACAACCTTTTTTCACCTTTTGGCCACTTTTTAAAATTTGGTACAGAATACCCTACAAACGTCTAAGTTTTCGAAAATGGCAGTTATATGCCTCATTAGAACTGTTTACTAGCTATCTAAATCCGTTTTCAGAATTCATAAACCGCTAAATTTAACAATTTTATCGATCAACAACCTTTTTTCACCTTTTGGCAACTTTTTCTAATTTGGTACTGAATACCCTACAAACGTCTAACTTTTCAAAAATGGCAGTTATGGGTCCCATTAGAGCTTTATACTATCTTTCTGAAACCGTTTCCAGAATTCGTAAACCGCTAAATCTAACAATTTTATCGATCGACAACCTATTTTCACCTTTTGGCTACTTTTTCAAATTTTTTACTGAATGCCCTGCAAACGTCTAACTTTTCGAAAGTAACAATTATAGGTCCAATTAGAACTATATTCTAGCTATCTAAATCCGTTTTCAGAGTTCGTTAACCGCTAAATTTACCATTTTTATCGATCAACAACCTTTTTTCTCCTTTTGGCCACTTTTTCAAATTTGGTACTGAATACCCTACAAACGTCTAATTTTTCGAAAATGACAGTTATGGGTCCCATTAGAACTATATTCTAGCTATCTAAATCGGTTTTCAGAATTCGTAAACCGCTAAATTTAACAATTTTATCGATCAACAACCTTTTTTTACCTTTTGGCTACTTTTTCAAATTTGGTACTGAATACCCTACAAACGTCTAACTTTTCGAAAGTAACAATTATAGGTCCCGTTAGAACTGTATTCTAGCTATCTAAATCCGTTTTCAGAATTCGTAAACCGCTAAATTTAACAATTTTATCGATCAACAACCTTTTTTCACCTTTTGGCCACTTTTTCAAATTTGGTACTGAATACCCTACAAACGTAGAATTTTTCGAAAATGACAGTTATGGGTCCCATTAGAACTATGCCCTAGCTATATAAATCGGTTTGCAGAATTCGTAAACCGCTAAATTTACCAATTTTATCGATTAACAACCTTTTTTCACCTTTTGGCCACTTTTTCAAATTTGGTACTGAATACCCTACAAACGTAGAATTTTTCGAAAATGACAGTTATGGGTCCCATTAGAACTATGTCCTAGCTATATAAATCGGTTTTCAGAATTCGTAAACCGCTAAATTTACCAATTTTATCGATTAACAACCTTTTTTCACATTTTGGCCACTTTTTAAAATTTGGTACTGTATACCCTACAAACGTCTAATTTTTCGAAAGTTACAGTTATATACCTCATTAGAGCTGTTTACTAGCTATCTAAATCTGTTTTCAGAATTCGTAAACCGCTAAATTTAACAATTTTATCGATTAACAACCTTTTTTCACCATTTGGCCACCTTTTCAAATTTGGTACTGAATACCCTACAAACGTCTAAATTTTCGAAAATGACAGTTATATGTTTCATTAGAGCTGTTAACTTGCTATCTAAATCCGTTTTCAGAATTCGTAAACCGCTAAATTTACCAATTTTATCGATCAACAACTTTTTTTCACCTTTTGGCCACTTTTTCAAATTTGGTACTGAATACCCTACAAACGTCTAAGTTTTCGAAAATGACAGTTATGGGTCCCATTAGAACTATGTCCTAGCTATATAAATCGGTTTTCAGAATTCGTAAACCGCTAAATTTACCAATTTTATCGATTAACAACCTTTTTTCACCTTTTGGCCACTTTTTCAAATTTGGTACTGAATACCCTACAAACGTAGAATTTTTCGAAAATGACAGTTATGGGTCCCATTAGAACTATGTCCTAGCTATATAAATCGGTTTTCAGAATTCGTAAACCGCTAAATTTACCAATTTTATCGATTAACAACCTTTTTTCACATTTTGGCCACTTTTTAAAATTTGGTACTGTATACCCTACAAACGTCTAATTTTTCGAAAGTTACAGTTATATACCTCATTAGAGCTGTTTACTAGCTATCTAAATCTGTTTTCAGAATTCGTAAACCGCTAAATTTAACAATTTTATCGATTAACAACCTTTTTTCACCATTTGGCCACCTTTTAAAATTTGGTACAGAATACCCTACAAACGTCTAAATTTTCGAAAATAGCAGTTATATGCCTCATTAGAACTGTTCACTAGCTATCTAAATCCGTTTTCAAAATTCTTAAACCGCTAAATTTACCATTTTTATCGATCAACACCCTTTTTTCACCTTTATGTCACTTTTTAAAATTTGGTACTGAATACTTTACAAACGTCTAACTTTTCGAAAATGGCAGCTATGGGCCCCATTAGAACTATATTATGGCTATCTAAATCCGTTTTTAGAATTCGTAAGCCGCTAAATTTACCAATTTTATCGATAAAAGTAGATGGGTAATGGGGACCTTAGACATCAAAGGATGCCGCCGCCGCTTTTCCAATTGGAATGAGGACAAAGCAAGCGGACATGTAATGTGCATTTCCAATTGGATTGTGTGTGTTGTGAGAGTGAGAGAGATTATTGAGAGAGAGAGAATGTTAGTTAGTGTGAGAGAGTGTTGTCAGGTAGATTTGTGTGTGTTAAGTTTTTGAGGGTTGATTATGTGGGTGATGGAAGAAAACCTGTTTTAGTGCAACACCTGTTGTGTTTCTGAAGATCAAGATGGTTGAAATGTGTGTTTTCTTTCTTTTTGATTGGTGGTTGGTTTTATGTTGGTTATGGTGGAGAGAGATGTTTGTATATTTTTGTTGGTGTATTGGTGTTAATTTTTCTATGATTGTTTACTTTCTATAGATTTTTCTTTTCTGGATGGGATTTTCCAGCATAAAATATTTTGTTAGAGGAATATTTGTTGAATGATATTCCAATTGGATTTTCTATCAGTAAATTTCATTGACTTTGATATTTCTTTCGTTTGTTAAAAGTGTATGCGGTGCATTAGTAACTATGAGTTTCATTGGTTTCATTAGGAATGAATAGTATTTGTAGAAACATGACAAAGGCAATGATTTTTTTTATTGACAAAAAAAAAAAAAAAAAAAAAAAAAATGTAAAATATTTCTATTAGATGTATTACATTATATAATTATTTGAACTTAAGTCGCAAATGTAGGAACAGTTGATAAAACGTTTTCTATGGTTAGAATCGACCATCGCCATATTTTCATATTCATCAATCATTCCATTAAAATAGCTCCTCGTAAGTAAATTTTCCTGAAAAACACATTCTTGAAAATCATATAAAAATGGTTCTATTACACAGAAAAAACATATATTTAAAAATTTTGTTCATAAATATCAAGAATCGAACATGAATTTTTTTCCCAAAACTTTTTCATAAAAAAATAAAATTTGGTTCATACATATTATTAAATTGTTCTTTCTGAAAATTTTAGGAATTTTGTAAAAAATTTGATTTATTTGTATAATATTATAATGCAAATGATAAATAAAAATAGTTATGATAGAAAATATTCTCAAAAAATTGCAATTTTCAAGAAAAAGTTGTTATAAAATAATGTTTATAAAATTTTATTAAACAGTGATTCTATTTTGTTGAAAGATCCCTATATGTACCTAAAATTAAAATAAAAACTAATATTTTTCCAAAGAAATTTTCAAACATTTCTTTAGAACTGAAAATATTAAGGGCCTTATTCTGTAAAACGAAACGAAAATACGTTATGAATTTTATATTAAAAACAATAAATAAATTTAAATTTATTTGTTGTTTTCAACACAAATTGTCGGAACGAATTTTCGTTTAGCTTTACAGAATAAGGCTATAAATAAAATTTAAAAAAATAGTTTAAGTCTTCTTGACTTTTGATTCATATAGAAAAAAGTTTTAATATTTAAGAAATTATTCTTAAATATTATGAGCTAAAATCAATGAAACTAAATTTTTATATTTATGTACAAACCTTTTTCTGTGTATACTTTTATATGATATTTTCTTTATAAACTAATATTATTTTTCTACACACTATTACTTAAACAAATTCCATGAATCCTAAAACATGAATAAAATTCTGTTTAGAAGCTAAGGAAAAAAAAATATATATAATAAAAAAAAAAAAACTTATTTCAGTTTGAAATATATTGTCAAAATGCGTCTTTGAGTATTCATCGCAAAAAATGACATTTTCTTTTCTCTATGTGATTATCAAATTGAAAATATATTTTGTTTGAGAAACAATATTTTTGTAAAAAAAAAAAAAAAAAAAAAAAAAAAATCCAACTAGAATTTCTTGATAATGTAAATTATTGAGATAGATAGAGAGAGAGAGAGAGAGAGAGAGTAATTCAGTTATGTATGTATTTAAGTTTTGAAAAATAATTTTTCGGGTAACACAATAACAATTTCTAAGATTTGATAAAGGTTTTTCTCATGGCTTTCTCTCGAGTATTACTTGTACTCTCTACAGATGGATTTTACAATTGAGAATAAATTTAAAACAATATCTGTGAATTGGAAATATATGTGGTACAAGAAATTCTTTATAGACATTTTTTAGTTTATTTCCAGTTTTAATGGAAATAAACCAATTTATTCAGTTTAGACAAGAATTTAGTTTTGACAGAGTCAATGTGTGTACATATTATTTACTTCTGCTTTCGAACAGTAATTTATTTTGTAATATTATACTTTGTTTTGAATTAG
The DNA here is from genome assembly GCA_951394005.1 of Protophormia terraenovae. NCBI lineage: Eukaryota > Metazoa > Arthropoda > Insecta > Diptera > Calliphoridae > Protophormia > Protophormia terraenovae. The sequence continues at coordinate 17,150,770 of OX596078.1, forward strand.
CTGGTTACATTTATAATCTAAGTACACTTTTAACTAATGTCATAATCTATGGTTTCAACCAAAGACCTTTTTCTATATGACTTGATAACATTATTGTTACATAAATTAAAATCGAAGTGTATTAAACCTCTCATACCTACCCAGGTATCTATTAAACAACATTATTTTTATAATTATATGCAATAATTTCATTATTTTTTTTATTTATTTATTTTTTTTTTTTTTTTTTCTTAACTTATTTTAGAAAAGTTTTACTTAAAATAAAAATTTATAGGTATTAATGATATAACTATCAGCAAAAAGAGAGACTTTTAAATATATATTTTTTGTTAATAAATAGTATTCTAGTACATGAGTAATTAAAATGTATTTTATTGTAGCATTCTTATACTAAATAGGTATTTTGCTTATACCCAAGATTTACTATACTTTTATTATAATTATTCAAAAATATTAATATGAATTAATACTAATACTAAATCCAAGTGTATATTTGAAGTTTTTTTTATTCACAATATATTTTAAATATATAATAATTTTTTTTTTTTGTTTATTATGAATAGTTTTTTGGATCTTATATTCCTCTCTTCATATAATAATTTTAATAATCTTGAGCTATATTAAATATTATTTTATTCTTTTGAATAAACGAGTTACGGGTACAAGGAGAGGGTTTAGTTTTTGTCCAAACAAATAACTTATATAAAAAGCGTTATAAACTGATATCTATTTGATAAGATTTAGGATTGTACTTAAGTTTATATAAACCTTTTAATTTATGTTAAACTAAAACACCGGGTTAGCTTTGATTATTAGTAATAATTTTTGCCGATCAATAACTTGTTGGACTATTTACATTTCCCATTATCTTTGCTTGTATTTACACTAAAAAGATTTTATTATTATCAATGATCATTATGTACATAATTACTATTATTTAAATATAAAATCACAAACAGTTATGCTTTAAATTCACAGTACATTAATGGACGACGATGTAAAAAAAAAAAAAAAAATAAAAAAAAATATATATATATATATATATACAAAATAATGCTAACAGTTTATAACTAATAAAATGAATCTTTTTTTTTTCTGTTTCTACATGTATAATGTTTAGCTACAAATTTTCATATTACTTTTATACGCACGATTATTATCGATAAAATATTAACCCATCGTTTATATGGAAAATTATCATATCGCAATATTTTTAATTGAGAGTAAGAGGTGCGTATAATACTTGGAAAAATAGGGATTTAAAATTTCGTAAATTTCGTATATTTTCGTAAAAAACTTTTTCCTTGCATATATATCAATATATACAATATTAAATTTAGGAAATAGTTCTAATAACTGTTTGAAATAAGTACACTATTATTTCTTTACTAAAGAAAAAGAAAATGTATAAAGACTCACTAATCAATCAAACTTCTATCAATTCCCTTAAAACTAATGGCTTAACCTCATTAAAAAGTTGTGAAAAAATTGCTAATAGAAAATATGATGATCTACTCCAATCATCATTTAAGCCAGTCTATACCATGAATGATATATTCCACAGAGAAGATGAACGTCTAAAGACATTCAAATGTTGGCCATTACCTTAGTTGGATAAGAATCAATTGGCTATGACGGGAATGTTTTACACTGGCAAAAGAGATAGAACCAAATGTTATTTTTGTGAAGTTGAAATTTTTTGTTGGGAGCGTGTTGATCTACCTATATCTGAGCATTTGCGCTGGTCGCCAAATTGTCCTCTATTAAGAAGACGTGCTACCAATAATATACCAATACACTTTGAGTCTTTGGAAAAAGTCTTACCTCCACCTAGCTATGATATATGTGGTCTAAGTAAAGGTATTGAAAAGCGTCACAACGCTTTTCCTGAGGGTATAATCCCATCTGAAAAAATTCCGTCAGCATCACCAACAACAGTTAGCATCAATTATAATGGTATTAGTACAAAAAATCAAAATCCCAATTTATGTCATCCGGAATTTGTGGAATATGAAATTGAATCACCACACCTAAGTACATTTAGTGCTGTGTCCAGAAAGCCGAAAAGTATTTTGTTCCAATCATCAGATTTCAAAAAATACATGTTTATAATTATTTTTCAATTCATATTGTTCTTACTTATTTGCATATTCTTTTGCAGATTTTTGCATAAACGTCTTTAATATATTTCTTTTTTTTTTAATACGATTTGAACTCATAATCTTATATATGTGAATTATACAAAATCTTAAATTTTTCTAATAAGTATTATATTATACCCCAATATGATTATTTAATAAAAATTGATTATGAAAACATTAGAAATTTTTAAATTTTGTACTAAAAACCATGCTTTTATTTATTTATAATTGAAATACATTTGTATCACAAATTTTATTTCATTTGTATCTTTTTCAAAACATAATATATTCTATAGTGAAGAACTAGATAAAGTTATGAACAGATCTGGTAAAATCCAAAATATTAACAATAAATTAAAGGTTTTTTTTTTAAGTTTAATAAGGAAATCAGTTGTAAAAATCAAAATATTTAAAAGGTGGTGCGATAGAAAATATTTAGATAACACAAATGTAATACGTCATACTAAATTTTAATTATATAATTTATTTGAGCTCTTTATTTGTTGCTCTATAATTTTAATATTTTTGTCTTTTGCATACATAGGTATCTTAAACTAAAATATAATATTTTTTATAATTTTTCATCATTTACTTGAACCCCTAAAAGTACAGGGGATGAAAGATTATCCGTAGATTTACTATTACAATATTTATTCTTAATGTAAATAGAACATAAAACTAGAATACAAATCGAAATAACAAAAAGTGATATGTCTCCTGACACTCTCTTAACCTTTATATTATTTAGCTCACTTTTTATAATATCAACATCAATATGCAGTATCCCAATATGTTTGCTATTGTTTAAAATTTTTGCAGTAACTGGTTTTACAATTCTATTATTAATTTTAAGGTAATCTAACAGCCAAGATGATGTCAGAATAGATGATTTTTGTTTTGATGTAAAATATGCCGAAGAATATAACGTGGTTCCTTTGTGTTTTGCAATACAGCCTGATGGTAAAGTTAACAAACCCTTTAAAGGTAGCATTATCGAACTGCAATTATGATTATCACAGTCCACACTTAGTGTGAATGTATCAAAAACAGTAAATAACCACTGATTTTCTGTTGATAATTTAGACCAAACATTTTTCTTTTCGACTTCTTCAAAATTACATTCAGCATGCCTTGACTGTTTTAGTGCAGAAATTTCACATGTTCGTTCAACAGCTGATTTCCATAAAAAATTATTTTTACAATAAAATTGGTTATCATTGTTTTTAGTACATGCATTAAGTTGTAATTGAGACATCAAAAAAAACAAATTATTTGCAAAGTTATACAATATGTAGTTATCATCCACCAAAGTAATCACTGTACTATTATCAACATTAACTGGTAGTTGAATTATTTTGTAAACTTCAGAGCTATGACTGGTAACTAATGGTATTTCAGCTTGTATAACAACTCTATTTTCTATCATAAAGTCATTTACTTTGATAGAATTCAAAATTTTCTTTAATTTAGTATCGGTGAGTTGTCCAGGAAAAATCAAATTATTTGGTAAGAATTTTTTAATATTTAATAATTCGACTTGTAATTGGTTAAATGTAAAAAGATCTGTATTAATATATCCACGGTTTGTATCAATTAATAGATTTGTAAAAGATGATTGAACTTTATTAAAGTTATCTACTATTAAATTTAGTTGCCCTATCATTACTTGAAACAACCGTTCTGCATTTGTTCTATTTTGACCTTCATCGCTATTAATCAGTTTCAGCAGTTCATCAATTTTAATAATGCTTGCATTTAGCTCATTAGTAGTGTTTTTTAATATGTTATTTGTAGAATCTATAACTGATATGTGTTGAGTCATAAGCTGATTCAAATCTAGCTGGTTGTTAAAATAATTTTTTATTTTTTTTGCAGAGTTTGGTGATCTTTGTTAATCACATCTCCTAAAAATGTTTTTGATTTTAGAAATAAATTGTCTTGCTGCAAAGAATAATATATTTTATCGAATCCTTGTTTCAGCAATTCACATATCCCTTTACCATATTTATTCATTGAGCAATCATTTTTTATAACATTTATTATGATTTTTATTTTCTTCAGTTCATCGTGAAATTCATAGTAGTCATAGTAAATAAATAGAGTCCATTTTGAATTAATTAAGTTTATTCTTCCTAGATTATCAAAATATAATGCAGTGTTTGATGGTATTTCTTGAACTCTAATATTAGTATTATATTTCGACAATGCAACATTTAGTCGCACATTTGTCACGAGATATATTAAGAAGCAAATTTGGTAATAATTTATAAAATTCATAATCTTTAGCTGTTGTTTATTTATTAAGTTTTACTTTCATACTAAAGTTTCTTTTATTTTCTGCTTTAGCCAAGCCTTTAAAAATATTATCATTAATTTTTAGAATGATATCTAAACGAATTGTCAAATAAACTATCAGGTCTCATAAGGGATAACATCGTTAAACACTCATATTTCATATTAAGTAGTATTTTAAATTGATTCCCTATTTCAAAGTTCAAAGGCCGCATTTCGGATTGCACACAAATTTTGAAGCTTAAACCTGTTGCCTGGTGATCACTAATCATAAATTATATTCCATAGTAGCTATAAGATACCAGAAGATCAGGTCTTATATTTAATATCAGCTAGCAGGTCTGATACTAAATACCAGATATCAACCACCAGGTCTGATATGAAACATCAGCTATTAGCTCTGATATGAGGTACCACATACCAACCACCAGCTCTGATATGAAATATCAGCTACCAGGTCTGATATTTAATATCAGCTCTGATATGAAATATCAGCTACCAGGTCTGATATGAAATACCAGCTATCAGGTCTGATATGAAATACCAGATATCAACCACCAGGTCTGATATGAAACATCAGCTATCAGCTCTGATATGAGGTACCACATACCAACCACCAGCTCTGATATGAAACATCAGCTATAAGCTCTGATATGAGGTACCACATACCAACCACCAGCTCTGATATGAAATATCAGCTATCAGCTCTGATATGAAATACCTGATATCAGCTACCAGGTGTGATATGATATATCATTTGGTAGCAGGACTATAAGACCTGACAACTGATATCTAGTATTTCATATAAGACCTGGTCCCATTTGAAACTGAAGGAGCACATGAATTTGGAACATGGAACCTCAATGGAAAATTCCGTTAGCGGTCAGCATGAAGCATATCGAATTTGTGGAAAAAGTATTAAAAAAAAAAAAAAAAAAACAATTTTGTGACAAAGTTTTCATGAGTTCAAGAAAACTCATTGAATATAAAGTTACCCATAAAAATCTTACTCCTTCTACATCATCACATAGACATTGCAAGGAATGTATTCAAGTGATTCCAACTTCCTCCAACGACTCTCACATAAATCAACATAAGGTAAATTGTGAAGCAATGAAATGAACGTATTGAAGCATATTCTTTCTTAAATAGAAAGGTGGAACTTTTGATGCCAGAATAATTTTTTAATACTGTGAAAGATGTTGTTTTTGAACAAATGATACAATGTAGGTTTATGTGGGCCTTCAAAATTGTTTTTTTTTTTAATACTTTTTCCACAAATTCGATATGCTTCATGCTGACCGCTAACGGAATTATCCATTGAGGTTCCATGTTCCAAATTCATGTGCTCCTTCAGTTTCAAATGGGACCAGGTCTTATATGAAATACTAGATATCAGTTGTCAGGTCTTATAGTCCTGCTACCAAATGATATATCATATCACACCTGGTAGCTGATATCAGGTATTTCATATCAGAGCTGATAGCTGATATTTCATATCAGAGCTGGTGGTTGGTATGTGGTACCTCATATCAGAGCTTATAGCTGATGTTTCATATCAGAGCTGGTGGTTGGTATGTGGTACCTCATATCAGAGCTGATAGCTGATGTTTCATATCAGACCTGGTGGTTGATATCTGGTATTTCATATCAGACCTGATAGCTGGTATTTCATATCAGACCTGGTAGCTGATATTTCATATCAGAGCTGATATTAAATATCAGACCTGGTAGCTGATATTTCATATCAGAGCTGGTGGTTGGTA
>OX596079.1:0-57521 GCA_951394005.1 Protophormia terraenovae
AATATGAATTTGAAGTAGTTAAGTGATATATTTTTGCATATAAAAAATAATGTTCTTTTATTGCTCAAATGAAATTTCACTTAAATTACAACATTTCTTGCCAATATCTGATTTTAACTGAAAATTATTCACTAGCATTAACATAAATTAATTTATGAGTATTAAAAGAATATAAACATTACGGGTTTTTGCATTTTAATAATCATCCGGTATTTTGTAATACTTATAAACGTTAAATCTGGCAACTATATTTGTGAATGTTAAATCAATTGAGTGTGCATTCTTGTACGAATGAACACACAGAAAAAAAAAACGATAATGATGTATTTTGTTTGTGTAAAAGGGATGATAAGAGACAGATGTTTTTGCAAAGGGAGAAAATAACAAATAAGAAATATCATACAGCTGCTAAGTAAAAAGAAGCAATTAAAGAAATATAAAAGAAAAGATATACATATGTATGTATGTGTCTGCATACTCATTGTACTGCAAACATACATTCAAACATATGAATTCATGCTACATTTATCACTTTTTTATATACACAGAAAATATTTTTACATTTATGGAATGTGAATTTATTTTAACATACTAAATTTCAGAAATGTATTACAAATTTATTCCCTAAAATGTTTTCTTTTTTTTCCTAAATATAGCTATAATTTTAGGTATTTTTCCGAAATGCTGGATTTTGTTTTATTAAATTTTTAAATTAAATCGTTAAAAAGTAAAATCGTTTAAAACTAAAAATTTTCGCAATTTTAAAAATTTACAATTTACTTTATATTTAAGAAAGTATTTTCAAAAATTGATTTTGTTTTAGAAATTTTAATAAGAATTTGAAAATATGTTTGTGTGTATTATTTTTCGTACAAATAATGATAAAACATTTTGTTATTATTATCTGTAAAACACAAATACAATTAAAATAAAAATAATTTTATAAAAATGAATTTTATGTAAATAATATGAACATACAAAAATAAATGTATGTACATATATAGAACAGCAAATTAACATGCCTAATACTAAGAAAAAGAAATTCTCTGTAATTTTATATCAAAATACAAACTCGATTAAGAAAACAAACAAAAAGAAAGACTAACGGCACACATTAAAAAAGAAAAAAACACAAAAGTATGTATACCTACTTAAATTCCTTCGCCAGTATACACACGAAGCACAAAATGCATAGTAAAAAAATACAACAACTTTTTTCTTTGAATACATGAAATTAATGTTAAGCCTATTGTGTGTGTTTGTCATTATGTATACTAAATCAAAGTACAATGGTATTTAACTTTGGCAACAAATAAGGATAGAAAAATGTGTATTTTTAGAAAATATTAACTATTATACAAAAAAAAAAAAAAAAAAAAAAATAAAAATAAAATAATTGATTTGTAAAATTATATCATAATTAGAATGAATTTATTTGTATTATTTTTATTTTTGATAAGCATAAGTAAAAATACATATTCTTTTATTAATTTGTATATATGTACATATATAATAAAAATAAATTTGTGTACATATATGTTCCTTAAAATTATTCTAAAAATTGTTCACTCTGTAAATTCAAACAAAACACAAGATAGATAGAGAGTGAGAGAGAGAAATAACAACTATACAGGGAGAATAACGAAAACATGAGTATGTACACACACATAAACTCCTTCGTTTTTATAAACACGAACATAAAAAAACAACAACCAAAACTTGTTTTGTTACTTTTTTCTGGCTAAAGCAAACTAAATCAGTACACATATATTTTTGTTTCTTTTTTTCTTTGTACACAAAAAGGAATTAAACCAAAATGTATACGAAATTAAAATTTAGCAAAAAAGAACAATGAATTTGACATTTTCAAATAATAAAATTTACAACCGTATTTTATTATACAAAAAGATGAAAGAAATTTGTTCTCTTTTTGAAGAAAAATTTGTCGTCCTGAAAAGGACGGATTGTTTCTTTTGTTTTTGTATACGATGGTCCGTTTGTAATTTACTGTTAATGTTGTTTTCGAATAATTTAGGCCTTCTTTTCTGTTTTCTTGGGCAAAAGTACAGCTTGAATGTTTGGCAAAACACCACCTTGAGCAATAGTAACACCAGATAATAATTTGTTCAATTCTTCATCATTACGAATGGCCAATTGTAAATGACGGGGGATAATTCTGGTCTTTTTGTTGTCACGGGCAGCATTACCAGCTAACTCAAGAACTTCAGCAGCCAAATATTCCATAACGGCGGCTAAATATACAGGAGCACCGGCACCAACACGTTCAGCATAATTTCCCTTACGTAGCAAACGGTGAATACGACCGACGGGAAATTGTAAACCAGCACGGTTTGAACGGGACTTTGCCTTGCCTTTAACTTTACCACCTTTACCACGACCAGACATTTTTCACTTTATTTTTATTTTTTAAAACACTTCACTTTAGCACTTAACACACAAAACTGATATCGTTTGCTACTAAATTAATGGGTATTTATACTTTTTGAGAAATAAAAATCTTGCATGAGGGTTGATTGTGTATATACAAACTAAGTAGACAACCATATGACTCGCTTGGATGGAAAAAAGTATATAAAGAGCACAATTGTGTATGAAATTTAAAAATTGTGAACAGTGTTAAAAGTGTTTGTGAAGTGAAAACATCTAAAAAAAATAAAAATTGTGAAAAATGCCTCCTAAAGCCAGTGGTAAAGCAACTAAAAAGGCCGGCAAAGCCCAAAAGAATATTACCAAAAGTGATAAGAGCCGCAAGCGCAAACGTAAGGAAAGTTATGCCATCTACATTTACAAAGTGTTGAAACAAGTACATCCCGATACTGGTATTTCCTCAAAGGCTATGAGTATCATGAACAGTTTTGTTAATGATATTTTCGAACGTATTGCCGCTGAAGCATCTCGTTTAGCTCAATACAACAAACGTTCAACCATCACCAGTCGGGAAATTCAAACTGCTGTCCGTCTTTTATTACCCGGTGAATTGGCTAAGCACGCTGTCAGTGAAGGTACAAAGGCCGTTACCAAATACACCAGCTCCAAGTAAATTTTATTTACACAAAATCTCGACTCCTTTTCTTCGTAATCATAAAAGGCCCTTTTCAGGGCCACAAAATATATTACAAAAGAGTTTTAATTTGTTATCAAGCGTTTTTAGTGTAATTCTATAAAAAAATGATAATAATATGTGAGAATAATTCGGAAAAAAATTTAAATTAAAAAATAAATATAATAATATGATTTATTATATTTGTTTTTTATTTAGAAAAAACTTTATTTCGAACTACAAACGAAAATTTGTGTGAAAATTTCTTTAATGAACTATTTGTATATAATTTAAAGTTTTTAAACCATATAATGAGAATAGATTTGTTCAAAAATCACTTATGTAGGTAAATTGTATTTTTCTAAATAAATACATATGTATGTATATAAAGATTAACTCATTAAAAAGTTATTTATGCTGCCGTCTACCTACCTATATACAATGTATGTACATATTTGGATTTAACAAATTTTAACACTACATTGTGTTTTGCTGTCGGCATTTAATACATTTGTATGTAATTTTCCTTGTATATACTAATAAAATTGTTAATCCATCCTAATATTAGTTTTATTGCCTTTTGTATAAGAAAAAAAAAAAAAAAAAACGTTTTTAAACTATATTTTTAATGTAAATTTTAAAATAATTATATGTAAAATTTAAAAATACAAACAAATTTATTAAAATTTTTCATTTCTTATTTTCAATTTTATGAAAATACAAAATATTTTCCACTTTATTTAAAGAAAGTCAATTGGATTTAACAAATTTTAATATTACATTGTGTTTTGCCGTCGGCATTTAGTACAAATTACATGTGTGTATTCTTCTTTGTAAATACTAATAAAATTGTTAATTCACCCTAATTTTGATTTTACTACCTATTTTGGGTTTAAAACTATTTTATAATTTTTATTTTAAAATGATTTTTTATTTATTTAAAATCTTTATAAAAATAAAAAATAATAAATTTACTAAAATCTTCTATTTTTTATTCTTCAATTTTTTTTGAAAATACAAAATATTTTTATTATACCTATTTAAAGAAAAATAATTAAATAATAAACGTATTTTATAGTATTTTTTTTTTTTTTATTTAATTTTTTTAAAGCTATTTCTTATACATTTCTTTTATAAAATTTCATATAACTGAAAAATTCGAAATTTTTAAGTAAAAAAAATGATAATCACAAGATTTAATTTTTATATTTCTCACAATATCAAAAATTTATGTAAATTTTATTTTTTGTAATATTTTTTTCTGCGCATTATGCGTATTCAATTATATGAAAATAATTTTTAATTAAAATAAAAAGCAACGAGAGCAGTTTTCAGTAATGAAAATAAAAATTTATTATATTTAGCCGTCGGTAAAACTTCATTGTGAGTAAAAAATCTAATTTATTTCAGTGTCTTTTTTTAATTCTTTTATAAAAAATTTTTCTCTTTTTGTAGTAATATTTGAATAGCTTTAATTATTATTTATTTTTAATTTTTATTATTTCTTTATTTTTATCACTAAAACATTATATAAAATAAATATTATGAAATAGTTAATAAATAATATCTAACTATAAAATAGTAGTAAACATTTTAAATTCTTTCCTAAAAATAACAAAACCTAAAAGAAAACCAAATCAATTTGAAATTTCGAATTTTCTACATAAAACTTACAATAATTCTAACAAAATAAAAAAGAAATTATTAAAATGATTTTAGATTAAAAATAAAAAAATTATTGCGCTCATGAATGAACATACAATAATTTCAATTATCAGACAATAGGAAAATTTTTAGAGAATATTTATAAAAAAATGTGTCACATAAAAAGAAAATAAAAATATTTTCCTAACGATTATAATTTCTAAATTTCTTTTATTGTATTAAATTTTAGGTAAAAAGTAAAATACGAACATTTAAAATAAAAAAAAAAAATTAAATAAAAAATCAGTTGAATTAACAAAAATCTTAATATTTGTAAATAAAAAAATAAATAATTTAGTAGTACGTTGTCGATAATTCCTACTTTTTATTTATATATACTTTTTTATTATTAAAATTGTTTGTCAAAACAAGAAAATTCTCCTTTAAAAAATTTTAATGGCTCTAAAAAGAACCGATTCAATGAAGAAATTTTAAATTTATACGCTAAAACGAAATATACATTGCTTTTATACATTATTATTCAAATAAAAATATAAAAAAAAAAAAAACATACTTTATTTTTCCTTCAAAACTTTCGTAGGGGGGAGCGTCAGAAATTTATCAAAAATTCTACTATCTCTTTTTAAAAAATAATTTGTGGTCCTGAAAAGGACCGATTATTATTATTAAAATATACGCACATTCACTTAGGCACGTTCACCACGAATACGTCTAGCCAATTGGATATCTTTGGGCATAATGGTGACACGTTTAGCATGGATGGCACACAAATTTGTATCTTCGAAAAGACCAACTAAGTAAGCTTCACTGGCCTCTTGAAGTGCCATAACAGCTGAGCTCTGGAAACGTAAATCAGTTTTGAAATCTTGGGCAATTTCACGAACCAAACGTTGGAATGGCAATTTGCGAATCAATAATTCTGTACTTTTTTGATAACGACGAATTTCACGCAAAGCTACTGTACCAGGACGATAACGATGAGGCTTCTTAACACCACCAGTTGCCGGTGCACTTTTACGCGCAGCTTTAGTTGCCAATTGTTTACGTGGTGCTTTGCCACCAGTCGATTTACGGGCAGTTTGCTTAGTACGAGCCATTTTTCACTTCACTTTTTTTTTTTTTTTAATCACTATTCTTCACTTTTTCACAAACACTGTTAACACAAGAATAACTTAATTCTACCACGAATTGCCGCTTTTTATAGGAAATTCTCTTAAAATAAAATTAAGGGTGTGTGTATATGTGAATATCTTTTCTTGTATTTTCTTGGGGCGCACACTAAAAGAAAAGTACAAAAATATAATTCCAACTCCCTCTAATTTTAGTTGAAATTTGTATAAATACAAGCATTCTTCCATACAAAAATCATCAGTTCGTGTGGAACATTTGTGAAGTGTGTTTTAAAGTGAATATCTAAAAAAAAAAAACTAAGTGATTAAAAATGACTGGTCGTGGTAAAGGTGGCAAAGGTTTGGGAAAAGGTGGTGCTAAACGTCATCGTAAAGTGTTGCGTGATAATATCCAAGGTATTACCAAACCAGCTATCAGACGTTTGGCTCGCCGTGGTGGTGTAAAACGTATCTCTGGTTTGATTTATGAAGAAACTCGTGGTGTCTTGAAGGTATTTTTGGAAAACGTTATTCGTGATGCCGTCACCTACACTGAACACGCTAAAAGAAAAACCGTTACCGCTATGGATGTTGTATATGCATTGAAGAGACAAGGTCGTACTTTGTACGGTTTCGGCGGTTAAACATTATTATATTTTTTGCGGACAATTTATACATTTAAAATAACAAAACCAATCGGTCCTTTTCAGGACCACAAAAAATATTTAAAAAGAGATTTTATTTGTTAAAAATTATTTTTTATTTATATTGTTTACGAAAATAATTACATATGTATGTTTATATATTAAAAAAAATAATAATAATAAATATGAGTTGCTGTTCATTGTGAATATATACATTCAAAATATTTGTAAAAATAAAGTATTTTATTTATATTTTTAGAAATAAAATAGTTTCAAATCATTTTATACTCTTTGTAATATGATTTTTAGTTCAAATTAATTTGAATTAAAACTAAATATTATTCCATTTATTAACAAGTCAGATAAAACAAAATTTCCAAAAAAAAAAAGTATTCGAATATGAATTTATAAAATTTAAATCAAATTCCATAGTCTTCAACTAATTTTAATATATTTTATTTTTTTAGCTTTTTTTTTTTACAATTACTCTTTATTTTATTTTCTATTTTGAAAATAAAATAAAATCAGTTTCAAAATATTTATTTAAAATTTTTCTATTTAAATATATAGTTTTTATTAAATAAAAATCAGAAAAATTTGTTGGACTTTTTTTTTACTAAAATAAAATACATATGAATATTATTCAAGGTTAGAATAATCAAATAAAAAAAATTTTTATTTCTTCTTTTAAAAAATATTTGCTTTACTTTTGATTAAATAAAATATTTTAATTTTAATTTATTTTGTTCGATCAGATTCAAAATTATAATAAATTCAATTTTTTAAGTATAAATAGAAATTCTTAATGTTTTTATTTAAAAATTAATAAATTGATTAACAAATATTTTCAATTAGAAATAAGTATCATTTTTTATTTCATTCACAAGTTACAGCTATGATAAATATATATGTATGTATACAAATAAAATGTATGGTTTATTTTAAGGGAATATTTAACGTAGTAAATGATATTTGTTAAAATTACTGAGAAAAAATTGCTATAATCTAACTAACAAACACACACATACACCAAAATAGAACATACGAAAATTCCTATAGCCTAAAAAAAAATTCCTGTTTTTGTTATACCATACACAAAATCAGCAAAAACAACATATCCATGAAAAGAGAAAAGAGCTGCCAGATGAGCAAAGGGAAAAAAACTCACAAAGATTCCTGTTTTTTAAATAAAAAATCGCCAAAATGTGTTTTCAATACAATAATATGAATTTGAAGTAGTTAAGTGATATATTTTTGCATATAAAAAATAATGTTCTTTTATTGCTCAAATGAAATTTCACTTAAATTACAACATTTCTTGCCAATATCTGATTTTAACTGAAAATTATTCACTAGCATTAACATAAATTAATTTATGAGTATTAAAAGAATATAAACATTACGGGTTTTTGCATTTTAATAATCATCCGGTATTTTGTAATACTTATAAACGTTAAATCTGGCAACTATATTTGTGAATGTTAAATCAATTGAGTGTGCATTCTTGTACGAATGAACACACAGAAAAAAAAAACGATAATGATGTATTTTGTTTGTGTAAAAGGGATGATAAGAGACAGATGTTTTTGCAAAGGGAGAAAATAACAAATAAGAAATATCATACAGCTGCTAAGTAAAAAGAAGCAATTAAAGAAATATAAAAGAAAAGATATACATATGTATGTATGTGTCTGCATACTCATTGTACTGCAAACATACATTCAAACATATGAATTCATGCTACATTTATCACTTTTTTATATACACAGAAAATATTTTTACATTTATGGAATGTGAATTTATTTTAACATACTAAATTTCAGAAATGTATTACAAATTTATTCCCTAAAATGTTTTCTTTTTTTTCCTAAATATAGCTATAATTTTAGGTATTTTTCCGAAATGCTGGATTTTGTTTTATTAAATTTTTAAATTAAATCGTTAAAAAGTAAAATCGTTTAAAACTAAAAATTTTCGCAATTTTAAAAATTTACAATTTACTTTATATTTAAGAAAGTATTTTCAAAAATTGATTTTGTTTTAGAAATTTTAATAAGAATTTGAAAATATGTTTGTGTGTATTATTTTTCGTACAAATAATGATAAAACATTTTGTTATTATTATCTGTAAAACACAAATACAATTAAAATAAAAATAATTTTATAAAAATGAATTTTATGTAAATAATATGAACATACAAAAATAAATGTATGTACATATATAGAACAGCAAATTAACATGCCTAATACTAAGAAAAAGAAATTCTCTGTAATTTTATATCAAAAGATTAAGAAAACAAACAAAAAGAAAGACTAACGGCACACATTAAAAAAGAAAAAAACACAAAAGTATGTATACCTACTTAAATTCCTTCGCCAGTATACACACGAAGCACAAAATGCATAGTAAAAAAATACAACAACTTTTTTCTTTGAATACATGAAATTAATGTTAAGCCTATTGTGTGTGTTTGTCATTATGTATACTAAATCAAAGTACAATGGTATTTAACTTTGGCAACAAATAAGGATAGAAAAATGTGTATTTTTAGAAAATATTAACTATTATACAAAAAAAAAAAAAAAAAAAAAAAAAAAAAATAAAAATAAAATAATTGATTTGTAAAATTATATCATAATTAGAATGAATTTATTTGTATTATTTTTATTTTTGATAAGCATAAGTAAAAATACATATTCTTTTATTAATTTGTATATATGTACATATATAATAAAAATAAATTTGTGTACATATATGTTCCTTAAAATTATTCTAAAAATTGTTCACTCTGTAAATTCAAACAAAACACAAGATAGATAGAGAGTGAGAGAGAGAAATAACAACTATACAGGGAGAATAACGAAAACATGAGTATGTACACACACATAAACTCCTTCGTTTTTATAAACACGAACATAAAAAAACAACAACCAAAACTTGTTTTGTTACTTTTTTCTGGCTAAAGCAAACTAAATCAGTACACATATATTTTTGTTTCTTTTTTTCTTTGTACACAAAAAGGAATTAAACCAAAATGTATACGAAATTAAAATTTAGCAAAAAAGAACAATGAATTTGACATTTTCAAATAATAAAATTTACAACCGTATTTTATTATACAAAAAGATGAAAGAAATTTGTTCTCTTTTTGAAGAAAAATTTGTCGTCCTGAAAAGGACGGATTGTTTCTTTTGTTTTTGTATACGATGGTCCGTTTGTAATTTACTGTTAATGTTGTTTTCGAATAATTTAGGCCTTCTTTTCTGTTTTCTTGGGCAAAAGTACAGCTTGAATGTTTGGCAAAACACCACCTTGAGCAATAGTAACACCAGATAATAATTTGTTCAATTCTTCATCATTACGAATGGCCAATTGTAAATGACGGGGGATAATTCTGGTCTTTTTGTTGTCACGGGCAGCATTACCAGCTAACTCAAGAACTTCAGCAGCCAAATATTCCATAACGGCGGCTAAATATACAGGAGCACCGGCACCAACACGTTCAGCATAATTTCCCTTACGTAGCAAACGGTGAATACGACCGACGGGAAATTGTAAACCAGCACGGTTTGAACGGGACTTTGCCTTGCCTTTAACTTTACCACCTTTACCACGACCAGACATTTTTCACTTTATTTTTATTTTTTAAAACACTTCACTTTAGCACTTAACACACAAAACTGATATCGTTTGCTACAAGTTTCAAGTTTTCAAGTTTTATTTATTCCCAATATTCTCTTACAATTTTTCTTAAAACTAGTTTAAAGTCTTAAATCTATTTTACTTAACTTTTCCTTACATACTAAGTATTTAACAAGGACTTTCAAAATCTTATACAAAATGAAGCTTTGCCACATCATTCTTACAAATTAGCTTTTCATTCTCATAATTTCCTCAAAAAAGGGGATAAAAAGAGGAGTCATTTATTCAATTATTCCTTACAATCTAAAACATCTTATTTACTAACTTAAATCTATCTTAAATCTAACACATAACTTACATACTAAACTTACATACTAAAATTACTAAAACTAAGAATAGAAAGGAATATCGTTTGCTACTAAATTAATGGGTATTTATACTTTTTGAGAAATAAAAATCTTGCATGAGGGTTGATTGTGTATATACAAACTAAGTAGACAACCATATGACTCGCTTGGATGGAAAAAAGTATATAAAGAGCACAATTGTGTATGAAATTTAAAAATTGTGAACAGTGTTAAAAGTGTTTGTGAAGTGAAAACATCTAAAAAAAATAAAAATTGTGAAAAATGCCTCCTAAAGCCAGTGGTAAAGCAACTAAAAAGGCCGGCAAAGCCCAAAAGAATATTACCAAAAGTGATAAGAGCCGCAAGCGCAAACGTAAGGAAAGTTATGCCATCTACATTTACAAAGTGTTGAAACAAGTACATCCCGATACTGGTATTTCCTCAAAGGCTATGAGTATCATGAACAGTTTTGTTAATGATATTTTCGAACGTATTGCCGCTGAAGCATCTCGTTTAGCTCAATACAACAAACGTTCAACCATCACCAGTCGGGAAATTCAAACTGCTGTCCGTCTTTTATTACCCGGTGAATTGGCTAAGCACGCTGTCAGTGAAGGTACAAAGGCCGTTACCAAATACACCAGCTCCAAGTAAATTTTATTTACACAAAATCTCGACTCCTTTTCTTCGTAATCATAAAAGGCCCTTTTCAGGGCCACAAAATATATTACAAAAGAGTTTTAATTTGTTATCAAGCGTTTTTAGTGTAATTCTATAAAAAAATGATAATAATATGTGAGAATAATTCGGAAAAAAATTTAAATTAAAAAATAAATATAATAATATGATTTATTATATTTGTTTTTTATTTAGAAAAAACTTTATTTCGAACTACAAACGAAAATTTGTGTGAAAATTTCTTTAATGAACTATTTGTATATAATTTAAAGTTTTTAAACCATATAATGAGAATAGATTTGTTCAAAAATCACTTATGTAGGTAAATTGTATTTTTCTAAATAAATACATATGTATGTATATAAAGATTAACTCATTAAAAAGTTATTTATGCTGCCGTCTACCTACCTATATACAATGTATGTACATATTTGGATTTAACAAATTTTAACACTACATTGTGTTTTGCTGTCGGCATTTAATACATTTGTATGTAATTTTCCTTGTATATACTAATAAAATTGTTAATCCATCCTAATATTAGTTTTATTGCCTTTTGTATAAGAAAAAAAAAAAAAAAAACGTTTTTAAACTATATTTTTAATGTAAATTTTAAAATAATTATATGTAAAATTTAAAAATACAAACAAATTTATTAAAATTTTTCATTTCTTATTTTCAATTTTATGAAAATACAAAATATTTTCCACTTTATTTAAAGAAAGTCAATTGGATTTAACAAATTTTAATATTACATTGTGTTTTGCCGTCGGCATTTAGTACAAATTACATGTGTGTATTCTTCTTTGTAAATACTAATAAAATTGTTAATTCACCCTAATTTTGATTTTACTACCTATTTTGGGTTTAAAACTATTTTATAATTTTTATTTTAAAATGATTTTTTATTTATTTAAAATCTTTATAAAAATAAAAAATAATAAATTTACTAAAATCTTCTATTTTTTATTCTTCAATTTTTTTTGAAAATACAAAATATTTTTATTATACCTATTTAAAGAAAAATAATTAAATAATAAACGTATTTTATAGTATTTTTTTTTTTTTTATTTAATTTTTTTAAAGCTATTTCTTATACATTTCTTTTATAAAATTTCATATAACTGAAAAATTCGAAATTTTTAAGTAAAAAAAATGATAATCACAAGATTTAATTTTTATATTTCTCACAATATCAAAAATTTATGTAAATTTTATTTTTTGTAATATTTTTTTCTGCGCATTATGCGTATTCAATTATATGAAAATAATTTTTAATTAAAATAAAAAGCAACGAGAGCAGTTTTCAGTAATGAAAATAAAAATTTATTATATTTAGCCGTCGGTAAAACTTCATTGTGAGTAAAAAATCTAATTTATTTCAGTGTCTTTTTTTAATTCTTTTATAAAAAATTTTTCTCTTTTTGTAGTAATATTTGAATAGCTTTAATTATTATTTATTTTTAATTTTTATTATTTCTTTATTTTTATCACTAAAACATTATATAAAATAAATATTATGAAATAGTTAATAAATAATATCTAACTATAAAATAGTAGTAAACATTTTAAATTCTTTCCTAAAAATAACAAAACCTAAAAGAAAACCAAATCAATTTGAAATTTCGAATTTTCTACATAAAACTTACAATAATTCTAACAAAATAAAAAAGAAATTATTAAAATGATTTTAGATTAAAAATAAAAAAATTATTGCGCTCATGAATGAACATACAATAATTTCAATTATCAGACAATAGGAAAATTTTTAGAGAATATTTATAAAAAAATGTGTCACATAAAAAGAAAATAAAAATATTTTCCTAACGATTATAATTTCTAAATTTCTTTTATTGTATTAAATTTTAGGTAAAAAGTAAAATACGAACATTTAAAATAAAAAAAAAAAATTAAATAAAAAATCAGTTGAATTAACAAAAATCTTAATATTTGTAAATAAAAAAATAAATAATTTAGTAGTACGTTGTCGATAATTCCTACTTTTTATTTATATATACTTTTTTATTATTAAAATTGTTTGTCAAAACAAGAAAATTCTCCTTTAAAAAATTTTAATGGCTCTAAAAAGAACCGATTCAATGAAGAAATTTTAAATTTATACGCTAAAACGAAATATACATTGCTTTTATACATTATTATTCAAATAAAAATATAAAAAAAAAAAAACATACTTTATTTTTCCTTCAAAACTTTCGTAGGGGGGAGCGTCAGAAATTTATCAAAAATTCTACTATCTCTTTTTAAAAAATAATTTGTGGTCCTGAAAAGGACCGATTATTATTATTAAAATATACGCACATTCACTTAGGCACGTTCACCACGAATACGTCTAGCCAATTGGATATCTTTGGGCATAATGGTGACACGTTTAGCATGGATGGCACACAAATTTGTATCTTCGAAAAGACCAACTAAGTAAGCTTCACTGGCCTCTTGAAGTGCCATAACAGCTGAGCTCTGGAAACGTAAATCAGTTTTGAAATCTTGGGCAATTTCACGAACCAAACGTTGGAATGGCAATTTGCGAATCAATAATTCTGTACTTTTTTGATAACGACGAATTTCACGCAAAGCTACTGTACCAGGACGATAACGATGAGGCTTCTTAACACCACCAGTTGCCGGTGCACTTTTACGCGCAGCTTTAGTTGCCAATTGTTTACGTGGTGCTTTGCCACCAGTCGATTTACGGGCAGTTTGCTTAGTACGAGCCATTTTTCACTTCACTTTTTTTTTTTTTTTAATCACTATTCTTCACTTTTTCACAAACACTGTTAACACAAGAATAACTTAATTCTACCACGAATTGCCGCTTTTTATAGGAAATTCTCTTAAAATAAAATTAAGGGTGTGTGTATATGTGAATATCTTTTCTTGTATTTTCTTGGGGCGCACACTAAAAGAAAAGTACAAAAATATAATTCCAACTCCCTCTAATTTTAGTTGAAATTTGTATAAATACAAGCATTCTTCCATACAAAAATCATCAGTTCGTGTGGAACATTTGTGAAGTGTGTTTTAAAGTGAATATCTAAAAAAAAAAAACTAAGTGATTAAAAATGACTGGTCGTGGTAAAGGTGGCAAAGGTTTGGGAAAAGGTGGTGCTAAACGTCATCGTAAAGTGTTGCGTGATAATATCCAAGGTATTACCAAACCAGCTATCAGACGTTTGGCTCGCCGTGGTGGTGTAAAACGTATCTCTGGTTTGATTTATGAAGAAACTCGTGGTGTCTTGAAGGTATTTTTGGAAAACGTTATTCGTGATGCCGTCACCTACACTGAACACGCTAAAAGAAAAACCGTTACCGCTATGGATGTTGTATATGCATTGAAGAGACAAGGTCGTACTTTGTACGGTTTCGGCGGTTAAACATTATTATATTTTTTGCGGACAATTTATACATTTAAAATAACAAAACCAATCGGTCCTTTTCAGGACCACAAAAAATATTTAAAAAGAGATTTTATTTGTTAAAAATTATTTTTTATTTATATTGTTTACGAAAATAATTACATATGTATGTTTATATATTAAAAAAAATAATAATAATAAATATGAGTTGCTGTTCATTGTGAATATATACATTCAAAATATTTGTAAAAATAAAGTATTTTATTTATATTTTTAGAAATAAAATAGTTTCAAATCATTTTATACTCTTTGTAATATGATTTTTAGTTCAAATTAATTTGAATTAAAACTAAATATTATTCCATTTATTAACAAGTCAGATAAAACAAAATTTCCAAAAAAAAAAAGTATTCGAATATGAATTTATAAAATTTAAATCAAATTCCATAGTCTTCAACTAATTTTAATATATTTTATTTTTTTAGCTTTTTTTTTTTACAATTACTCTTTATTTTATTTTCTATTTTGAAAATAAAATAAAATCAGTTTCAAAATATTTATTTAAAATTTTTCTATTTAAATATATAGTTTTTATTAAATAAAAATCAGAAAAATTTGTTGGACTTTTTTTTTACTAAAATAAAATACATATGAATATTATTCAAGGTTAGAATAATCAAATAAAAAAAATTTTTATTTCTTCTTTTAAAAAATATTTGCTTTACTTTTGATTAAATAAAATATTTTAATTTTAATTTATTTTGTTCGATCAGATTCAAAATTATAATAAATTCAATTTTTTAAGTATAAATAGAAATTCTTAATGTTTTTATTTAAAAATTAATAAATTGATTAACAAATATTTTCAATTAGAAATAAGTATCATTTTTTATTTCATTCACAAGTTACAGCTATGATAAATATATATGTATGTATACAAATAAAATGTATGGTTTATTTTAAGGGAATATTTAACGTAGTAAATGATATTTGTTAAAATTACTGAGAAAAAATTGCTATAATCTAACTAACAAACACACACATACACCAAAATAGAACATACGAAAATTCCTATAGCCTAAAAAAAAATTCCTGTTTTTGTTATACCATACACAAAATCAGCAAAAACAACATATCCATGAAAAGAGAAAAGAGCTGCCAGATGAGCAAAGGGAAAAAAACTCACAAAGATTCCTGTTTTTTAAATAAAAAATCGCCAAAATGTGTTTTCAATACAATAATATGAATTTGAAGTAGTTAAGTGATATATTTTTGCATATAAAAAATAATGTTCTTTTATTGCTCAAATGAAATTTCACTTAAATTACAACATTTCTTGCCAATATCTGATTTTAACTGAAAATTATTCACTAGCATTAACATAAATTAATTTATGAGTATTAAAAGAATATAAACATTACGGGTTTTTGCATTTTAATAATCATCCGGTATTTTGTAATACTTATAAACGTTAAATCTGGCAACTATATTTGTGAATGTTAAATCAATTGAGTGTGCATTCTTGTACGAATGAACACACAGAAAAAAAAAACGATAATGATGTATTTTGTTTGTGTAAAAGGGATGATAAGAGACAGATGTTTTTGCAAAGGGAGAAAATAACAAATAAGAAATATCATACAGCTGCTAAGTAAAAAGAAGCAATTAAAGAAATATAAAAGAAAAGATATACATATGTATGTATGTGTCTGCATACTCATTGTACTGCAAACATACATTCAAACATATGAATTCATGCTACATTTATCACTTTTTTATATACACAGAAAATATTTTTACATTTATGGAATGTGAATTTATTTTAACATACTAAATTTCAGAAATGTATTACAAATTTATTCCCTAAAATGTTTTCTTTTTTTTCCTAAATATAGCTATAATTTTAGGTATTTTTCCGAAATGCTGGATTTTGTTTTATTAAATTTTTAAATTAAATCGTTAAAAAGTAAAATCGTTTAAAACTAAAAATTTTCGCAATTTTAAAAATTTACAATTTACTTTATATTTAAGAAAGTATTTTCAAAAATTGATTTTGTTTTAGAAATTTTAATAAGAATTTGAAAATATGTTTGTGTGTATTATTTTTCGTACAAATAATGATAAAACATTTTGTTATTATTATCTGTAAAACACAAATACAATTAAAATAAAAATAATTTTATAAAAATGAATTTTATGTAAATAATATGAACATACAAAAATAAATGTATGTACATATATAGAACAGCAAATTAACATGCCTAATACTAAGAAAAAGAAATTCTCTGTAATTTTATATCAAAATACAAACTCGATTAAGAAAACAAACAAAAAGAAAGACTAACGGCACACATTAAAAAAGAAAAAAACACAAAAGTATGTATACCTACTTAAATTCCTTCGCCAGTATACACACGAAGCACAAAATGCATAGTAAAAAAATACAACAACTTTTTTCTTTGAATACATGAAATTAATGTTAAGCCTATTGTGTGTGTTTGTCATTATGTATACTAAATCAAAGTACAATGGTATTTAACTTTGGCAACAAATAAGGATAGAAAAATGTGTATTTTTAGAAAATATTAACTATTATACAAAAAAAAAAAAAAAAAAAAAAATAAAAATAAAATAATTGATTTGTAAAATTATATCATAATTAGAATGAATTTATTTGTATTATTTTTATTTTTGATAAGCATAAGTAAAAATACATATTCTTTTATTAATTTGTATATATGTACATATATAATAAAAATAAATTTGTGTACATATATGTTCCTTAAAATTATTCTAAAAATTGTTCACTCTGTAAATTCAAACAAAACACAAGATAGATAGAGAGTGAGAGAGAGAAATAACAACTATACAGGGAGAATAACGAAAACATGAGTATGTACACACACATAAACTCCTTCGTTTTTATAAACACGAACATAAAAAAACAACAACCAAAACTTGTTTTGTTACTTTTTTCTGGCTAAAGCAAACTAAATCAGTACACATATATTTTTGTTTCTTTTTTTCTTTGTACACAAAAAGGAATTAAACCAAAATGTATACGAAATTAAAATTTAGCAAAAAAGAACAATGAATTTGACATTTTCAAATAATAAAATTTACAACCGTATTTTATTATACAAAAAGATGAAAGAAATTTGTTC
Source organism: Protophormia terraenovae (assembly GCA_951394005.1). NCBI lineage: Eukaryota > Metazoa > Arthropoda > Insecta > Diptera > Calliphoridae > Protophormia > Protophormia terraenovae. The sequence goes on from OX596079.1 coordinate 17,686, forward strand.
TCTTTTTGAAGAAAAATTTGTCGTCCTGAAAAGGACGGATTGTTTCTTTTGTTTTTGTATACGATGGTCCGTTTGTAATTTACTGTTAATGTTGTTTTCGAATAATTTAGGCCTTCTTTTCTGTTTTCTTGGGCAAAAGTACAGCTTGAATGTTTGGCAAAACACCACCTTGAGCAATAGTAACACCAGATAATAATTTGTTCAATTCTTCATCATTACGAATGGCCAATTGTAAATGACGGGGGATAATTCTGGTCTTTTTGTTGTCACGGGCAGCATTACCAGCTAACTCAAGAACTTCAGCAGCCAAATATTCCATAACGGCGGCTAAATATACAGGAGCACCGGCACCAACACGTTCAGCATAATTTCCCTTACGTAGCAAACGGTGAATACGACCGACGGGAAATTGTAAACCAGCACGGTTTGAACGGGACTTTGCCTTGCCTTTAACTTTACCACCTTTACCACGACCAGACATTTTTCACTTTATTTTTATTTTTTAAAACACTTCACTTTAGCACTTAACACACAAAACTGATATCGTTTGCTACTAAATTAATGGGTATTTATACTTTTTGAGAAATAAAAATCTTGCATGAGGGTTGATTGTGTATATACAAACTAAGTAGACAACCATATGACTCGCTTGGATGGAAAAAAGTATATAAAGAGCACAATTGTGTATGAAATTTAAAAATTGTGAACAGTGTTAAAAGTGTTTGTGAAGTGAAAACATCTAAAAAAAATAAAAATTGTGAAAAATGCCTCCTAAAGCCAGTGGTAAAGCAACTAAAAAGGCCGGCAAAGCCCAAAAGAATATTACCAAAAGTGATAAGAGCCGCAAGCGCAAACGTAAGGAAAGTTATGCCATCTACATTTACAAAGTGTTGAAACAAGTACATCCCGATACTGGTATTTCCTCAAAGGCTATGAGTATCATGAACAGTTTTGTTAATGATATTTTCGAACGTATTGCCGCTGAAGCATCTCGTTTAGCTCAATACAACAAACGTTCAACCATCACCAGTCGGGAAATTCAAACTGCTGTCCGTCTTTTATTACCCGGTGAATTGGCTAAGCACGCTGTCAGTGAAGGTACAAAGGCCGTTACCAAATACACCAGCTCCAAGTAAATTTTATTTACACAAAATCTCGACTCCTTTTCTTCGTAATCATAAAAGGCCCTTTTCAGGGCCACAAAATATATTACAAAAGAGTTTTAATTTGTTATCAAGCGTTTTTAGTGTAATTCTATAAAAAAATGATAATAATATGTGAGAATAATTCGGAAAAAAATTTAAATTAAAAAATAAATATAATAATATGATTTATTATATTTGTTTTTTATTTAGAAAAAACTTTATTTCGAACTACAAACGAAAATTTGTGTGAAAATTTCTTTAATGAACTATTTGTATATAATTTAAAGTTTTTAAACCATATAATGAGAATAGATTTGTTCAAAAATCACTTATGTAGGTAAATTGTATTTTTCTAAATAAATACATATGTATGTATATAAAGATTAACTCATTAAAAAGTTATTTATGCTGCCGTCTACCTACCTATATACAATGTATGTACATATTTGGATTTAACAAATTTTAACACTACATTGTGTTTTGCTGTCGGCATTTAATACATTTGTATGTAATTTTCCTTGTATATACTAATAAAATTGTTAATCCATCCTAATATTAGTTTTATTGCCTTTTGTATAAGAAAAAAAAAAAAAAAAAACGTTTTTAAACTATATTTTTAATGTAAATTTTAAAATAATTATATGTAAAATTTAAAAATACAAACAAATTTATTAAAATTTTTCATTTCTTATTTTCAATTTTATGAAAATACAAAATATTTTCCACTTTATTTAAAGAAAGTCAATTGGATTTAACAAATTTTAATATTACATTGTGTTTTGCCGTCGGCATTTAGTACAAATTACATGTGTGTATTCTTCTTTGTAAATACTAATAAAATTGTTAATTCACCCTAATTTTGATTTTACTACCTATTTTGGGTTTAAAACTATTTTATAATTTTTATTTTAAAATGATTTTTTATTTATTTAAAATCTTTATAAAAATAAAAAATAATAAATTTACTAAAATCTTCTATTTTTTATTCTTCAATTTTTTTTGAAAATACAAAATATTTTTATTATACCTATTTAAAGAAAAATAATTAAATAATAAACGTATTTTATAGTATTTTTTTTTTTTTTATTTAATTTTTTTAAAGCTATTTCTTATACATTTCTTTTATAAAATTTCATATAACTGAAAAATTCGAAATTTTTAAGTAAAAAAAATGATAATCACAAGATTTAATTTTTATATTTCTCACAATATCAAAAATTTATGTAAATTTTATTTTTTGTAATATTTTTTTCTGCGCATTATGCGTATTCAATTATATGAAAATAATTTTTAATTAAAATAAAAAGCAACGAGAGCAGTTTTCAGTAATGAAAATAAAAATTTATTATATTTAGCCGTCGGTAAAACTTCATTGTGAGTAAAAAATCTAATTTATTTCAGTGTCTTTTTTTAATTCTTTTATAAAAAATTTTTCTCTTTTTGTAGTAATATTTGAATAGCTTTAATTATTATTTATTTTTAATTTTTATTATTTCTTTATTTTTATCACTAAAACATTATATAAAATAAATATTATGAAATAGTTAATAAATAATATCTAACTATAAAATAGTAGTAAACATTTTAAATTCTTTCCTAAAAATAACAAAACCTAAAAGAAAACCAAATCAATTTGAAATTTCGAATTTTCTACATAAAACTTACAATAATTCTAACAAAATAAAAAAGAAATTATTAAAATGATTTTAGATTAAAAATAAAAAAATTATTGCGCTCATGAATGAACATACAATAATTTCAATTATCAGACAATAGGAAAATTTTTAGAGAATATTTATAAAAAAATGTGTCACATAAAAAGAAAATAAAAATATTTTCCTAACGATTATAATTTCTAAATTTCTTTTATTGTATTAAATTTTAGGTAAAAAGTAAAATACGAACATTTAAAATAAAAAAAAAAAATTAAATAAAAAATCAGTTGAATTAACAAAAATCTTAATATTTGTAAATAAAAAAATAAATAATTTAGTAGTACGTTGTCGATAATTCCTACTTTTTATTTATATATACTTTTTTATTATTAAAATTGTTTGTCAAAACAAGAAAATTCTCCTTTAAAAAATTTTAATGGCTCTAAAAAGAACCGATTCAATGAAGAAATTTTAAATTTATACGCTAAAACGAAATATACATTGCTTTTATACATTATTATTCAAATAAAAATATAAAAAAAAAAAAAACATACTTTATTTTTCCTTCAAAACTTTCGTAGGGGGGAGCGTCAGAAATTTATCAAAAATTCTACTATCTCTTTTTAAAAAATAATTTGTGGTCCTGAAAAGGACCGATTATTATTATTAAAATATACGCACATTCACTTAGGCACGTTCACCACGAATACGTCTAGCCAATTGGATATCTTTGGGCATAATGGTGACACGTTTAGCATGGATGGCACACAAATTTGTATCTTCGAAAAGACCAACTAAGTAAGCTTCACTGGCCTCTTGAAGTGCCATAACAGCTGAGCTCTGGAAACGTAAATCAGTTTTGAAATCTTGGGCAATTTCACGAACCAAACGTTGGAATGGCAATTTGCGAATCAATAATTCTGTACTTTTTTGATAACGACGAATTTCACGCAAAGCTACTGTACCAGGACGATAACGATGAGGCTTCTTAACACCACCAGTTGCCGGTGCACTTTTACGCGCAGCTTTAGTTGCCAATTGTTTACGTGGTGCTTTGCCACCAGTCGATTTACGGGCAGTTTGCTTAGTACGAGCCATTTTTCACTTCACTTTTTTTTTTTTTTTAATCACTATTCTTCACTTTTTCACAAACACTGTTAACACAAGAATAACTTAATTCTACCACGAATTGCCGCTTTTTATAGGAAATTCTCTTAAAATAAAATTAAGGGTGTGTGTATATGTGAATATCTTTTCTTGTATTTTCTTGGGGCGCACACTAAAAGAAAAGTACAAAAATATAATTCCAACTCCCTCTAATTTTAGTTGAAATTTGTATAAATACAAGCATTCTTCCATACAAAAATCATCAGTTCGTGTGGAACATTTGTGAAGTGTGTTTTAAAGTGAATATCTAAAAAAAAAAAACTAAGTGATTAAAAATGACTGGTCGTGGTAAAGGTGGCAAAGGTTTGGGAAAAGGTGGTGCTAAACGTCATCGTAAAGTGTTGCGTGATAATATCCAAGGTATTACCAAACCAGCTATCAGACGTTTGGCTCGCCGTGGTGGTGTAAAACGTATCTCTGGTTTGATTTATGAAGAAACTCGTGGTGTCTTGAAGGTATTTTTGGAAAACGTTATTCGTGATGCCGTCACCTACACTGAACACGCTAAAAGAAAAACCGTTACCGCTATGGATGTTGTATATGCATTGAAGAGACAAGGTCGTACTTTGTACGGTTTCGGCGGTTAAACATTATTATATTTTTTGCGGACAATTTATACATTTAAAATAACAAAACCAATCGGTCCTTTTCAGGACCACAAAAAATATTTAAAAAGAGATTTTATTTGTTAAAAATTATTTTTTATTTATATTGTTTACGAAAATAATTACATATGTATGTTTATATATTAAAAAAAATAATAATAATAAATATGAGTTGCTGTTCATTGTGAATATATACATTCAAAATATTTGTAAAAATAAAGTATTTTATTTATATTTTTAGAAATAAAATAGTTTCAAATCATTTTATACTCTTTGTAATATGATTTTTAGTTCAAATTAATTTGAATTAAAACTAAATATTATTCCATTTATTAACAAGTCAGATAAAACAAAATTTCCAAAAAAAAAAAGTATTCGAATATGAATTTATAAAATTTAAATCAAATTCCATAGTCTTCAACTAATTTTAATATATTTTATTTTTTTAGCTTTTTTTTTTTACAATTACTCTTTATTTTATTTTCTATTTTGAAAATAAAATAAAATCAGTTTCAAAATATTTATTTAAAATTTTTCTATTTAAATATATAGTTTTTATTAAATAAAAATCAGAAAAATTTGTTGGACTTTTTTTTTACTAAAATAAAATACATATGAATATTATTCAAGGTTAGAATAATCAAATAAAAAAAATTTTTATTTCTTCTTTTAAAAAATATTTGCTTTACTTTTGATTAAATAAAATATTTTAATTTTAATTTATTTTGTTCGATCAGATTCAAAATTATAATAAATTCAATTTTTTAAGTATAAATAGAAATTCTTAATGTTTTTATTTAAAAATTAATAAATTGATTAACAAATATTTTCAATTAGAAATAAGTATCATTTTTTATTTCATTCACAAGTTACAGCTATGATAAATATATATGTATGTATACAAATAAAATGTATGGTTTATTTTAAGGGAATATTTAACGTAGTAAATGATATTTGTTAAAATTACTGAGAAAAAATTGCTATAATCTAACTAACAAACACACACATACACCAAAATAGAACATACGAAAATTCCTATAGCCTAAAAAAAAATTCCTGTTTTTGTTATACCATACACAAAATCAGCAAAAACAACATATCCATGAAAAGAGAAAAGAGCTGCCAGATGAGCAAAGGGAAAAAAACTCACAAAGATTCCTGTTTTTTAAATAAAAAATCGCCAAAATGTGTTTTCAATACAATAATATGAATTTGAAGTAGTTAAGTGATATATTTTTGCATATAAAAAATAATGTTCTTTTATTGCTCAAATGAAATTTCACTTAAATTACAACATTTCTTGCCAATATCTGATTTTAACTGAAAATTATTCACTAGCATTAACATAAATTAATTTATGAGTATTAAAAGAATATAAACATTACGGGTTTTTGCATTTTAATAATCATCCGGTATTTTGTAATACTTATAAACGTTAAATCTGGCAACTATATTTGTGAATGTTAAATCAATTGAGTGTGCATTCTTGTACGAATGAACACACAGAAAAAAAAAACGATAATGATGTATTTTGTTTGTGTAAAAGGGATGATAAGAGACAGATGTTTTTGCAAAGGGAGAAAATAACAAATAAGAAATATCATACAGCTGCTAAGTAAAAAGAAGCAATTAAAGAAATATAAAAGAAAAGATATACATATGTATGTATGTGTCTGCATACTCATTGTACTGCAAACATACATTCAAACATATGAATTCATGCTACATTTATCACTTTTTTATATACACAGAAAATATTTTTACATTTATGGAATGTGAATTTATTTTAACATACTAAATTTCAGAAATGTATTACAAATTTATTCCCTAAAATGTTTTCTTTTTTTTCCTAAATATAGCTATAATTTTAGGTATTTTTCCGAAATGCTGGATTTTGTTTTATTAAATTTTTAAATTAAATCGTTAAAAAGTAAAATCGTTTAAAACTAAAAATTTTCGCAATTTTAAAAATTTACAATTTACTTTATATTTAAGAAAGTATTTTCAAAAATTGATTTTGTTTTAGAAATTTTAATAAGAATTTGAAAATATGTTTGTGTGTATTATTTTTCGTACAAATAATGATAAAACATTTTGTTATTATTATCTGTAAAACACAAATACAATTAAAATAAAAATAATTTTATAAAAATGAATTTTATGTAAATAATATGAACATACAAAAATAAATGTATGTACATATATAGAACAGCAAATTAACATGCCTAATACTAAGAAAAAGAAATTCTCTGTAATTTTATATCAAAAGATTAAGAAAACAAACAAAAAGAAAGACTAACGGCACACATTAAAAAAGAAAAAAACACAAAAGTATGTATACCTACTTAAATTCCTTCGCCAGTATACACACGAAGCACAAAATGCATAGTAAAAAAATACAACAACTTTTTTCTTTGAATACATGAAATTAATGTTAAGCCTATTGTGTGTGTTTGTCATTATGTATACTAAATCAAAGTACAATGGTATTTAACTTTGGCAACAAATAAGGATAGAAAAATGTGTATTTTTAGAAAATATTAACTATTATACAAAAAAAAAAAAAAAAAAAAAAAAAAAAAATAAAAATAAAATAATTGATTTGTAAAATTATATCATAATTAGAATGAATTTATTTGTATTATTTTTATTTTTGATAAGCATAAGTAAAAATACATATTCTTTTATTAATTTGTATATATGTACATATATAATAAAAATAAATTTGTGTACATATATGTTCCTTAAAATTATTCTAAAAATTGTTCACTCTGTAAATTCAAACAAAACACAAGATAGATAGAGAGTGAGAGAGAGAAATAACAACTATACAGGGAGAATAACGAAAACATGAGTATGTACACACACATAAACTCCTTCGTTTTTATAAACACGAACATAAAAAAACAACAACCAAAACTTGTTTTGTTACTTTTTTCTGGCTAAAGCAAACTAAATCAGTACACATATATTTTTGTTTCTTTTTTTCTTTGTACACAAAAAGGAATTAAACCAAAATGTATACGAAATTAAAATTTAGCAAAAAAGAACAATGAATTTGACATTTTCAAATAATAAAATTTACAACCGTATTTTATTATACAAAAAGATGAAAGAAATTTGTTCTCTTTTTGAAGAAAAATTTGTCGTCCTGAAAAGGACGGATTGTTTCTTTTGTTTTTGTATACGATGGTCCGTTTGTAATTTACTGTTAATGTTGTTTTCGAATAATTTAGGCCTTCTTTTCTGTTTTCTTGGGCAAAAGTACAGCTTGAATGTTTGGCAAAACACCACCTTGAGCAATAGTAACACCAGATAATAATTTGTTCAATTCTTCATCATTACGAATGGCCAATTGTAAATGACGGGGGATAATTCTGGTCTTTTTGTTGTCACGGGCAGCATTACCAGCTAACTCAAGAACTTCAGCAGCCAAATATTCCATAACGGCGGCTAAATATACAGGAGCACCGGCACCAACACGTTCAGCATAATTTCCCTTACGTAGCAAACGGTGAATACGACCGACGGGAAATTGTAAACCAGCACGGTTTGAACGGGACTTTGCCTTGCCTTTAACTTTACCACCTTTACCACGACCAGACATTTTTCACTTTATTTTTATTTTTTAAAACACTTCACTTTAGCACTTAACACACAAAACTGATATCGTTTGCTACAAGTTTCAAGTTTTCAAGTTTTATTTATTCCCAATATTCTCTTACAATTTTTCTTAAAACTAGTTTAAAGTCTTAAATCTATTTTACTTAACTTTTCCTTACATACTAAGTATTTAACAAGGACTTTCAAAATCTTATACAAAATGAAGCTTTGCCACATCATTCTTACAAATTAGCTTTTCATTCTCATAATTTCCTCAAAAAAGGGGATAAAAAGAGGAGTCATTTATTCAATTATTCCTTACAATCTAAAACATCTTATTTACTAACTTAAATCTATCTTAAATCTAACACATAACTTACATACTAAACTTACATACTAAAATTACTAAAACTAAGAATAGAAAGGAATATCGTTTGCTACTAAATTAATGGGTATTTATACTTTTTGAGAAATAAAAATCTTGCATGAGGGTTGATTGTGTATATACAAACTAAGTAGACAACCATATGACTCGCTTGGATGGAAAAAAGTATATAAAGAGCACAATTGTGTATGAAATTTAAAAATTGTGAACAGTGTTAAAAGTGTTTGTGAAGTGAAAACATCTAAAAAAAATAAAAATTGTGAAAAATGCCTCCTAAAGCCAGTGGTAAAGCAACTAAAAAGGCCGGCAAAGCCCAAAAGAATATTACCAAAAGTGATAAGAGCCGCAAGCGCAAACGTAAGGAAAGTTATGCCATCTACATTTACAAAGTGTTGAAACAAGTACATCCCGATACTGGTATTTCCTCAAAGGCTATGAGTATCATGAACAGTTTTGTTAATGATATTTTCGAACGTATTGCCGCTGAAGCATCTCGTTTAGCTCAATACAACAAACGTTCAACCATCACCAGTCGGGAAATTCAAACTGCTGTCCGTCTTTTATTACCCGGTGAATTGGCTAAGCACGCTGTCAGTGAAGGTACAAAGGCCGTTACCAAATACACCAGCTCCAAGTAAATTTTATTTACACAAAATCTCGACTCCTTTTCTTCGTAATCATAAAAGGCCCTTTTCAGGGCCACAAAATATATTACAAAAGAGTTTTAATTTGTTATCAAGCGTTTTTAGTGTAATTCTATAAAAAAATGATAATAATATGTGAGAATAATTCGGAAAAAAATTTAAATTAAAAAATAAATATAATAATATGATTTATTATATTTGTTTTTTATTTAGAAAAAACTTTATTTCGAACTACAAACGAAAATTTGTGTGAAAATTTCTTTAATGAACTATTTGTATATAATTTAAAGTTTTTAAACCATATAATGAGAATAGATTTGTTCAAAAATCACTTATGTAGGTAAATTGTATTTTTCTAAATAAATACATATGTATGTATATAAAGATTAACTCATTAAAAAGTTATTTATGCTGCCGTCTACCTACCTATATACAATGTATGTACATATTTGGATTTAACAAATTTTAACACTACATTGTGTTTTGCTGTCGGCATTTAATACATTTGTATGTAATTTTCCTTGTATATACTAATAAAATTGTTAATCCATCCTAATATTAGTTTTATTGCCTTTTGTATAAGAAAAAAAAAAAAAAAAACGTTTTTAAACTATATTTTTAATGTAAATTTTAAAATAATTATATGTAAAATTTAAAAATACAAACAAATTTATTAAAATTTTTCATTTCTTATTTTCAATTTTATGAAAATACAAAATATTTTCCACTTTATTTAAAGAAAGTCAATTGGATTTAACAAATTTTAATATTACATTGTGTTTTGCCGTCGGCATTTAGTACAAATTACATGTGTGTATTCTTCTTTGTAAATACTAATAAAATTGTTAATTCACCCTAATTTTGATTTTACTACCTATTTTGGGTTTAAAACTATTTTATAATTTTTATTTTAAAATGATTTTTTATTTATTTAAAATCTTTATAAAAATAAAAAATAATAAATTTACTAAAATCTTCTATTTTTTATTCTTCAATTTTTTTTGAAAATACAAAATATTTTTATTATACCTATTTAAAGAAAAATAATTAAATAATAAACGTATTTTATAGTATTTTTTTTTTTTTTATTTAATTTTTTTAAAGCTATTTCTTATACATTTCTTTTATAAAATTTCATATAACTGAAAAATTCGAAATTTTTAAGTAAAAAAAATGATAATCACAAGATTTAATTTTTATATTTCTCACAATATCAAAAATTTATGTAAATTTTATTTTTTGTAATATTTTTTTCTGCGCATTATGCGTATTCAATTATATGAAAATAATTTTTAATTAAAATAAAAAGCAACGAGAGCAGTTTTCAGTAATGAAAATAAAAATTTATTATATTTAGCCGTCGGTAAAACTTCATTGTGAGTAAAAAATCTAATTTATTTCAGTGTCTTTTTTTAATTCTTTTATAAAAAATTTTTCTCTTTTTGTAGTAATATTTGAATAGCTTTAATTATTATTTATTTTTAATTTTTATTATTTCTTTATTTTTATCACTAAAACATTATATAAAATAAATATTATGAAATAGTTAATAAATAATATCTAACTATAAAATAGTAGTAAACATTTTAAATTCTTTCCTAAAAATAACAAAACCTAAAAGAAAACCAAATCAATTTGAAATTTCGAATTTTCTACATAAAACTTACAATAATTCTAACAAAATAAAAAAGAAATTATTAAAATGATTTTAGATTAAAAATAAAAAAATTATTGCGCTCATGAATGAACATACAATAATTTCAATTATCAGACAATAGGAAAATTTTTAGAGAATATTTATAAAAAAATGTGTCACATAAAAAGAAAATAAAAATATTTTCCTAACGATTATAATTTCTAAATTTCTTTTATTGTATTAAATTTTAGGTAAAAAGTAAAATACGAACATTTAAAATAAAAAAAAAAAATTAAATAAAAAATCAGTTGAATTAACAAAAATCTTAATATTTGTAAATAAAAAAATAAATAATTTAGTAGTACGTTGTCGATAATTCCTACTTTTTATTTATATATACTTTTTTATTATTAAAATTGTTTGTCAAAACAAGAAAATTCTCCTTTAAAAAATTTTAATGGCTCTAAAAAGAACCGATTCAATGAAGAAATTTTAAATTTATACGCTAAAACGAAATATACATTGCTTTTATACATTATTATTCAAATAAAAATATAAAAAAAAAAAAAACATACTTTATTTTTCCTTCAAAACTTTCGTAGGGGGGAGCGTCAGAAATTTATCAAAAATTCTACTATCTCTTTTTAAAAAATAATTTGTGGTCCTGAAAAGGACCGATTATTATTATTAAAATATACGCACATTCACTTAGGCACGTTCACCACGAATACGTCTAGCCAATTGGATATCTTTGGGCATAATGGTGACACGTTTAGCATGGATGGCACACAAATTTGTATCTTCGAAAAGACCAACTAAGTAAGCTTCACTGGCCTCTTGAAGTGCCATAACAGCTGAGCTCTGGAAACGTAAATCAGTTTTGAAATCTTGGGCAATTTCACGAACCAAACGTTGGAATGGCAATTTGCGAATCAATAATTCTGTACTTTTTTGATAACGACGAATTTCACGCAAAGCTACTGTACCAGGACGATAACGATGAGGCTTCTTAACACCACCAGTTGCCGGTGCACTTTTACGCGCAGCTTTAGTTGCCAATTGTTTACGTGGTGCTTTGCCACCAGTCGATTTACGGGCAGTTTGCTTAGTACGAGCCATTTTTCACTTCACTTTTTTTTTTTTTTTAATCACTATTCTTCACTTTTTCACAAACACTGTTAACACAAGAATAACTTAATTCTACCACGAATTGCCGCTTTTTATAGGAAATTCTCTTAAAATAAAATTAAGGGTGTGTGTATATGTGAATATCTTTTCTTGTATTTTCTTGGGGCGCACACTAAAAGAAAAGTACAAAAATATAATTCCAACTCCCTCTAATTTTAGTTGAAATTTGTATAAATACAAGCATTCTTCCATACAAAAATCATCAGTTCGTGTGGAACATTTGTGAAGTGTGTTTTAAAGTGAATATCTAAAAAAAAAAAACTAAGTGATTAAAAATGACTGGTCGTGGTAAAGGTGGCAAAGGTTTGGGAAAAGGTGGTGCTAAACGTCATCGTAAAGTGTTGCGTGATAATATCCAAGGTATTACCAAACCAGCTATCAGACGTTTGGCTCGCCGTGGTGGTGTAAAACGTATCTCTGGTTTGATTTATGAAGAAACTCGTGGTGTCTTGAAGGTATTTTTGGAAAACGTTATTCGTGATGCCGTCACCTACACTGAACACGCTAAAAGAAAAACCGTTACCGCTATGGATGTTGTATATGCATTGAAGAGACAAGGTCGTACTTTGTACGGTTTCGGCGGTTAAACATTATTATATTTTTTGCGGACAATTTATACATTTAAAATAACAAAACCAATCGGTCCTTTTCAGGACCACAAAAAATATTTAAAAAGAGATTTTATTTGTTAAAAATTATTTTTTATTTATATTGTTTACGAAAATAATTACATATGTATGTTTATATATTAAAAAAAATAATAATAATAAATATGAGTTGCTGTTCATTGTGAATATATACATTCAAAATATTTGTAAAAATAAAGTATTTTATTTATATTTTTAGAAATAAAATAGTTTCAAATCATTTTATACTCTTTGTAATATGATTTTTAGTTCAAATTAATTTGAATTAAAACTAAATATTATTCCATTTATTAACAAGTCAGATAAAACAAAATTTCCAAAAAAAAAAAGTATTCGAATATGAATTTATAAAATTTAAATCAAATTCCATAGTCTTCAACTAATTTTAATATATTTTATTTTTTTAGCTTTTTTTTTTTACAATTACTCTTTATTTTATTTTCTATTTTGAAAATAAAATAAAATCAGTTTCAAAATATTTATTTAAAATTTTTCTATTTAAATATATAGTTTTTATTAAATAAAAATCAGAAAAATTTGTTGGACTTTTTTTTTACTAAAATAAAATACATATGAATATTATTCAAGGTTAGAATAATCAAATAAAAAAAATTTTTATTTCTTCTTTTAAAAAATATTTGCTTTACTTTTGATTAAATAAAATATTTTAATTTTAATTTATTTTGTTCGATCAGATTCAAAATTATAATAAATTCAATTTTTTAAGTATAAATAGAAATTCTTAATGTTTTTATTTAAAAATTAATAAATTGATTAACAAATATTTTCAATTAGAAATAAGTATCATTTTTTATTTCATTCACAAGTTACAGCTATGATAAATATATATGTATGTATACAAATAAAATGTATGGTTTATTTTAAGGGAATATTTAACGTAGTAAATGATATTTGTTAAAATTACTGAGAAAAAATTGCTATAATCTAACTAACAAACACACACATACACCAAAATAGAACATACGAAAATTCCTATAGCCTAAAAAAAAATTCCTGTTTTTGTTATACCATACACAAAATCAGCAAAAACAACATATCCATGAAAAGAGAAAAGAGCTGCCAGATGAGCAAAGGGAAAAAAACTCACAAAGATTCCTGTTTTTTAAATAAAAAAATCGCCAAAATGTGTTTTCAATACAATAATATGAATTTGAAGTAGTTAAGTGATATATTTTTGCATATAAAAAATAATGTTCTTTTATTGATCAAATGAAATTTCACTTAAATTACAACATTTCTTGCCAATATCTGATTTTAACTGAAAATTATTCACTAGCATTAACATAAATTAATTTATGAGTATTAAAAGAATATAAACATTGCGGGTTTTTACATTTTAATAATCATCCGGTATTTTGTAATAATTATAAACGTTAAATCTGGCAACTATATTTGTGAATGTTAAATCAATTGAGTGTGCATTCTTGTACGAATGAACACACAGAAAAAAAAACGATAATGATGTATTTTGTTTGTGTAAAAGGGATGATAAGAGACAGATGTTTTTGCAAAGGGAGAAAATAACAAATAAGAAATATCATACAGCTGCTAAGTAAAAAGAAGCAATTAAAGAAATATAAAAGAAAAGATATACATATGTATGTATGTGTCTGCATACTCATTGTACTGCAAACATACATTCAAACATATGAATTCATGCTACATTTATCACTTTTTTATATACACAGAAAATATTTTTACATTTATGGAATGTGAATTTATTTTAACATACTAAATTTCAGAAATGTATTACAAATTTATTCCCTAAAATGTTTTCTTTTTTTTCCTAAATATAGCTATAATTTTAGGTATTTTTCCGAAATGCTGGATTTTGTTTTATTAAATTTTTAAATTAAATCGTTAAAAAGTAAAATCGTTTAAAACTAAAAATTTTCGCAATTTTAAAAATTTACAATTTACTTTATATTTAAGAAAGTATTTTCAAAAATTGATTTTGTTTTAGAAATTTTAATAAGAATTTGAAAATATGTTTGTGTGTATTATTTTTCGTACAAATAATGATAAAACATTTTGTTATTATTATCTGTAAAACACAAATACAATTAAAATAAAAATAATTTTATAAAAATGAATTTTATGTAAATAATATGAACATACAAAAATAAATGTATGTACATATATAGAACAGCAAATTAACATGCCTAATACTAAGAAAAAGAAATTCTCTGTAATTTTATATCAAAAGATTAAGAAAACAAACAAAAAGAAAGACTAACGGCACACATTAAAAAAGAAAAAAACACAAAAGTATGTATACCTACTTAAATTCCTTCGCCAGTATACACACGAAGCACAAAATGCATAGTAAAAAAATACAACAACTTTTTTCTTTGAATACATGAAATTAATGTTAAGCCTATTGTGTGTGTTTGTCATTATGTATACTAAATCAAAGTACAATGGTATTTAACTTTGGCAACAAATAAGGATAGAAAAATGTGTATTTTTAGAAAATATTAACTATTATACAAAAAAAAAAAAAAAAAAAAAAAAAAAAAATAAAAATAAAATAATTGATTTGTAAAATTATATCATAATTAGAATGAATTTATTTGTATTATTTTTATTTTTGATAAGCATAAGTAAAAATACATATTCTTTTATTAATTTGTATATATGTACATATATAATAAAAATAAATTTGTGTACATATATGTTCCTTAAAATTATTCTAAAAATTGTTCACTCTGTAAATTCAAACAAAACACAAGATAGATAGAGAGTGAGAGAGAGAAATAACAACTATACAGGGAGAATAACGAAAACATGAGTATGTACACACACATAAACTCCTTCGTTTTTATAAACACGAACATAAAAAAACAACAACCAAAACTTGTTTTGTTACTTTTTTCTGGCTAAAGCAAACTAAATCAGTACACATATATTTTTGTTTCTTTTTTTCTTTGTACACAAAAAGGAATTAAACCAAAATGTATACGAAATTAAAATTTAGCAAAAAAGAACAATGAATTTGACATTTTCAAATAATAAAATTTACAACCGTATTTTATTATACAAAAAGATGAAAGAAATTTGTTCTCTTTTTGAAGAAAAATTTGTCGTCCTGAAAAGGACGGATTGTTTCTTTTGTTTTTGTATACGATGGTCCGTTTGTAATTTACTGTTAATGTTGTTTTCGAATAATTTAGGCCTTCTTTTCTGTTTTCTTGGGCAAAAGTACAGCTTGAATGTTTGGCAAAACACCACCTTGAGCAATAGTAACACCAGATAATAATTTGTTCAATTCTTCATCATTACGAATGGCCAATTGTAAATGACGGGGGATAATTCTGGTCTTTTTGTTGTCACGGGCAGCATTACCAGCTAACTCAAGAACTTCAGCAGCCAAATATTCCATAACGGCGGCTAAATATACAGGAGCACCGGCACCAACACGTTCAGCATAATTTCCCTTACGTAGCAAACGGTGAATACGACCGACGGGAAATTGTAAACCAGCACGGTTTGAACGGGACTTTGCCTTGCCTTTAACTTTACCACCTTTACCACGACCAGACATTTTTCACTTTATTTTTATTTTTTAAAACACTTCACTTTAGCACTTAACACACAAAACTGATATCGTTTGCTACAAGTTTCAAGTTTTCAAGTTTTATTTATTCCCAATATTCTCTTACAATTTTTCTTAAAACTAGTTTAAAGTCTTAAATCTATTTTACTTAACTTTTCCTTACATACTAAGTATTTAACAAGGACTTTCAAAATCTTATACAAAATGAAGCTTTGCCACATCATTCTTACAAATTAGCTTTTCATTCTCATAATTTCCTCAAAAAAGGGGATAAAAAGAGGAGTCATTTATTCAATTATTCCTTACAATCTAAAACATCTTATTTACTAACTTAAATCTATCTTAAATCTAACACATAACTTACATACTAAACTTACATACTAAAATTACTAAAACTAAGAATAGAAAGGAATATCGTTTGCTACTAAATTAATGGGTATTTATACTTTTTGAGAAATAAAAATCTTGCATGAGGGTTGATTGTGTATATACAAACTAAGTAGACAACCATATGACTCGCTTGGATGGAAAAAAGTATATAAAGAGCACAATTGTGTATGAAATTTAAAAATTGTGAACAGTGTTAAAAGTGTTTGTGAAGTGAAAACATCTAAAAAAAATAAAAATTGTGAAAAATGCCTCCTAAAGCCAGTGGTAAAGCAACTAAAAAGGCCGGCAAAGCCCAAAAGAATATTACCAAAAGTGATAAGAGCCGCAAGCGCAAACGTAAGGAAAGTTATGCCATCTACATTTACAAAGTGTTGAAACAAGTACATCCCGATACTGGTATTTCCTCAAAGGCTATGAGTATCATGAACAGTTTTGTTAATGATATTTTCGAACGTATTGCCGCTGAAGCATCTCGTTTAGCTCAATACAACAAACGTTCAACCATCACCAGTCGGGAAATTCAAACTGCTGTCCGTCTTTTATTACCCGGTGAATTGGCTAAGCACGCTGTCAGTGAAGGTACAAAGGCCGTTACCAAATACACCAGCTCCAAGTAAATTTTATTTACACAAAATCTCGACTCCTTTTCTTCGTAATCATAAAAGGCCCTTTTCAGGGCCACAAAATATATTACAAAAGAGTTTTAATTTGTTATCAAGCGTTTTTAGTGTAATTCTATAAAAAAATGATAATAATATGTGAGAATAATTCGGAAAAAAATTTAAATTAAAAAATAAATATAATAATATGATTTATTATATTTGTTTTTTATTTAGAAAAAACTTTATTTCGAACTACAAACGAAAATTTGTGTGAAAATTTCTTTAATGAACTATTTGTATATAATTTAAAGTTTTTAAACCATATAATGAGAATAGATTTGTTCAAAAATCACTTATGTAGGTAAATTGTATTTTTCTAAATAAATACATATGTATGTATATAAAGATTAACTCATTAAAAAGTTATTTATGCTGCCGTCTACCTACCTATATACAATGTATGTACATATTTGGATTTAACAAATTTTAACACTACATTGTGTTTTGCTGTCGGCATTTAATACATTTGTATGTAATTTTCCTTGTATATACTAATAAAATTGTTAATCCATCCTAATATTAGTTTTACTGCCTTTTGTATAAGAAAAAAAAAAACGTTTTTAAACTATATTTTTAATGTAAATTTTAAAATAATTATATGTAAAATTTAAAAATACAAACAAATTTATTAAAATTTTTCATTTCTTATTTTCAATTTTATGAAAATACAAAATATTTTCCACTTTATTTAAAGAAAGTCAATTGGATTTAACAAATTTTAATATTACATTGTGTTTTGCCGTCGGCATTTAGTACAAATTACATGTGTGTATTCTTCTTTGTAAATACTAATAAAATTGTTAATTCACCCTAATTTTGATTTTACTACCTATTTTGGGTTTAAAACTATTTTATAATTTTTATTTTAAAATGATTTTTTATTTATTTAAAATCTTTATAAAAATAAAAAATAATAAATTTACTAAAATCTTCTATTTTTTATTCTTCAATTTTTTTTGAAAATACAAAATATTTTTATTATACCTATTTAAAGAAAAATAATTAAATAATAAACGTATTTTATAGTATTTTTTTTTTTTTATTTAATTTTTTTAAAGCTATTTCTTATACATTTCTTTTATAAAATTTCATATAACTGAAAAATTCGAAATTTTTAAGTAAAAAAAATGATAATCACAAGATTTAATTTTTATATTTCTCACAATATCAAAAATTTATGTAAATTTTATTTTTTGTAATATTTTTTTCTGCGCATTATGCGTATTCAATTATATGAAAATAATTTTTAATTAAAATAAAAAGCAACGAGAGCAGTTTTCAGTAATGAAAATAAAAATTTATTATATTTAGCCGTCGGTAAAACTTCATTGTGAGTAAAAAATCTAATTTATTTCAGTGTCTTTTTTTAATTCTTTTATAAAAAATTTTTCTCTTTTTGTAGTAATATTTGAATAGCTTTAATTATTATTTATTTTTAATTTTTATTATTTCTTTATTTTTATCACTAAAACATTATATAAAATAAATATTATGAAATAGTTAATAAATAATATCTAACTATAAAATAGTAGTAAACATTTTAAATTCTTTCCTAAAAATAACAAAACCTAAAAGAAAACCAAATCAATTTGAAATTTCGAATTTTCTACATAAAACTTACAATAATTCTAACAAAATAAAAAAGAAATTATTAAAATGATTTTAGATTAAAAATAAAAAAATTATTGCGCTCATGAATGAACATACAATAATTTCAATTATCAGACAATAGGAAAATTTTTAGAGAATATTTATAAAAAAATGTGTCACATAAAAAGAAAATAAAAATATTTTCCTAACGATTATAATTTCTAAATTTCTTTTATTGTATTAAATTTTAGGTAAAAAGTAAAATACGAACATTTAAAATAAAAAAAAAAAATTAAATAAAAAATCAGTTGAATTAACAAAAATCTTAATATTTGTAAATAAAAAAATAAATAATTTAGTAGTACGTTGTCGATAATTCCTACTTTTTATTTATATATACTTTTTTATTATTAAAATTGTTTGTCAAAACAAGAAAATTCTCCTTTAAAAAATTTTAATGGCTCTAAAAAGAACCGATTCAATGAAGAAATTTTAAATTTATACGCTAAAACGAAATATACATTGCTTTTATACATTATTATTCAAATAAAAATATAAAAAAAAAAAAACATACTTTATTTTTCCTTCAAAACTTTCGTAGGGGGGAGCGTCAGAAATTTATCAAAAATTCTACTATCTCTTTTTAAAAAATAATTTGTGGTCCTGAAAAGGACCGATTATTATTATTAAAATATACGCACATTCACTTAGGCACGTTCACCACGAATACGTCTAGCCAATTGGATATCTTTGGGCATAATGGTGACACGTTTAGCATGGATGGCACACAAATTTGTATCTTCGAAAAGACCAACTAAGTAAGCTTCACTGGCCTCTTGAAGTGCCATAACAGCTGAGCTCTGGAAACGTAAATCAGTTTTGAAATCTTGGGCAATTTCACGAACCAAACGTTGGAATGGCAATTTGCGAATCAATAATTCTGTACTTTTTTGATAACGACGAATTTCACGCAAAGCTACTGTACCAGGACGATAACGATGAGGCTTCTTAACACCACCAGTTGCCGGTGCACTTTTACGCGCAGCTTTAGTTGCCAATTGTTTACGTGGTGCTTTGCCACCAGTCGATTTACGGGCAGTTTGCTTAGTACGAGCCATTTTTCACTTCACTTTTTTTTTTTTTTTAATCACTATTCTTCACTTTTTCACAAACACTGTTAACACAAGAATAACTTAATTCTACCACGAATTGCCGCTTTTTATAGGAAATTCTCTTAAAATAAAATTAAGGGTGTGTGTATATGTGAATATCTTTTCTTGTATTTTCTTGGGGCGCACACTAAAAGAAAAGTACAAAAATATAATTCCAACTCCCTCTAATTTTAGTTGAAATTTGTATAAATACAAGCATTCTTCCATACAAAAATCATCAGTTCGTGTGGAACATTTGTGAAGTGTGTTTTAAAGTGAATATCTAAAAAAAAAAAACTAAGTGATTAAAAATGACTGGTCGTGGTAAAGGTGGCAAAGGTTTGGGAAAAGGTGGTGCTAAACGTCATCGTAAAGTGTTGCGTGATAATATCCAAGGTATTACCAAACCAGCTATCAGACGTTTGGCTCGCCGTGGTGGTGTAAAACGTATCTCTGGTTTGATTTATGAAGAAACTCGTGGTGTCTTGAAGGTATTTTTGGAAAACGTTAT
Organism: Protophormia terraenovae; assembly: GCA_951394005.1. Taxonomy (NCBI): domain Eukaryota; kingdom Metazoa; phylum Arthropoda; class Insecta; order Diptera; family Calliphoridae; genus Protophormia; species Protophormia terraenovae. The sequence goes on from OX596079.1 coordinate 38,242, forward strand.
TCGTGATGCCGTCACCTACACTGAACACGCTAAAAGAAAAACCGTTACCGCTATGGATGTTGTATATGCATTGAAGAGACAAGGTCGTACTTTGTACGGTTTCGGCGGTTAAACATTATTATATTTTTTGCGGACAATTTATACATTTAAAATAACAAAACCAATCGGTCCTTTTCAGGACCACAAAAAATATTTAAAAAGAGATTTTATTTGTTAAAAATTATTTTTTATTTATATTGTTTACGAAAATAATTACATATGTATGTTTATATATTAAAAAAAATAATAATAATAAATATGAGTTGCTGTTCATTGTGAATATATACATTCAAAATATTTGTAAAAATAAAGTATTTTATTTATATTTTTAGAAATAAAATAGTTTCAAATCATTTTATACTCTTTGTAATATGATTTTTAGTTCAAATTAATTTGAATTAAAACTAAATATTATTCCATTTATTAACAAGTCAGATAAAACAAAATTTCCAAAAAAAAAAAGTATTCGAATATGAATTTATAAAATTTAAATCAAATTCCATAGTCTTCAACTAATTTTAATATATTTTATTTTTTTAGCTTTTTTTTTTTACAATTACTCTTTATTTTATTTTCTATTTTGAAAATAAAATAAAATCAGTTTCAAAATATTTATTTAAAATTTTTCTATTTAAATATATAGTTTTTATTAAATAAAAATCAGAAAAATTTGTTGGACTTTTTTTTTACTAAAATAAAATACATATGAATATTATTCAAGGTTAGAATAATCAAATAAAAAAAATTTTTATTTCTTCTTTTAAAAAATATTTGCTTTACTTTTGATTAAATAAAATATTTTAATTTTAATTTATTTTGTTCGATCAGATTCAAAATTATAATAAATTCAATTTTTTAAGTATAAATAGAAATTCTTAATGTTTTTATTTAAAAATTAATAAATTGATTAACAAATATTTTCAATTAGAAATAAGTATCATTTTTTATTTCATTCACAAGTTACAGCTATGATAAATATATATGTATGTATACAAATAAAATGTATGGTTTATTTTAAGGGAATATTTAACGTAGTAAATGATATTTGTTAAAATTACTGAGAAAAAATTGCTATAATCTAACTAACAAACACACACATACACCAAAATAGAACATACGAAAATTCCTATAGCCTAAAAAAAAATTCCTGTTTTTGTTATACCATACACAAAATCAGCAAAAACAACATATCCATGAAAAGAGAAAAGAGCTGCCAGATGAGCAAAGGGAAAAAAACTCACAAAGATTCCTGTTTTTTAAATAAAAAATCGCCAAAATGTGTTTTCAATACAATAATATGAATTTGAAGTAGTTAAGTGATATATTTTTGCATATAAAAAATAATGTTCTTTTATTGCTCAAATGAAATTTCACTTAAATTACAACATTTCTTGCCAATATCTGATTTTAACTGAAAATTATTCACTAGCATTAACATAAATTAATTTATGAGTATTAAAAGAATATAAACATTACGGGTTTTTGCATTTTAATAATCATCCGGTATTTTGTAATACTTATAAACGTTAAATCTGGCAACTATATTTGTGAATGTTAAATCAATTGAGTGTGCATTCTTGTACGAATGAACACACAGAAAAAAAAAACGATAATGATGTATTTTGTTTGTGTAAAAGGGATGATAAGAGACAGATGTTTTTGCAAAGGGAGAAAATAACAAATAAGAAATATCATACAGCTGCTAAGTAAAAAGAAGCAATTAAAGAAATATAAAAGAAAAGATATACATATGTATGTATGTGTCTGCATACTCATTGTACTGCAAACATACATTCAAACATATGAATTCATGCTACATTTATCACTTTTTTATATACACAGAAAATATTTTTACATTTATGGAATGTGAATTTATTTTAACATACTAAATTTCAGAAATGTATTACAAATTTATTCCCTAAAATGTTTTCTTTTTTTTCCTAAATATAGCTATAATTTTAGGTATTTTTCCGAAATGCTGGATTTTGTTTTATTAAATTTTTAAATTAAATCGTTAAAAAGTAAAATCGTTTAAAACTAAAAATTTTCGCAATTTTAAAAATTTACAATTTACTTTATATTTAAGAAAGTATTTTCAAAAATTGATTTTGTTTTAGAAATTTTAATAAGAATTTGAAAATATGTTTGTGTGTATTATTTTTCGTACAAATAATGATAAAACATTTTGTTATTATTATCTGTAAAACACAAATACAATTAAAATAAAAATAATTTTATAAAAATGAATTTTATGTAAATAATATGAACATACAAAAATAAATGTATGTACATATATAGAACAGCAAATTAACATGCCTAATACTAAGAAAAAGAAATTCTCTGTAATTTTATATCAAAAGATTAAGAAAACAAACAAAAAGAAAGACTAACGGCACACATTAAAAAAGAAAAAAACACAAAAGTATGTATACCTACTTAAATTCCTTCGCCAGTATACACACGAAGCACAAAATGCATAGTAAAAAAATACAACAACTTTTTTCTTTGAATACATGAAATTAATGTTAAGCCTATTGTGTGTGTTTGTCATTATGTATACTAAATCAAAGTACAATGGTATTTAACTTTGGCAACAAATAAGGATAGAAAAATGTGTATTTTTAGAAAATATTAACTATTATACAAAAAAAAAAAAAAAAAAAAAAAAAAAAATAAAAATAAAATAATTGATTTGTAAAATTATATCATAATTAGAATGAATTTATTTGTATTATTTTTATTTTTGATAAGCATAAGTAAAAATACATATTCTTTTATTAATTTGTATATATGTACATATATAATAAAAATAAATTTGTGTACATATATGTTCCTTAAAATTATTCTAAAAATTGTTCACTCTGTAAATTCAAACAAAACACAAGATAGATAGAGAGTGAGAGAGAGAAATAACAACTATACAGGGAGAATAACGAAAACATGAGTATGTACACACACATAAACTCCTTCGTTTTTATAAACACGAACATAAAAAAACAACAACCAAAACTTGTTTTGTTACTTTTTTCTGGCTAAAGCAAACTAAATCAGTACACATATATTTTTGTTTCTTTTTTTCTTTGTACACAAAAAGGAATTAAACCAAAATGTATACGAAATTAAAATTTAGCAAAAAAGAACAATGAATTTGACATTTTCAAATAATAAAATTTACAACCGTATTTTATTATACAAAAAGATGAAAGAAATTTGTTCTCTTTTTGAAGAAAAATTTGTCGTCCTGAAAAGGACGGATTGTTTCTTTTGTTTTTGTATACGATGGTCCGTTTGTAATTTACTGTTAATGTTGTTTTCGAATAATTTAGGCCTTCTTTTCTGTTTTCTTGGGCAAAAGTACAGCTTGAATGTTTGGCAAAACACCACCTTGAGCAATAGTAACACCAGATAATAATTTGTTCAATTCTTCATCATTACGAATGGCCAATTGTAAATGACGGGGGATAATTCTGGTCTTTTTGTTGTCACGGGCAGCATTACCAGCTAACTCAAGAACTTCAGCAGCCAAATATTCCATAACGGCGGCTAAATATACAGGAGCACCGGCACCAACACGTTCAGCATAATTTCCCTTACGTAGCAAACGGTGAATACGACCGACGGGAAATTGTAAACCAGCACGGTTTGAACGGGACTTTGCCTTGCCTTTAACTTTACCACCTTTACCACGACCAGACATTTTTCACTTTATTTTTATTTTTTAAAACACTTCACTTTAGCACTTAACACACAAAACTGATATCGTTTGCTACTAAATTAATGGGTATTTATACTTTTTGAGAAATAAAAATCTTGCATGAGGGTTGATTGTGTATATACAAACTAAGTAGACAACCATATGACTCGCTTGGATGGAAAAAAGTATATAAAGAGCACAATTGTGTATGAAATTTAAAAATTGTGAACAGTGTTAAAAGTGTTTGTGAAGTGAAAACATCTAAAAAAAATAAAAATTGTGAAAAATGCCTCCTAAAGCCAGTGGTAAAGCAACTAAAAAGGCCGGCAAAGCCCAAAAGAATATTACCAAAAGTGATAAGAGCCGCAAGCGCAAACGTAAGGAAAGTTATGCCATCTACATTTACAAAGTGTTGAAACAAGTACATCCCGATACTGGTATTTCCTCAAAGGCTATGAGTATCATGAACAGTTTTGTTAATGATATTTTCGAACGTATTGCCGCTGAAGCATCTCGTTTAGCTCAATACAACAAACGTTCAACCATCACCAGTCGGGAAATTCAAACTGCTGTCCGTCTTTTATTACCCGGTGAATTGGCTAAGCACGCTGTCAGTGAAGGTACAAAGGCCGTTACCAAATACACCAGCTCCAAGTAAATTTTATTTACACAAAATATCGACTCCTTTTCTTCGTAATCATAAAAGGCCCTTTTCAGGGCCACAAAATATATTACAAAAGAGTTTTAATTTTTTATCAAGCGTTTTTAGTGTAATTCTATAAAAAAAAAATGATAATAATATGTGAGAATAATTCGGAAAAAAATTTAAATTAAAAAATAAATATAATAATATGATTTATTATATTTGTTTTTTATTTAGAAAAAACTTTATTTCGAACTACAAACGAAAATTTGTGTGAAAATTTCTTTAATGAACTATTTGTATATAATTTAAAGTTTTTAAACCATATAATGAGAATAGATTTGTTCAAAAATCACTTATGTAGGTAAATTGTATTTTTCTAAATAAATACATATGTATGTATATAAAGATTAACTCATTAAAAAGTTATTTATGCTGCCGTCTACCTACCTATATACAATGTATGTACATATTTGGATTTAACAAATTTTAACACTACATTGTGTTTTGCTGTCGGCATTTAATACATTTGTATGTAATTTTCCTTGTATATACTAATAAAATTGTTAATCCATCCTAATATTAGTTTTATTGCCTTTTGTATAAGAAAAAAAAAAAAAAAAAACGTTTTTAAACTATATTTTTAATGTAAATTTTAAAATAATTATATGTAAAATTTAAAAATACAAACAAATTTATTAAAATTTTTCATTTCTTATTTTCAATTTTATGAAAATACAAAATATTTTCCACTTTATTTAAAGAAAGTCAATTGGATTTAACAAATTTTAATATTACATTGTGTTTTGCCGTCGGCATTTAGTACAAATTACATGTGTGTATTCTTCTTTGTAAATACTAATAAAATTGTTAATTCACCCTAATTTTGATTTTACTACCTATTTTGGGTTTAAAACTATTTTATAATTTTTATTTTAAAATGATTTTTTATTTATTTAAAATCTTTATAAAAATAAAAAATAATAAATTTACTAAAATCTTCTATTTTTTATTCTTCAATTTTTTTTGAAAATACAAAATATTTTTATTATACCTATTTAAAGAAAAATAATTAAATAATAAACGTATTTTATAGTATTTTTTTTTTTTTTATTTAATTTTTTTAAAGCTATTTCTTATACATTTCTTTTATAAAATTTCATATAACTGAAAAATTCGAAATTTTTAAGTAAAAAAAATGATAATCACAAGATTTAATTTTTATATTTCTCACAATATCAAAAATTTATGTAAATTTTATTTTTTGTAATATTTTTTTCTGCGCATTATGCGTATTCAATTATATGAAAATAATTTTTAATTAAAATAAAAAGCAACGAGAGCAGTTTTCAGTAATGAAAATAAAAATTTATTATATTTAGCCGTCGGTAAAACTTCATTGTGAGTAAAAAATCTAATTTATTTCAGTGTCTTTTTTTAATTCTTTTATAAAAAATTTTTCTCTTTTTGTAGTAATATTTGAATAGCTTTAATTATTATTTATTTTTAATTTTTATTATTTCTTTATTTTTATCACTAAAACATTATATAAAATAAATATTATGAAATAGTTAATAAATAATATCTAACTATAAAATAGTAGTAAACATTTTAAATTCTTTCCTAAAAATAACAAAACCTAAAAGAAAACCAAATCAATTTGAAATTTCGAATTTTCTACATAAAACTTACAATAATTCTAACAAAATAAAAAAGAAATTATTAAAATGATTTTAGATTAAAAATAAAAAAATTATTGCGCTCATGAATGAACATACAATAATTTCAATTATCAGACAATAGGAAAATTTTTAGAGAATATTTATAAAAAAATGTGTCACATAAAAAGAAAATAAAAATATTTTCCTAACGATTATAATTTCTAAATTTCTTTTATTGTATTAAATTTTAGGTAAAAAGTAAAATACGAACATTTAAAATAAAAAAAAAAAATTAAATAAAAAATCAGTTGAATTAACAAAAATCTTAATATTTGTAAATAAAAAAATAAATAATTTAGTAGTACGTTGTCGATAATTCCTACTTTTTATTTATATATACTTTTTTATTATTAAAATTGTTTGTCAAAACAAGAAAATTCTCCTTTAAAAAATTTTAATGGCTCTAAAAAGAACCGATTCAATGAAGAAATTTTAAATTTATACGCTAAAACGAAATATACATTGCTTTTATACATTATTATTCAAATAAAAATATAAAAAAAAAAAACATACTTTATTTTTCCTTCAAAACTTTCGTAGGGGGGAGCGTCAGAAATTTATCAAAAATTCTACTATCTCTTTTTAAAAAATAATTTGTGGTCCTGAAAAGGACCGATTATTATTATTAAAATATACGCACATTCACTTAGGCACGTTCACCACGAATACGTCTAGCCAATTGGATATCTTTGGGCATAATGGTGACACGTTTAGCATGGATGGCACACAAATTTGTATCTTCGAAAAGACCAACTAAGTAAGCTTCACTGGCCTCTTGAAGTGCCATAACAGCTGAGCTCTGGAAACGTAAATCAGTTTTGAAATCTTGGGCAATTTCACGAACCAAACGTTGGAATGGCAATTTGCGAATCAATAATTCTGTACTTTTTTGATAACGACGAATTTCACGCAAAGCTACTGTACCAGGACGATAACGATGAGGCTTCTTAACACCACCAGTTGCCGGTGCACTTTTACGCGCAGCTTTAGTTGCCAATTGTTTACGTGGTGCTTTGCCACCAGTCGATTTACGGGCAGTTTGCTTAGTACGAGCCATTTTTCACTTCACTTTTTTTTTTTTTTAATCACTATTCTTCACTTTTTCACAAACACTGTTAACACAAGAATAACTTAATTCTACCACGAATTGCCGCTTTTTATAGGAAATTCTCTTAAAATAAAATTAAGGGTGTGTGTATATGTGAATATCTTTTCTTGTATTTTCTTGGGGCGCACACTAAAAGAAAAGTACAAAAATATAATTCCAACTCCCTCTAATTTTAGTTGAAATTTGTATAAATACAAGCATTCTTCCATACAAAAATCATCAGTTCGTGTGGAACATTTGTGAAGTGTGTTTTAAAGTGAATATCTAAAAAAAAAAAACTAAGTGATTAAAAATGACTGGTCGTGGTAAAGGTGGCAAAGGTTTGGGAAAAGGTGGTGCTAAACGTCATCGTAAAGTGTTGCGTGATAATATCCAAGGTATTACCAAACCAGCTATCAGACGTTTGGCTCGCCGTGGTGGTGTAAAACGTATCTCTGGTTTGATTTATGAAGAAACTCGTGGTGTCTTGAAGGTATTTTTGGAAAACGTTATTCGTGATGCCGTCACCTACACTGAACACGCTAAAAGAAAAACCGTTACCGCTATGGATGTTGTATATGCATTGAAGAGACAAGGTCGTACTTTGTACGGTTTCGGCGGTTAAACATTATTATATTTTTTGCGGACAATTTATACATTTAAAATAACAAAACCAATCGGTCCTTTTCAGGACCACAAAAAATATTTAAAAAGAGATTTTATTTGTTAAAAATTATTTTTTATTTATATTGTTTACGAAAATAATTACATATGTATGTTTATATATTAAAAAAAATAATAATAATAAATATGAGTTGCTGTTCATTGTGAATATATACATTCAAAATATTTGTAAAAATAAAGTATTTTATTTATATTTTTAGAAATAAAATAGTTTCAAATCATTTTATACTCTTTGTAATATGATTTTTAGTTCAAATTAATTTGAATTAAAACTAAATATTATTCCATTTATTAACAAGTCAGATAAAACAAAATTTCCAAAAAAAAAAAGTATTCGAATATGAATTTATAAAATTTAAATCAAATTCCATAGTCTTCAACTAATTTTAATATATTTTATTTTTTTAGCTTTTTTTTTTTACAATTACTCTTTATTTTATTTTCTATTTTGAAAATAAAATAAAATCAGTTTCAAAATATTTATTTAAAATTTTTCTATTTAAATATATAGTTTTTATTAAATAAAAATCAGAAAAATTTGTTGGACTTTTTTTTTACTAAAATAAAATACATATGAATATTATTCAAGGTTAGAATAATCAAATAAAAAAAATTTTTATTTCTTCTTTTAAAAAATATTTGCTTTACTTTTGATTAAATAAAATATTTTAATTTTAATTTATTTTGTTCGATCAGATTCAAAATTATAATAAATTCAATTTTTTAAGTATAAATAGAAATTCTTAATGTTTTTATTTAAAAATTAATAAATTGATTAACAAATATTTTCAATTAGAAATAAGTATCATTTTTTATTTCATTCACAAGTTACAGCTATGATAAATATATATGTATGTATACAAATAAAATGTATGGTTTATTTTAAGGGAATATTTAACGTAGTAAATGATATTTGTTAAAATTACTGAGAAAAAATTGCTATAATCTAACTAACAAACACACACATACACCAAAATAGAACATACGAAAATTCCTATAGCCTAAAAAAAAATTCCTGTTTTTGTTATACCATACACAAAATCAGCAAAAACAACATATCCATGAAAAGAGAAAAGAGCTGCCAGATGAGCAAAGGGAAAAAAACTCACAAAGATTCCTGTTTTTTAAATAAAAAATCGCCAAAATGTGTTTTCAATACAATAATATGAATTTGAAGTAGTTAAGTGATATATTTTTGCATATAAAAAATAATGTTCTTTTATTGCTCAAATGAAATTTCACTTAAATTACAACATTTCTTGCCAATATCTGATTTTAACTGAAAATTATTCACTAGCATTAACATAAATTAATTTATGAGTATTAAAAGAATATAAACATTACGGGTTTTTGCATTTTAATAATCATCCGGTATTTTGTAATACTTATAAACGTTAAATCTGGCAACTATATTTGTGAATGTTAAATCAATTGAGTGTGCATTCTTGTACGAATGAACACACAGAAAAAAAAAAAACGATAATGATGTATTTTGTTTGTGTAAAAGGGATGATAAGAGACAGATGTTTTTGCAAAGGGAGAAAATAACAAATAAGAAATATCATACAGCTGCTAAGTAAAAAGAAGCAATTAAAGAAATATAAAAGAAAAGATATACATATGTATGTATGTGTCTGCATACTCATTGTACTGCAAACATACATTCAAACATATGAATTCATGCTACATTTATCACTTTTTTATATACACAGAAAATATTTTTACATTTATGGAATGTGAATTTATTTTAACATACTAAATTTCAGAAATGTATTACAAATTTATTCCCTAAAATGTTTTCTTTTTTTTCCTAAATATAGCTATAATTTTAGGTATTTTTCCGAAATGCTGGATTTTGTTTTATTAAATTTTTAAATTAAATCGTTAAAAAGTAAAATCGTTTAAAACTAAAAATTTTCGCAATTTTAAAAATTTACAATTTACTTTATATTTAAGAAAGTATTTTCAAAAATTGATTTTGTTTTAGAAATTTTAATAAGAATTTGAAAATATGTTTGTGTGTATTATTTTTCGTACAAATAATGATAAAACATTTTGTTATTATTATCTGTAAAACACAAATACAATTAAAATAAAAATAATTTTATAAAAATGAATTTTATGTAAATAATATGAACATACAAAAATAAATGTATGTACATATATAGAACAGCAAATTAACATGCCTAATACTAAGAAAAAGAAATTCTCTGTAATTTTATATCAAAAGATTAAGAAAACAAACAAAAAGAAAGACTAACGGCACACATTAAAAAAGAAAAAAACACAAAAGTATGTATACCTACTTAAATTCCTTCGCCAGTATACACACGAAGCACAAAATGCATAGTAAAAAAATACAACAACTTTTTTCTTTGAATACATGAAATTAATGTTAAGCCTATTGTGTGTGTTTGTCATTATGTATACTAAATCAAAGTACAATGGTATTTAACTTTGGCAACAAATAAGGATAGAAAAATGTGTATTTTTAGAAAATATTAACTATTATACAAAAAAAAAAAAAAAAAAAAAAAAAAAAATAAAAATAAAATAATTGATTTGTAAAATTATATCATAATTAGAATGAATTTATTTGTATTATTTTTATTTTTGATAAGCATAAGTAAAAATACATATTCTTTTATTAATTTGTATATATGTACATATATAATAAAAATAAATTTGTGTACATATATGTTCCTTAAAATTATTCTAAAAATTGTTCACTCTGTAAATTCAAACAAAACACAAGATAGATAGAGAGTGAGAGAGAGAGAAATAACAACTATACAGGGAGAATAACGAAAACATGAGTATGTACACACACATAAACTCCTTCGTTTTTATAAACACGAACATAAAAAAACAACAACCAAAACTTGTTTTGTTACTTTTTTCTGGCTAAAGCAAACTAAATCAGTACACATATATTTTTGTTTCTTTTTTTCTTTGTACACAAAAAGGAATTAAACCAAAATGTATACGAAATTAAAATTTAGCAAAAAAGAACAATGAATTTGACATTTTCAAATAATAAAATTTACAACCGTATTTTATTATACAAAAAGATGAAAGAAATTTGTTCTCTTTTTGAAGAAAAATTTGTCGTCCTGAAAAGGACGGATTGTTTCTTTTGTTTTTGTATACGATGGTCCGTTTGTAATTTACTGTTAATGTTGTTTTCGAATAATTTAGGCCTTCTTTTCTGTTTTCTTGGGCAAAAGTACAGCTTGAATGTTTGGCAAAACACCACCTTGAGCAATAGTAACACCAGATAATAATTTGTTCAATTCTTCATCATTACGAATGGCCAATTGTAAATGACGGGGGATAATTCTGGTCTTTTTGTTGTCACGGGCAGCATTACCAGCTAACTCAAGAACTTCAGCAGCCAAATATTCCATAACGGCGGCTAAATATACAGGAGCACCGGCACCAACACGTTCAGCATAATTTCCCTTACGTAGCAAACGGTGAATACGACCGACGGGAAATTGTAAACCAGCACGGTTTGAACGGGACTTTGCCTTGCCTTTAACTTTACCACCTTTACCACGACCAGACATTTTTCACTTTATTTTTATTTTTTAAAACACTTCACTTTAGCACTTAACACACAAAACTGATATCGTTTGCTACTAAATTAATGGGTATTTATACTTTTTGAGAAATAAAAATCTTGCATGAGGGTTGATTGTGTATATACAAACTAAGTAGACAACCATATGACTCGCTTGGATGGAAAAAAGTATATAAAGAGCACAATTGTGTATGAAATTTAAAAATTGTGAACAGTGTTAAAAGTGTTTGTGAAGTGAAAACATCTAAAAAAAATAAAAATTGTGAAAAATGCCTCCTAAAGCCAGTGGTAAAGCAACTAAAAAGGCCGGCAAAGCCCAAAAGAATATTACCAAAAGTGATAAGAGCCGCAAGCGCAAACGTAAGGAAAGTTATGCCATCTACATTTACAAAGTGTTGAAACAAGTACATCCCGATACTGGTATTTCCTCAAAGGCTATGAGTATCATGAACAGTTTTGTTAATGATATTTTCGAACGTATTGCCGCTGAAGCATCTCGTTTAGCTCAATACAACAAACGTTCAACCATCACCAGTCGGGAAATTCAAACTGCTGTCCGTCTTTTATTACCCGGTGAATTGGCTAAGCACGCTGTCAGTGAAGGTACAAAGGCCGTTACCAAATACACCAGCTCCAAGTAAATTTTATTTACACAAAATATCGACTCCTTTTCTTCGTAATCATAAAAGGCCCTTTTCAGGGCCACAAAATATATTACAAAAGAGTTTTAATTTGTTATCAAGCGTTTTTAGTGTAATTCTATAAAAAAATTATAATAATATGTGAGAATAATTCGGAAAAAAATTTAAATTAAAAAATAAATATAATAATATGATTTATTATATTTGTTTTTTATTTAGAAAAAACTTTATTTCGAACTACAAACGAAAATTTGTGTGAAAATTTCTTTAATGAACTATTTGTATATAATTTAAAGTTTTTAAACCATATAATGAGAATAGATTTGTTCAAAAATCACTTATGTAGGTAAATTGTATTTTTCTAAATAAATACATATGTATGTATATAAAGATTAACTCATTAAAAAGTTATTTATGCTGCCGTCTACCTACCTATATACAATGTATGTACATATTTGGATTTAACAAATTTTAACACTACATTGTGTTTTGCTGTCGGCATTTAATACATTTGTATGTAATTTTCCTTGTATATACTAATAAAATTATTAATCCATCCTAATATTAGTTTTACTGCCTTTTGTATAAGAAAAAAAAACGTTTTTAAACTATATTTTTAATGTAAATTTTAAAATAATTATATGTAAAATTTAAAAATACAAACAAATTTATTAAAATTTTTCATTTCTTATTTTCAATTTTATGAAAATACAAAATATTTTCCAATTTATTTAAAGAAAGTCAATTGGATTTAACAAATTTTAATATTACATTGTGTTTTGCCGTCGGCATTTAGTACAAATTACATGTGTGTATTCTTCTTTGTAAATACTAATAAAATTGTTAATTCACCCTAATTTTGATTTTACTACCTATTTTGGGTTTAAAACTATTTTATAATTTTTATTTTAAAATGATTTTTTATTTATTTAAAATCTTTATAAAAATAAAAAATAATAAATTTACTAAAATCTGCTATTTTTTATTCTTCAATTTTTTTTTTTTTTTTTGAAAATACAAAATATTTTTATTATACCTATTTAAAGAAAAATAATTAAATAATAAACGTATTTTATAGTATTTTTTTTATTTAATTTTTTTAAAGCTATTTCTTATACATTTCTTTTATAAAATTTCATATAACTGAAAAATTCGAAATTTTTAAGTAAAAAAAAATGATAATCACAAGATTTAATTTTTATATTTCTCACAATATCAAAAATTTATGTAAATTTTATTTTTTATTTTTTGTAATATTTTTTTCTGCGCATTATGCGTATTCAATTATATGAAAATAATTTTTAATTAAAATAAAAAGCAACGAGAGCAGTTTTCAGTAATGAAAATAAAAATTTATTATATTTAGCCGTCGGTAAAACTTCATTGTGAGTAAAAAATCTAATTTATTTCACAGTGTCTTTTTTTAATTCTTTTATAAAAAATTTTTCTCTTTTTGTAGTAATATTTGAATAGCTTTAATTATTATTTATTTTTAATTTTTATTATTTCTTTATTTTTATCACTAAAACATTATATAAAATAAATATTATGAAATAGTTAATAAATAATATCTAACTATAAAATAGTAGTAAACATTTTAAATTCTTTCCTAAAAATAACAAAACCTAAAAGAAAACCAAATCAATTTGAAATTTCGAATTTTCTACATAAAACTTACAATAATTCTAACAAAATAAAAAAGAAATTATTAAAATGATTTTAGATTAAAAATAAAAAAATTATTGCGCTCATGAATGAACATACAATAATTTCAATTATCAGACAATAGGAAAATTTTTAGAGAATATTTATAAAAAAATGTGTCACATAAAAAGAAAATAAAAATATTTTCCTAACGATTATAATTTCTAAATTTCTTTTATTGTATTAAATTTTAGGTAAAAAGTAAAATACGAACATTTAAAATCAAAAACAAAAATTAAATAAAAAATCAGTTGAATTAACAAAACAAAAATCTTAATATTTGTAAATAAAAAAATAAATAATTTAGTAGTACGTTGTCGATAATTCCTACTTTTTATTTATATATACTTTTTTATTATTAAAATTGTTTGTCAAAACAAGAAAATTCTCCTTTAAAAAAATTTTAATGGCTCTAAAAAGAACCGATTCAATGAAGAAATTTTAAATTTATACGCTAAAACGAAATATACATTGTTTTTATACATTATTATTCAAATAAAAATATAAAAAAAAACATACTTTATTTTTCCTTCAAAACTTTCGTAGGGGGGGAGCGTCAGAAATTTATCAAAAATTCTACTATCTCTTTTTAAAAAATAATTTGTGGTCCTGAAAAAGACCGATTATTAAAATATACGCACATTCACTTAGGCACGTTCACCACGAATACGTCTAGCCAATTGGATATCTTTGGGCATAATGGTGACACGTTTAGCATGGATGGCACACAAATTTGTATCTTCGAAAAGACCAACTAAGTAAGCTTCACTGGCCTCTTGAAGTGCCATAACAGCTGAGCTCTGGAAACGTAAATCAGTTTTGAAATCTTGGGCAATTTCACGAACCAAAACGTTGGAATGGCAATTTGCGAATCAATAATTCTGTACTTTTTTGATAACGACGAATTTCACGCAAAGCTACTGTACCAGGACGATAACGATGAGGCTTCTTAACACCACCAGTTGCCGGTGCACTTTTACGCGCAGCTTTAGTTGCCAATTGTTTACGTGGTGCTTTGCCACCAGTCGATTTACGGGCAGTTTGCTTAGTACGAGCCATTTTTCACTTCACTTTTTATTTTTTAATCACTATTCACTTTTTCACAAACACTGTTAACACAAGAATAACTTAATTCTACCACGAATTGCCGCTTTTTATAGGAAATTCTCTTAAAATAAAATTAAGGGTGTGTGTATATGTGAATATCTTTCCTTGTATTTTCTTGGGGCGCACACTAAAAGAAAAGTACAAAAATATAATTCCAACTCCCTCTAATTTTAGTTGAAATTTGTATAAATACAAGCATTCTTCCATACAAAAATCATCAGTTCGTGTGGAACATTTGTGAAGTGTGTTTTAAAGTGAATATCTAAAAAAAAAAACTAAGTGATTAAAAATGACTGGTCGTGGTAAAGGTGGCAAAGGTTTGGGAAAAGGTGGTGCTAAACGTCATCGTAAAGTGTTGCGTGATAATATCCAAGGTATTACCAAACCAGCTATCAGACGTTTGGCTCGCCGTGGTGGTGTAAAACGTATCTCTGGTTTGATTTATGAAGAAACTCGTGGTGTCTTGAAGGTATTTTTGGAAAACGTTATTCGTGATGCCGTCACCTACACTGAACACGCTAAAAGAAAAACCGTTACCGCTATGGATGTTGTATATGCATTGAAGAGACAAGGTCGTACTTTGTACGGTTTCGGCGGTTAAACATTATTATATTTTTTGCGGACAATTTATACATTTAAAATAACAAAACCAATCGGTCCTTTTCAGGACCACAAAAAATATTTAAAAAGAGATTTTATTTGTTAAAAATTATTTTTTATTTATATTGTTTACGAAAATAATTACATATGTATGTTTATATATTAAAAAAAATAATAATAATAAATATGAGTTGCTGTTCATTGTGAATATATACATTCAAAATATTTGTAAAAATAAAGTATTTTATTTATATTTTTAGAAATAAAATAGTTTCAAATCATTTTATACTCTTTGTAATATGATTTTTAGTTCAAATTAATTTGAATTAAAACTAAATATTATTCCATTTATTAACAAGTCAGATAAAACAAAATTTCCAAAAAAAAAAAGTATTCGAATATGAATTTATAAAATTTAAATCAAATTCCATAGTCTTCAACTAATTTTAATATATTTTATTTTTTTAGCTTTTTTTTTTTACAATTACTCTTTATTTTATTTTCTATTTTGAAAATAAAATAAAATCAGTTTCAAAATATTTATTTAAAATTTTTCTATTTAAATATATAGTTTTTATTAAATAAAAATCAGAAAAATTTGTTGGACTTTTTTTTTACTAAAATAAAATACATATGAATATTATTCAAGGTTAGAATAATCAAATAAAAAAAATTTTTATTTCTTCTTTTAAAAAATATTTGCTTTACTTTTGATTAAATAAAATATTTTAATTTTAATTTATTTTGTTCGATCAGATTCAAAATTATAATAAATTCAATTTTTTAAGTATAAATAGAAATTCTTAATGTTTTTATTTAAAAATTAATAAATTGATTAACAAATATTTTCAATTAGAAATAAGTATCATTTTTTATTTCATTCACAAGTTACAGCTATGATAAATATATATGTATGTATACAAATAAAATGTATGGTTTATTTTAAGGGAATATTTAACGTAGTAAATGATATTTGTTAAAATTACTGAGAAAAAATTGCTATAATCTAACTAACAAACACACACATACACCAAAATAGAACATACGAAAATTCCTATAGCCTAAAAAAAAATTCCTGTTTTTGTTATACCATACACAAAATCAGCAAAAACAACATATCCATGAAAAGAGAAAAGAGCTGCCAGATGAGCAAAGGGAAAAAAACTCACAAAGATTCCTGTTTTTTAAATAAAAAATCGCCAAAATGTGTTTTCAATACAATAATATGAATTTGAAGTAGTTAAGTGATATATTTTTGCATATAAAAAATAATGTTCTTTTATTGCTCAAATGAAATTTCACTTAAATTACAACATTTCTTGCCAATATCTGATTTTAACTGAAAATTATTCACTAGCATTAACATAAATTAATTTATGAGTATTAAAAGAATATAAACATTACGGGTTTTTGCATTTTAATAATCATCCGGTATTTTGTAATACTTATAAACGTTAAATCTGGCAACTATATTTGTGAATGTTAAATCAATTGAGTGTGCATTCTTGTACGAATGAACACACAGAAAAAAAAAACGATAATGATGTATTTTGTTTGTGTAAAAGGGATGATAAGAGACAGATGTTTTTGCAAAGGGAGAAAATAACAAATAAGAAATATCATACAGCTGCTAAGTAAAAAGAAGCAATTAAAGAAATATAAAAGAAAAGATATACATATGTATGTATGTGTCTGCATACTCATTGTACTGCAAACATACATTCAAACATATGAATTCATGCTACATTTATCACTTTTTTATATACACAGAAAATATTTTTACATTTATGGAATGTGAATTTATTTTAACATACTAAATTTCAGAAATGTATTACAAATTTATTCCCTAAAATGTTTTCTTTTTTTTCCTAAATATAGCTATAATTTTAGGTATTTTTCCGAAATGCTGGATTTTGTTTTATTAAATTTTTAAATTAAATCGTTAAAAAGTAAAATCGTTTAAAACTAAAAATTTTCGCAATTTTAAAAATTTACAATTTACTTTATATTTAAGAAAGTATTTTCAAAAATTGATTTTGTTTTAGAAATTTTAATAAGAATTTGAAAATATGTTTGTGTGTATTATTTTTCGTACAAATAATGATAAAACATTTTGTTATTATTATCTGTAAAACACAAATACAATTAAAATAAAAATAATTTTATAAAAATGAATTTTATGTAAATAATATGAACATACAAAAATAAATGTATGTACATATATAGAACAGCAAATTAACATGCCTAATACTAAGAAAAAGAAATTCTCTGTAATTTTATATCAAAAGATTAAGAAAACAAACAAAAAGAAAGACTAACGGCACACATTAAAAAAGAAAAAAACACAAAAGTATGTATACCTACTTAAATTCCTTCGCCAGTATACACACGAAGCACAAAATGCATAGTAAAAAAATACAACAACTTTTTTCTTTGAATACATGAAATTAATGTTAAGCCTATTGTGTGTGTTTGTCATTATGTATACTAAATCAAAGTACAATGGTATTTAACTTTGGCAACAAATAAGGATAGAAAAATGTGTATTTTTAGAAAATATTAACTATTATACAAAAAAAAAAATAAAAAAAAAAAAAAAATAAAAATAAAATAATTGATTTGTAAAATTATATCATAATTAGAATGAATTTATTTGTATTATTTTTATTTTTGATAAGCATAAGTAAAAATACATATTCTTTTATTAATTTGTATATATGTACATATATAATAAAAATAAATTTGTGTACATATATGTTCCTTAAAATTATTCTAAAAATTGTTCACTCTGTAAATTCAAACAAAACACAAGATAGATAGAGAGTGAGAGAGAGAAATAACAACTATACAGGGAGAATAACGAAAACATGAGTATGTACACACACATAAACTCCTTCGTTTTTATAAACACGAACATAAAAAAACAACAACCAAAACTTGTTTTGTTACTTTTTTCTGGCTAAAGCAAACTAAATCAGTACACATATATTTTTGTTTCTTTTTTTCTTTGTACACAAAAAGGAATTAAACCAAAATGTATACGAAATTAAAATTTAGCAAAAAAGAACAATGAATTTGACATTTTCAAATAATAAAATTTACAACCGTATTTTATTATACAAAAAGATGAAAGAAATTTGTTCTCTTTTTGAAGAAAAATTTGTCGTCCTGAAAAGGACGGATTGTTTCTTTTGTTTTTGTATACGATGGTCCGTTTGTAATTTACTGTTAATGTTGTTTTCGAATAATTTAGGCCTTCTTTTCTGTTTTCTTGGGCAAAAGTACAGCTTGAATGTTTGGCAAAACACCACCTTGAGCAATAGTAACACCAGATAATAATTTGTTCAATTCTTCATCATTACGAATGGCCAATTGTAAATGACGGGGGATAATTCTGGTCTTTTTGTTGTCACGGGCAGCATTACCAGCTAACTCAAGAACTTCAGCAGCCAAATATTCCATAACGGCGGCTAAATATACAGGAGCACCGGCACCAACACGTTCAGCATAATTTCCCTTACGTAGCAAACGGTGAATACGACCGACGGGAAATTGTAAACCAGCACGGTTTGAACGGGACTTTGCCTTGCCTTTAACTTTACCACCTTTACCACGACCAGACATTTTTCACTTTATTTTTATTTTTTAAAACACTTCACTTTAGCACTTAACACACAAAACTGATATCGTTTGCTTGTTTCAGTTTCAGTTTC
Source organism: Protophormia terraenovae (assembly GCA_951394005.1). Classification (NCBI taxonomy): domain Eukaryota; kingdom Metazoa; phylum Arthropoda; class Insecta; order Diptera; family Calliphoridae; genus Protophormia; species Protophormia terraenovae. The sequence continues at coordinate 57,458 of OX596079.1, forward strand.
AGTTTATTTATTTCCAAATTCTTGTTTACAATGCTCCTTAAAACTAAGTTTCTTATTAATTATT